>JAVIWC010000391.1:1200000-1758765 GCA_031894815.1 Creontiades dilutus
TTTGTGCATCAGACTGGCGTTTCCACTTTGGAGAGCCGTCGCCAAGTATCTGATTGTGTTTTTATTTATAAGTTATTACATAATAAAATAGTCTCCCCCCAATTGCTTCAATCACTCAACTTCCATGCACCGCCAGATATCACTAGGAACACCGTAATATTTTACTGTCCGTCTTCAACAACTAACTATTTATTTAACAATCCCCTGCACCGAGCCCAGAGACTACTTAATAGTATATTAATAGTAAATTCATGGCAGCTACAAAAGATTCTCACTTTGGAAGGGCTTCGGGGAGAATGTTTATAGGCTTTCGATCGAGTTTGTTGAGTGTAATTAGGCTGAGCAAGTTGGGCAAATTAAATAGCCAAAATAGTACCTAATACTAATAATAAACTGATATACATTCTTTATTTTCCATTTGTTCATAGGTATTTTTAGATAAAAATTATAAAAATAATACTACTACTAATGAATGAATAATTATAAGAATGGTAATGTGTTACATGGGAAAATGTTTATGTGAAAATGTATGGAAGATGTATGGTGAGAGTACAATGGAAATATAAACGGGCATATAAATAACCATATTAAATAATGATAGTTTTATTACTAATAATAAATGTGTATAGTTAATTATATTTTTTTAAATGTTAAAAAATTAATAAAATAAAAAATAAAATTCTTATTTTGATTTGAATCTTTTGTGTCAGTCTGTATTGATTAGATCTAAGTATCATCGACTACTAATGTAGATTGAATATAGTAGTTACTCACTGACACCTAATTTCTTATTAAATTGTTATAAAAATGAAAACCCGAGCGCTACCCGGACAGTTGGCAGGTAAAGCCCAGTCCTATAATGTTGAGTAACACGTGTATACATTTGTTGGTTTGTTATTCAATAAAAAACCATTGTAATGGCTCTGGAAAAAAATTCTTCCCCCCCCCTGAAAATTTCATGGTTTACGTTTCAAAGGGTGTAGAATCCGAATCTGCAATAAAAAATTTTCCGTCCGTACGCCGTACGCACAATATCTCCGAAAATTTTCAGGAAAAATCCATCTTGGTCCGACGACGCCCCAATTCTTGAGCCAGCTTTTTCACTCAATTTAAAGTGCCCTTTAAGGGCTGTAAAAGTTTTGTAAAATCCCTGAAAACCTCAAAACTAGTCGAATCGGCCTAAATATTTTCCTATTTGAAGAACATACCATTAGGAATCGAATGAGCCCTTCCCCACGTCCGTAGGTCATACCATTCCCGATGTATGGCCCGATTTATGGTACCAACATTTGCGTTTTTTCGTTTATTATTGTTTGTTTGTAA
Source organism: Creontiades dilutus (assembly GCA_031894815.1). NCBI lineage: Eukaryota > Metazoa > Arthropoda > Insecta > Hemiptera > Miridae > Creontiades > Creontiades dilutus. The sequence continues at coordinate 1,201,324 of JAVIWC010000391.1, forward strand.
CCTAGCGATGTCCAGCCGATAGCGTCGAGTTGTAGTGAATGTGGATACTGGATTGATAGCCGATGTGAATACTTGTAGTGTAGTTAGTAGCCGATACACGGGTTGAAGCATTCTGATAATATATAGGTAAATATTATTCAATAATATTACTGGGGTTTATTATTCAATCATTCTCATTCATTATTGCGGGGGTAAATAAGTATTCTTTCACTGGGGTTTATTATTCAATTGGCTTGCGTTCATGATTTGAATCTTACTAAGCTTCGGAGTGTGCGTGTTTTACAGGTGATAGAGCGATTATTGAATTTCAGGAGATATGCATAGACCACGTAAATCGGTTCTCATCCAAAACACCTATTTGGATTGATCAGTTGATGATATTTGTGTGCCCCTCTACATCTGTCTACCTTTGGCTCATCGTTTAAATTTGGATTTGGGGAAGTTTTAACGCAATACGAGTGCCAAAGGACTTGATAAATTATAGATGTTTTTATTGTGGGGGGATTGAGGTTCAATAAATAAAAAAACGCTGCAAATTCATCCACTGGGGTTTATTATTCAATTGGCTTGCGTTCTGATTTGAATTTCTACTAAGTGGAGTGTGCATGTTTCACTATGATAGGGCGATTATTGAATTTCAGGAGGCACACAAATATGATCAACTGATCAATCCAAATAGGTATTTTGGTCGAGAACAGATTTACGTGCTCCATGCATATCTCCTGAAATTCAATAATCGCTCTATCACCTGTGAAACACGCACACTCCGAAGTAGTAGAAATTCAAATCATGAACTTTTCAATTGAATAATAAAACCCAGTGAAAGAATTTGCAGCTTTTTTTTTTTTTTTAATAGTATAATAAACTTTTTTTTCTTCTTTTTTCTAATAGTTTCAAAAAGTTGACCTTTGCATTTCGTAAAAGTTAATTTTCCTTTTTCGTTATTTTACTGTAATTTTTCATGAATTACTATTTTCTATTTTTCATGAATTACTGTTTTTACCTTTCACTTCTTTGGAAGAATGTCTTTCTTTTTTTCTACTTTTCTTGTGTCTAGAAATAATTTTTATATAATTTCTTGTAATCGGGCTTTAGCCTGTGTATTTGCAATAAAACATAAAAACAAAACAATTTCTCATGTTCGCTACCACTCATTGTACTTGATACTGGTACCCTAAGTAGAAAATTGGCAAGACCGAAGTCGCTGTAGCAACTTGATTTGTGAAGATTCGTAATGTTTACGGGTTGAAATAAAAAAGGCGCGGTACGTTCGGCCAAAAAAGAGCACGCTCGGTGTTCACCCATCCAGATAAAGAAATCAAGGAACACGCTTCATTTCGCCGCATTCAAGATTTACCACGTTTGATACAATCGTTTCAATTCCGCCTGGGATTCCGTCGTTTTTTTTATTTTCCGCCTCTCCCTCGCTATATACGTTTTTTACTCGCAATCCGAGAGTGTGGTTCTCTCCGAAGGGCGAGGCCACCGGGTAGGGAAAACCTAACTACGGAGTAAAAAGATTCTGTTTTCTGTTAATTGGTACTGTGTTTCATCTTCCACTATGTAACTACTCGAGGAGGTTTCAAGCAATGCTTTCCAACTTGGTTATTTTCGTTCCCGTGTGTATCGATTTTACAGGTTACTTCACCAAATTTAGCTTATACGAGAGAACAACGGTAGGAGGTAAAAAATGCTTTATTCTTCCTGCTCCTGTGATATGAAACTCAGGATGAGATCCTGACATATATCGCATCAAGTTTGAGGTCAAAATAATTTTTCTATATTGTATTCAAAGGAAACAAACGATGGTGTATTATCTATCTGTGGGATAACATTTATACGTAAATCATTGATCTGTATTAGATGTGGTGTGGGACTGTATCTAAACTCTTCGCTTCCAAGAATTGTAATTTTATCATAAACGGGATAAAAACAGTACCTCATTTATATTTCAGCATGGTAGATCAATAATTGATCTACTATGCTGAAATATGAATGAGGCTTCCGGGTAGAAGTGACCAAGTAACATTTGCAAAATTTTACAGGGGAGCGATCTGAAGTTTCACCTATTTTCTTCTTACGAACACTGGTTGTGTGATGTCTCATCCGACCGTGTTTCGATTTTTCTTTATCCTGTAGGTAGTTAGCTAGTGCCCTCCTCTTATATCGTGCTTCAAAATTCACTTCAGATTAAATAAGAGCTGTTTATTCGGAAAACTCTATTTGATCATTTTTACCTGCTTGGAGTTTCAAGCTTTACTCATTTGGTCAATTCAATTCTTCGAAAATAAGTCGCATAGTTACATGAAATTGAGGAATTGAATAGTTTTTTAGTTAATTTATCGTGTTGCCAAGCATCTAATAACAATGATATAACCTATTTCTGTTAGAAAAGGTTATCCATTACCTATCACTGTAATTGGTCATTTTCACCTGCCCACCATGCAATCTTACAAATCTTACACAGTAAAAGTGATCAAATGGCAATTGATAACATTTACATGCAACAGCGAGTAGTATACATTTATAATCCATCTCGTGTTTTGTGGTTGAGTTCAAATGCCATTTGGTCACATAAAACTCTTTGGGTCATGCAGGTAAAATTTATTTTCAATCATTTCTTACACATCAGATTGAAGATAACGTTCTTAGCAACAACACACAGTAGACAACGTTCCTTAGTACCAGAATGACAAAAAAAGCTCATTTTGAGAAAAATGTTACTTGGTCACTTTTACCCGGAACCCCACGAATTAGGAAAAAAATTAGCCCCAAATCAGCTAATTAGTTTGTCTCAATTCCTTCTAATTGACTTGAATAACTTCGTCAAGAATGTCACTCCGTGAACACCAACTTTGGTAGGTAGTCCCTGTGTACGAAACAGAAGCTGATATAAAAATACATACAATGGGGCAATACAATGTGTATCAACATGACCTAGAAATCCACTACCCCAGCTGATTCGATCGTCAAAATTTAGTGTTTTGGCGTCCTTTTTTTTCTTTCAAAGTTCTAGCCCTTTGAGTGGGCTCATTTTATTCTTTAAAGACATGCCTATCAGCAAAGAACTTGAAAACAATAGTACTATTTCGTAAGCTCTTGATATTCAGATTTTGAATATTTCTGTGCTCTATCTCACGCTTTATGATTGGCTGAAGGTGATGCCGATAATACAATCCCAACTAGACCTCGAATGTGGTTTTTGACTCACGTTTGGTTCCTTGCAGTTTCTGAGGATCCTCCGGGCAGCGGATGGACGGATTTTCGGTATATCATCTTCAACATTGAACATTTCTAATCCAACCAAGAAAAACAAGTTTAACGTAGGTTTCAAAAATCGAATTAAAAAACAAAATCGTCCATACGCCGAACGAAACTTTTCTACGAAACAACTGGGAAAAAGTTTGCGAAATTTGGCTGGAAAATCCAACTTCGTTCCAGGATCCGAATCCAATGCAATCTTGGCATCTTGATCTATCAACCATATGGGATTATATTTAAGGATTAATCTATCAACAAATCCAAATCAAAAACCTTTTTTGAGGGCAGTTTTTTGTTTGACTCAGATAGAAATCAGTAAAAAATCATCGACGGACAGGAGCGAAAGATAGGATGAGTGGAATCCAGGGATCATTAAAACGAGATCTACTTGCTCGAATCAGCATTGAAAAACTATGCAAATCCTTGCGTGCCACTCATATCCATTAGAAAATGACCGTGTATCACTTTAAATAAAGACATCTCCGGCAGTAAAAGGGTTCGCATTGTTTCAATGAACAAACGGATAGCAGCTGAATCAGTGTTGAAAACATTTAAAATTCATAAATGTACACTCATTTAGAAGATGATAATTCGTCACTTGAAATAACGACATCTACTGCTATGAAAAAAATTCAAAATTTATGCAGAAAAAAAGGATAGCACCTTGTGAATCAGCTCAATGCTTATATCTGCTCAATTTTAGTAATTTGGCAACTTCTCGCGCTTGATGGATGGGTTGGGAACTGATGGGAGTATGTATTTTTTGCTCACACTTTCATGAAATTTCGTGAAATTTCTGTGAAAAGAATACTGGGGTTTATTATTCAATTAAGGCCTTGGTTCATTATTTGAAGTCTGAAATCATATTTTTGATTGCGTGTTTACACCATCAAAACGTAAAGACAAACGATTACGAATTTCAGGAGATAAGCATGGAATCGAATCTGTTCTCAACCAAAATACCTATTTGGATTGATCAGTTGATCATATTTGTGTGCTTCCGAAATTCAATAATCGCTCTATCACTTGTGAAACACGCACACTCCAAAGCTTAGTAGAAATTCAAATCATGAACGCAAGCCAATTGAATATTAAACCCTAGTGAAAGAATTTGCAGCGTTTTTTTATTGAACCTTAATACCCCACCACAATAAAAACATATACAATTTATCAATCCTTTAGCACTCGTATTGCGTTAAAACCCAAATCCAAATCAAACGATCCTTTTCAACCGATGCACACAAATATCATCAACTGATCAATCCAAATAGGTGTTTTCGTTGAGAACCGATTTACGTGGTCTATGCATATCTCCGGAAATTCAATAATCGCTCTATCACCTGTGAAACACGCACACTCCGAAGCTTAGTACAGATTCAAATCATGAACGCAAGCTAATTGAATAATAAACCCCAGAGAAACAATACTTATTTACCCCACTAATAATATTGAATAATATTTACCTATATATCATCAGCGTTTCATGCATATGAGAATGCTTCAACCCGTGTATCGGCTATAAACTACAAGTATCAACATCGGCTATCACTCCAGTATCCACATTCACTACAACTCGACGCTGTCGGCATCACTAGGTTACACAAACAATAATAAACCAAAAAAACGCAAATGTTGGCACCATAAATCGGGCCATACATGGGGAATGGTTTGACGTACGGACGTGGGGAAGGGCTCATTCGATTCCTCATGGTATGTTCTTCAAATAGGTAAATATTTAGGCCGATTCGACTTATTTTGAGGTTTTTAGGGATTTTACAAAACTTTGACAGCCCTTAAAGGGCACTTTAAATTGAGTGAGAGAGCTGGCTCAAGAATTAGGGCGTCGTCGGACCAAAACGGATTTTTCCTGAAAATTTCAGATCTTTTGCTCCAGCCGTTTCGGAGAAATCGTCCGTACGGCGGACGGACGGAAAATTTTTTATTGCAGATTCGGATTCTACACCCTTTGATACGTAAACCATGAAATTTTCAGGGGGGGTTAGAATTTTTTTTTTCGAGAGCGATTACAATGGTTTATTATTGAAAAATAAACCAAAAGAATACTGTTGTTGGTTCCCTTAAGGCCGGCTGGAGTGTGCCTTGTGAAGTCTGAAATCATATTTTTGATTGCGTTATACACCATCAAAACGTAAAGACAAACAAAAACCGGACCGAAAATAATCGATACGGGTTGGAATCGAACGACGGACTTCAAAAGTTGTACGTACTACGTCGATTGATGCGGGCTTGGGCAATCAATCCACCAATAAGTACTAAACGTACTTATCCAGCTCAATTGTCACTGTGGAACATCATTTAATACGTTACAATTCATTGTAAGTAGCTTTTATAATTTTGCTCACCTGAGAGGGTCCACAATGACACTGGTGGCGTTCAACACGTTAAGAATGGAAATGCTGAATGGTAACATATGGCTATCTAAATGCATCAGAATAAATTCAACTAGAAACCACCATCACTTTTTGAAAAAAAGAAAAAAAAACAGCAGGTTATGAGACGTGAACCCACATATTAAGAGAGCAACGCAGGTCGACACGGTCGCTATTCATGAGGCGAATGGGAAACAAAATTACCTCAGGTAATGAGATTTAGCGCTATTTATTCGACCCTCCCGCCAGCGGCACTCACGGTGTTCCCACTTAGCAGATTATGTCGACAACGGCACAGCAGTCGTGGCGGTGACTTGTTAGCGCAAATCGGGCGGGTGGTAAAACACATCCGTTAAGTAGAGTGGTTTAAAGTTGGGTAGAGGAGGAATTATTATGTACATACCTACTTACTTAGAGACCGACCGGAGACTACATGCGGTATCCCAAATGAAAACAGAAGAAAACTTGAATAACAAAATAAATATTTGGTGCCGTACGTAATCGAGATTCATTTTCACTCTGTTACTGGGGGTTTGCTGATTTGATAAATGCCAACCTGAGCTCATTGGTTCTAGGCTCCTATCCCGCTTGATACGAACAAAGTTCGTAATACCTTACTAAAAAAGCATCTTTCCTTCCATCATTCGTAAAACTTTCGTATATCGAGGGTGAAGTGGCAACATGACCTGCCTGAGACAAGGCTGGACAACACAAGCTATCCGAGTTGGTGCAAAACAACATTACCTAACTGACATTTTGCATTTTAACTTTCTAGTATCGTGGGATCAGGCGCGTATTCTGAGGTGGGGCACCGGGGCACGCCCCCCCCCCCCCCCCCCCAGGCGGATCAAAAATATTTTAGATAATATGTAGTGTTTGTATTATACCTAGTAGATATAATAGAAATATATTATATGTTATATATTATACTTATGTTTTAGAGATTTTGAAATATGAATTGATAGTTGTTTCTCAAATACTTAAATAGCTATACTGGTTTTATTTCACAATAACTAAGGACATTTTTTAAGTAAAATAAAACGTCTAAAGAGCCGCTTTATGGAAGCCAAACTCGTGCCGCCGTCCTAGGCCTTTGGTATACGGCGTACGTGTATACATATAAAAATATAGGCCTAAAACGCATCATTCTGCCTTTACTTTTCTTAAAATTTTACCCAGCTTCACTATGGGGTTTTTTCCATTCCCCCAGACCCCCCTGAAAGTTGCCCCCCCCCCTTACATAAATCCTAGATCCGCGTGGGATGCACAACCTCCAGCGCTACTAGTTGGTAATGAGAAGTTATTAAGTGAATATATTTTAGAGTGGATACATTTTTCATCAAAAGGTTTTGTCATCTGCCATCAAACAGCCCTACTTACCTGCTACATCTCGAAACTAACACTTCCAAATTATGAGAATATACGCTAAAACTGCATTTAAATGATATTAAAAACGCTGCAAATTCTTCCACTGGGGTTTATTATTCAATTGGCTTGCGTTCATGATTTGAATTTCTACTAAGCTTTGGAGTGTGCGTGTTTCACAGGTGATAGAGTGATTATTGAATTTCAGAAGGCACACGAATATGATCAACTGAACAATCCAAATAGGTATATTGGTTGAGAACAGATTTAAGTGCTCTATGCATATCTCCTGAAATTCAATAATCGCTCTATCACCTGTTTTGCAGCGTTTTTAATGGTTATCAGAATGCTTCAATCCGTGTATCGGCTACAGAGCCTTTTAGGAGTTCACTCCAGTATCCGCATTTCTGTCCAGGATTGCACTCCTGTGAATCATGTAAATTATAAAAAACTGTTCACAAAATAATGTTGATTTCCAGAATGAATTCGAATAGTTTGATATACACTTCTACATTCGATGAAGCCATGATGGTGTCCAGATTAAAGGGGAGTTCAATAGCCTTGGTGATCCCACTTAAGAGCTTCTCTCTGTCAGATGAATTCGCCGGGCTTGCCTAGATGATGTGCTCGTTGGTGTGTAGTTCATTGTCACAGAACCTGCGCTGAGATGACTGAACTACCCCGATCCTTTGGAGGAGTTGGTTGCAACAGTTATGACCACTTCTTAGCGTCGTTATCGTTTAAAAGAAGGCCTTTGGTTTCACCACATTCAAATCTTTAAGTCATGGTTTATTGTAAGAACCAGGAAACAGTGACTTACACATATTCCCTGCAGGATATTCGTGGAAAGCTTTCTCCCGTTCTTCAGTTGGACCAACTTTATTCTGCGCCTCAGGTCAGTATGGGGAAACATTCGTGAGGCTTGAGGGCAGGGGAGTAGAATGGCACGATTAGCCGTCAAGTCCCCTGCCTCGTTTATACATACACCGCATTGTCCCTGTACCCAACAAATGATAACCCGAATTCCTAGATATTTGCGTGCGCTCAGGGTTCTCAATATTGATGCCTCTATTGTAGGGGGATTGCTTTCAAGTTTCACCGTTAGATTTTTTGAGTCAGTGAATATGTTGAATGAGCTTTTCCATCCTTAAGGAGCCTTCCTCGTCGAGGGCATAATCGAGAGCCTTCACGATAGCGTATGACTCAGCGGAATAAATGGTGGCATGGTTCCAGAGCCCCGAGAGGGTACGACAAAAGCGCAGCTCCCCCCCCCCCCTCCTGTGAAATTTTTCCGAAGAATTATTGAACAGGGTGTCAAGGATTTGGTGCAGAGAAGAAATCAACGAACAGTTCATGTTAAGATCCCCATGTGCCTAATGATGATTGATGATTTTTAACAAGATTTCCTTTCGTTACGTGATCTCTTAGTTTGTGGCCTCACATAAAACACATAGTTCCCTCATGGCGGATTACGTCGACAACCCCTCAGTAATTGGTGGTGAACGTAGTTAGTGAAAATCAAGCAGGTGGTAAAACTCGGTCTGCTGGGAATCCTTGGTGGTTTAAAGTTGGCTTGTAATTCACTGCAGAGAAGTGTCTACTCTCCAGAGGTGAAGGTGGGGGACAAGGAAGAATTGTCACCGTTAATCGCTTATACCACGAAAGTTTCACCCAAAGTTAAAAGGGGCCTAAGTGGACTTGCAAGTGTTCCGCATAAGCTAGACTCCCTGCAATCTTAGTTTGGGGAGGGGGGGCGGGAGCCGGGAAAGTTGGAAACTGCGTGATATCCCAGACCACCGTGTGTGGCTCATAACGCGCAAGTTCCAACTCTTCGCTTCGGCTTCTCCTATTTCAAGTTTGTCACCGAAGAGTTTCGACTTTATTCTGGACTACGGATGGTGGGTACCTGAAACCATTACTTGACGGGGAAAAATTCACCGTGTCAGGAACTGCGGATACCCGTCACTTTTAGAAAGTCCGTCATTAACTGACAAAGTAAAACAGGGATTTCAATTTTAAAAACATTGGCAACATAATAATATTTTTGAAGCAACTGATCTCACTTTACTGAACCCACTTTGCAATGGAATCAAATCACTTACTTTAAACTGACTTCAAATATTACGCTTTCCTGTTTGCAATGATTCAAGCAATGTTCAACTTTGTCTCAGAATTTCACCGATAATGTTTGAAGATATGTAGTTTCCGAAACAATTGAATTAAAAGTTCATAAAAATTGGGTTGGAAATCACAGAAGGAAGGTTATTAGTATCACTTTCGTTCAACCCCAAACGGGGAAATTAATGAGTTGAATTTTATAAATTTTAAACTAAGATATCTAAACAGAAAAATTCAAAACAAGGATCTTTCGAAACAAAACGCTGCAAATTATTTCACTGGGGTTTATTATTCAATTGGCTTGCGTTCATGATTTGAATTTCTGCTAAGCTTTGGAGTGTGGGTGTTCCACAGGTGATAAAGCGATTATTGAATTTCAGGAGATATGCATAGAGCACGTAAATCTGTTCTCAACCAAAATACCTATTTGGATTGATCAATAATTGTTCTATCACCTGTGAATCATGCTCCAAAGCTTAGTAGAAATTCAAATCATGAACGAAAGCCAATTGAATAATAAACCCCTGTGAAAGAATTTGCAGCGTTTTTTTATGGTTATCAGAATGCTTCAACCCGTGTATCGGCTACAAGCCTTTTAGTTCACTCCAGTATCCACATTACTACATCACTACGTCACTAGGTTACTGATTTCAACACAAAAACAATAATAAACCAAAATAACGCGAATGTTGGCACCATAAATTGGGCCATAGATCGGGAATGGTTTGACCTACGGACCTGGGGAGGGGCTCATTCGATTCCTCGTAGAGTGTTCTTCAAAAAGAATACAAATTTAGGCTGCCTTGACTTGGTTTTTAGGGATTTTACAAAACTTGTACAACCCTTAAAGGGCACTTTAAATTAAGTGAGAGTTCTGGCTAAAGAATTGGTCGTTGTTGGACCAATATAGATTTTTCCTGAAAATTTCAGCTCTTTTGCTTCAGCCGTTTGGCAGAAATCGAGCAAGAACACAGGCAGAAAAAATAATGTCAACAAAACTGAATGAATTTATACATATAAATTATTATTAATTTTCCCTCCATTTTAAAGGCGTTTCAGTAGCATTCATCCAACTGTACTTACATTTCAAAGCGTGAGAAATGAATTTATTGTTGGAACTTAGGAAATAAGATTATATAAAGTTTTAAATCATTAACTGTTTCCTGAAGTCGTGAGTTCTTGTAAATTTATGATTATAGAAATACTATAGTTACTTCAACTACGGTTTGGAGCACATAACGAGTTCCATCAGTTACAATAGCGCTCAAAGGGAGTGATCAAATCCCGGTCGTTGTTTAAATTCACTGTCGGGATGAGCCTTCCTGAGTTGAATATGTATTCGTGCTAACTGAATATTCAACCTCCAACAAGTTTTTGGTTTTCACGCTGTAAATTCACACCGGAAGCCCCTTTTCGTGAATTGCTGAGTAAGTTGGAATGGAACTGCAATTAATTGACGGCCGAAAGTATGGGATTAACAAACCAAACTCCGATTAATTGATTTCTCCGTCGTCACCGATGGAAATCTAGTGGGGAGTGTTGGTTGAGTTATATATGAGTGCGTTTCAACAGATTCACGGATAATTGAAGGGGCAATCAAGGCCCAAAACTAGTCTATCATTTGAAATAACCATTATTCGGTAAGCGATGGGTGACAAGATGCTTTACGTATTCATGGAAAACTGGTAAGCTCTACTTAAACCGAGAAACACACGGTCCTTTAATCTTCGTAAATATTAAGAAAGCAATGTCCAGTGGGGAATCGTTGCTGTAATTCTACCTCTTTAAGAAAAAGCTTTTGATGTATGGAACAGAGTACATCGAATTGGTTCCCATTTCAATGCAACCGCATGGTACGGATAATGATATTGCTTCCGAGTCTACCAAGGTAGCGGAAGCATTGTTTTCACTTTCGGAATGTGCAAATTTTTTTGTCTCCAAAATTAAAAATTCCACTCGCATTTTGCGTTTTAGACCTTTCTGAACAATTTTGGTTCCGTGTCTGTCTGTCTGTCAGCAAATCCTTGTTACGGGCAAAACTACACGAAGTTATAGTCCGATTTTGATGAAATTTTCAGGGATTGTGCGGTTGGGGTGTAGATGGTCCCCTATAGGTTTCATGACCCCCGGATCAATAGTAGCCTCTGCGCATGCGCAAACGTGAAATCCTTGTTACGCACATAACTTTGGGAGTTCTTGACCAATTTCGATGACATTTTCAGGGATTGTTTGGTTTGATGTGTAGATGATCCCCTATGAGTTTCATGACCCCCGGATCAATAGTAGCCTCTGTGCATGCGCAAACGTGAAATCCTTGACACAAGCACAACTCCGGGAGATCTTGACCGATTTCGATGAAATTTTGGCAGACGTTTTTATTTTTAGAAATGTCATAATAATTATTATCACTTCAATCATCTATCCATTCGGCGTCAATGTCAATTTTTATTATTAGGTATATTTTATAGTTTGTTCAATAGTTGAACATGCCTACCTTCATTTTCTCAAGTTATGCTCCTGCATAACAATAAATTCACTCTAATTCAATATTTACTTCGCCTAATTGAACGAAGTTCTTTAGTCAATAATAATTTTTAATGATCTATACAGTCATGTTATGGATACGAGGAAGCTATGTGCCACACCCACTTGGCAGACGTTTTTTCAGTCTGTTTAATTTCTTACCGCTTGCTGAATTAGGTATAGAGCATTTTTCTAAAATTCAAGTACCAAATAAAGTTTTCAAAAGTTGCTGCCACAAAAATGAAAAAACAAATCCTGAATTGAGCCACAGAAATACTAAACCCTGCAAAGGTAGATAAATTCGGATTCACGTCAGCGTTAAGCACTGTAGAAAATGTACGAGTAAACATGGTGTTCTTTGGGTACTTATTCAAAATGTTATGTATGCAATGATTTTCTATTGGTTGCTAAAGAAAGAGAAAGGGAAGGGTGTTATGAAATAATATAAATATTATAAATGTTATGAACAGTATGTGAGGTTTGAACAACGTACTACAATACAAAACCTTCTACATACCTAAATCAACCAACAGAGAACTCGATTACCGGTATTGAAAGCTCATAAATGTAATGGATATGCAAAAGATGTACATTGCAAACGTTTTTGTTTTAATCATTATCTCTGTCCCCCAGCGGTTGGCAGCTTTATGTTTGTCAAAGACAATGCATTTCTGAGGTTGCGTGAGTGTACGTGGAAGCAAGGTACTGCCTACTGAAATTCGATTAGGCCTATTAGAGCAAAATGTTCACGTGGGTTTGAGTACTGTGGTCAAACTGGTAGGAAACGTTCCATCTTACTCCGTTTTTATTTGGTACGTTGCCCCTTCCATTGATCTGAATGCAGTAATGCGCCGTATTCAGAGGATGAACCAGACGCTTGAAGGCGCACTAAAGACATTAATCATAGTAATGGAAAAAAAAAAACATTTTTTAGTCATGCGCGTGTTTAAATTTTACTGTTCAACAGAACAACTTTTAAAGAACTTCTAGACAAAACTACCCTTGCAATTATATTCAAATACTTACTTCAAGGAAAATTCAGCAGAATGGTAAATAACACTAGATCTAAGGAATACAATACAAATAAAACTGCCAAGAAGACGTACCGAGAAAGGATTAAAATGCTATGACTACTCGGGTATTAAAACGTTCAACCAACTTAAGTTTGATAATAAAGTGTGCCAACTTAATTTAGAGCAATTTAAACGAAAGGTTAAAAAAATGTTTGTGATATAAAAATGAATATTAATGTAAATTAATAGCTATAATAGTTAATTAAAACAAAAGCTGATTATAATGCTGTCTATTACTAAGTTAGAGACAGAAGGTTAATTGTAGATAAGACTCTTAAATATAAAAATTTGTTCAAATGCCTAATAGATGAGATGTTTTTTCTTTGTATTTTATTATTATACTAGTTTGGTAAAATGTAGCTCTGGACGCTCCTCCCTCTACACAAGACTCTTGTCTTTCAGAGGGTGTAGCATTTTGGCAAGGCTTTACTTTGTGATTGATGTTTTTGCTTACAATTTTACATTAAAATTTATTTTAGTTATGTGAAAAATATGAAAATTGTAAGCTTCTTACAATAAATAAATGCAAATTTATAAAAAATTAAATTTATAAAAAAACTGTAAGTAATGAACTACACTATAGACGGAAATGAATATTTCATGTCTTACCTGGATTATTCACCTTGAAACTCACAAAAAAATTTAGTATTACTCAATATTTGAACGACCATGTGACTAAAACAAATCGTCCATTGTTGTAGGTGGTTGGAGATGAACTGCAAAAGTCGAAGGCTGAGCCGATCAATGCTCATCAGGCTCATCACAGTCGCTCTCCTCGCACACTTTACAGGTAAATAACATTTTTGATGCAATGAAATCGACATAGAGGATTCCTACCAACCGCCAAACGGCGCACAGTGTTTTCGACTATATGGATTTAGGTGGAAAAAAGTAAAATTGTAGAAACATCATTTTCGCTACGAGAGTGAAAGGCCAAGGTCTCAAATCCGCAATAATGACATTGTTTACTCGCTGCTTGTCTCAACTGGATTGTCACCACTCAGATAAAGACGACTAGGTGAGTAGGTTCAACAGAATCTTGCCCCAGTACTCAAGTGGCATTTAAGGTTGACGGCTTACTTTTCTCAATTATTTTTGAACGTGACTGTTTCTACCAGTGTTATGGATGTTCCCCTGGATGGTAAGAATGATTTACCCATCGTTAATGTCTTTATTTTGTCATTTCTTTATGCTTTCTTAGAGAATAGGAATTATAAAGTAGTTGTTTCACGTTATTGGTGGAAAAAGATGGAAGTACCGGTTTGTCAAGACTTGAAATTAGAAGCATCTTTTAGAGAAATTAATGCTGTTTGCGAGCACGCAAACCGATTGTTTTGCACGACTTTGCAAGTTCTTTATTTTTTATTTTTTCAGATGCACTTATCGCAATTTCGCGGAACGAATTTTTTGAACAATGGAGAAATTATCCTAAAACTGTTAGAAATGAGGAAATTTACAACTACGTATTGTGTAAACACAGACTCAACGTTTCTGATAGTGGAAGACAGAAGTTGAAAAACAGTATTCGATTGTGGTCAGCAAAAATTTCTGATAAGTGGAATAGAGTGGGATGTCGAGTAGAGAGATTCATCTCTACGTATGAGACTTGGCTAAATGAAAACGATATTGTTTGTTCATCCATCATTACATTGCATTGAAATCCACCTAGTTAGTACAGACCCAGAAGAACCTGATTTATTTTCTAAGAACTCGTACCTGTCATTGGAATAGTTGTTTATATTACTCTATATTCTGTCGTCACCAAAATGGTCAATAAATATATTTTACATGCTTTAAAGTAGTTTGAACCTTTCTGTTGGACCTACTCCTTCGAGTTTCCGCTAATAAAAGGAATTCAGAACCGGTTTTCGTTGATTATGACTTCTTTCCACCTAAATCCATACAGTCGAAACACTGTGCGGCGCCACCAAATTCCACCTTACAGGTTATTATTATAACGGTAAACCTTTATAATTTACCAGAAAGACCAAAATTTTAGCTCCGCCAAAAGTCGTTGGTTTACGTTTCATGATGTTTAGATTTCAAAAATCGAATAAAAAAAGCATTCCGTTCACCGTACGCTTTTCTCCTAAACCCTGTAGGAACTAAAGAGTAAATATTTCCAGCAGTGTTTTATCTACCTATGTGTTTCATCTAAGATCTATCCATAGATGTTTCATTTTATCTAGTTAAATGTGCAATTAGCCTCAAGGTCTCTTCAGCTGATGAGTGTCTCCATATCTTGTAATTGACTTCTAGAATGACTTCGCCTTAAATTTAGCTCTTGGAACACCAAACTACTACCCGAAATCGCCGGACACTTTGTTATTAATATTAATTTACATTTTCCTTTCCTAAACTGAACATGATCTACTTTTCTTGACACTTGATACAAGTGAGGGCAACGAAAGTCGCCTCTACGATAATGTTCCTGTGCGGATTAAAATTGATCTTCTTGACAGCTAATTTGGTTACGACGCCACATGACACTTTTTCTCGTACACCCTTTTTATCCTCCGAATATCTGAAAGGGTTCTTTGTGGTAGAAAACCTTCAGACGCCGAAGTGATTAACACATGGATTCATAAACAAACTCGATGGTGGAATCACTTGGCGGGATTCTAGATAGTCAATAACTGTTAATATCCAGTTATCGTAATTTCACAATATATGTGTATTTTTTGTTGTTTTTGTTATCAGGAAATCCATAAACTCACGTTGTATCCATATAAAGAGATTATTAATGTTCAATGAGAGAGGGTAACATAAATTTTTTCTTTTTCGCATACAACAGGAAATAAAGCAGGTATTCTGAATTTGAACCCGAGAGCTGACATGAAAGCATTTGTCCGAAGCAGATTACTTGCCACCATCCTTAAGATTATAGAGGAGATTGTCATATCCAAGATTAAACTGATGATAGTTAAATTTCTGCCCCAGTATAAACATGGTTTCATTCCTGGAAGATCGATAATAACAAATCTTTTAACTCTCCAGCAGATTACTCTCAATACCTTTAAGACTGGTGATAGATACATGTTTACAACGATTTTTTCAAACGTTCCGATGAAGTTCCTCACTCTCCCCTCATAAAGCAAGCGCAGAGTCTTTGGATTCGATGGCCCTCTTCCAAAATCCTTCAGGTGTTACATCAAGAATCATTCAGGTTGTTAGTATCGTCGTTAGTAAAGTCGATTTTTCTACTCCCTTTCTAAATACGTCAGGGGTACGTCAGGGTTTTCACATTCTGGCCATGTGTTCCCTAATTTTCGTCGATGATATTTCAGCACGATGACATCTTTATGCTTGATAAACACTTTTTACTCTTTAATGATGATTTGAAAATATTTCGCGTCCATCCAATCACTGAGGGGCATGCATTGCAGTCCGCCCTTCTCTCACAGATCCACTGGTGTGAGGACGATGGACTGCTAGCAATCGATTGCAAGTGAGAGTTCGTTTGGGGACACCGTAATCATATTCGATTCTCGCTGCATATCGACGCAGCGTATACGCACACCTTTTTTCCATGGATGTGGAAGCCCTGGTTGTTGTTTTTTTCAGCGCTTATGGGTAACGCATTCAGTTCATCGTCCGGTCGCCACTCTACCTAAAACCGACTAGTGTAGTCGAGTGGGTTCACTGCAGATTTCTTCGTTTTGTTGCCTATAGACAGAGCTGATGTGAGCTAGTCCAATTTTGATTCCAATGATGCATTGGCTCCTTTTACCGTCATCATGTAGCTGATTGCACTCTTGTCACCGACTTTCATTGATTGTCCTGCCCTGCTGCAGATAATTGACATACATCCACTCAAATATTGAACTCGTTCCTCTAACGTTTTCAACGTTCCCACCAACGATCCCCTTGATCACACACTTGGACAAATTTCCGGAGGTTGTTGCCCAGCTATTGTGACATTTTATCAAACCAAAAAAGAATCATGAAAATCGGTTAAGAATTGTAGACTGGGCAGCTTCGACAAAATTTATCAAGTACAAACGTAAACATACCCTCACACAGATATACACCTTACTCTTTTTTACGGATTTGGTTGTACTATGGTCTGAAACGGCATTGAGTGATTGCTTCTCATGTTTGGATTGTCTTAAACCCATCTGGATCAATTCTACTAGGTCTTCTACTGATGGAGTTTTACTTCAGAGAGACGTCCTACTACGCTCAATTCGCATGTGAATCAGACCGGTGAGAAAATGGTACTATACGAAATGCTGGGTCTACACCTAGGGTATGATCAATTAAGCTCCTCGTTATCAACGTGTTTGTCACGCTAGACCCGCAAATCAAGAAACCTCTAATACCAATCTACATAATCGAATACAATAATTGTATTGATAATTATTATCAAGAAAACATGCAATATTTGTATGGAGTATGGATACGAATTAATAAAAAAGATTTGGAAATAGGTAATATATTTTGTTTCAACTCTTTTCACATCGTTTATGTCGTTATTTTAGACCTAAAACCCCTAAAAAAGACCCTCGCCTAGAATCGTGCATGCTTACTATTTTGTAATTCCATGACCGAAATTTTATCTTCAGCTTGAAGTCTTACAACCATCGGAAACCACTTCTTTCTTGTAACCCATACTGAAGGGCAAACAAGAAACATCAAACATCGCTGTACTGTTTATACCGTATCTACTGAGTTTGTGTTTGATATTCGTGATCGTGTAAGGTTCTCGTTAATATACCGAAGTTCATTGTTTTCATTTTATCTTCACTGTCTGATACTTGAAAATAACGATGAACGAAGGCGCTCTTTGACGAACCCAATCTCTTGAAGAAGCTCTTTTTTTTTGTTCACTTCTTTCTCCAACAGAGCCCTTGTGGCGACCACTTGAGCCAAGCACTTACGTAATTATTCAATGAGGCAGCCCTCAATTACTGGGGCGACGGCGATGCAAACAAGTGGATGATTCACAAGTTAACTAGGGGTGATTCTCCGACGGTTCCTTGCCGTTTACTTGTCATATTGACGTGTGTTATTAACGCTGTCAGGTCATCCCATTTTTCATCTCCAAAATTTTAATAACAATAATACCGTTCGTGTAGAAACCTAACTGAACTGACTTACAAATCCATCAACTTTGTATGTAGGATTTCAACGCTTCAACGGTTCAATAGCCCGGCCAAGCCGCGGGGTCATGGTTGAGATGTTTCTTCTATTGGCGCTTTCAAACATTGATGCGGGCAGTGACAAGTCTGTTATTAATCGTGATAGGCCAACATCCTTTCAATGCAACTGGTATTTGACAGCAACAGTTAGAGTCTGAGCTGTTGTTGAGAACCATCTGCGGGTGATCTTTAGTACTGCCCCCCACTTTCAGAAAGACATAATTTCACTATAATAACTTAGTTTCCTATATTCTGGGAGGTTTTTAGAAACTTCAGGATCTCCTCTTTTATTCCTTGTTTCGACTGAAGGTGTTTACCTTGGGGCATAGGAAGACCGATGACATTTCTCTTGTTTCATCCTGTATGGAAAGAGCCCGAGTCGCTTCTCGGCTTTTGAACTCCAGCTTGAATGATGTGTGTGCTTCAATGTGATTCAGGGTATACCGTAGTACCCAAATCAACCTATCAAGACAGTTGAATGATCGGCGGGCTATAAAATTCGTCAATAAAAAGTGGGGGCAGTACTAAAGTTTTTGACTGGGGAAATTCTTTAGAACTACCCCCCCCCCCTTTTTTTTTGGATTCAATAAACCCCATTTTCGCTTAACTTTTACCGAAGCATGATCCAAGGTGATTAAAGTTCGATTTCCGACGTTTCTAAAAACCCCCACCAACTTGGGGAAATGCAATGTTTTAGCAAAGCTACGGTGTTCTGAAAGTGGGGGGCAGTACTAAAGAACGCCCCCATCTGCCAACGCATTGTTTAGATTCGTCATGAATTTGTAGTTGCTGCAATGCAAATGTTGCAAATTACAACACATTTATTATTTTCCGTGCAAAAGTCTCTCTGAAATTCACAGTCAGTGTGAACTCTGTGAGTCTTGTATTTAGTGTTACGTTTTGCTTCCGAGTCTACCAAGGTAGCGGAAGCATTGTTTTCACTCTCGGAATGTGAAACTTTTTTGTCCCCAAAATCAAATATTCCACACGCATTTTGCGTTTTAGACCATTCTGAACAATTTTGGTTCTGTGTCTGTCTGTCAGCAAATCCTTGTTACGGGCAAAACTACACGAAGTTATAGTCCGATTTTGATGAAATTTTCAGGGATATAAATTTTCAGGTTGGGGTGTAGATGGGCCCCTATGAGTTTCATGACCCCCGGATCAATAGTAGCCTCTGCACATCCGCAAACGTGAAATCCTTGTTACACGTTCATAACTCCGGGAGTTCTTGACCAATTTCGATGAAATTTTCAGGGATTGTTCGGACTGATGTAAAGATGGTACTCGTGAGTAATAAAGAGAAAATAAAGTTTTAGCCTCGAGCTTGGTTGAACGAAGTTCTTTAGTCAATAATAATTTTCAATGATCTATACAGTCATGTTATCTTATCCACTAATGAACCTTAAGACTTGGTCACAATGCTCCGGCTTGTTTCATTCGATTTGATGACCTAATTATATGTAAATCATATGGAAAAACTGCTTTTTCATTTGAACAAATTTTCGAAATCTTTTTTTTTCAAATATTTTCCATCTTTAAATTTCATTATTTGGGTTGATATAGGCCTTTCACCCGTTGATTTATCACAGTTGGATAAGAGGTTTTAGAAAGGTGGACGGCCTCCTCTTTCCTCTATTTTGTAAGATCTACAAATCTGTTCTATCAAATTGGCCGTTTTATTTTAACAATTAAGTGCAATAGTTCACTGTAGGAAGAAACAAATAAAAATTTGTTGAGAGACGTAGATGTACGAAGTGACATAAGAACCAATCATTATACTTCGTCAAATAAGGAATTTGTGAACCCAGGAACAGACTTAGAAAAATATGAATCTATTTTATTATTTTTTGCGATGTAAAGAAAGTCTTAAATCAGTATTCAGATTGTGAAAGTAAGCTTGGGTTTGTTCCAAACATCTACTTTACAATCGGAATATATACTAAAATAATGCCGAGCGACGGTAGATTCATGATAATGGGACTCGCGTATTCTTTACAATGACATTCATTCATTGTGTAAAAGTGAGGACCATATCAGGCTAAATCCTTTCACCGTTCGTTCTTAACAAGAGGTATTAAATATCTGGAACACCACCCAACATGAATGTAAATAAATAAAATCTGTAGCTAGCTGTGTGGTAGTAGAGAGAAAATACGAGGAAAGTGGATTGTGGTCGATAAGCGATTGGTTGAACGAGGAAGTAATATGCGGATCTCCCAAAGGGAAGTTTTCGATCAATAGCGTTGTAAATACGTTGAGCTATATATTTTTTCCACTATCAGCCAGAAGCTGAGTTATTCCGATGCTCGAAAGAGTTCGCTAACGGGTTTGCTGGCAATAACAATAAAAACGTATGCATCGCCCAAGGTCAGTTATGAATATAAATTCGTGAAATCCAAGCAAACTGAACATATCAAGTTCTCGCATTTTCTACAAACGAAAAGTTTTCCCTTGGATCTACAAATAGCCCATTCGTGCCCTCTTTCCGTGTCCAACATGGTAACCGGGCGAATCCTTTGTATTCTGAATCTTGTTTACGAAGGCTCACACACTATAAACGAACAACGGTTGTTTTCACGTAAAGCCAAATTTTTTAGGACTTGAGACTTGGAAACGACAGAAAGTATGGATTATCTGAAATATATAGAAAAACGCTTTATTCAGGTAGGTTAATCAAAGAGAAAGGTAGGAACAACGAGGGGTAATACCGTGAACTTAACTTTGGAACCATACAGTTAAGGGACAGAACGTCATAAAAATGTTTTTCTTGGACGAATAGCTCTAGAATTTATTCCATTTTTGATGTATGAGCATTTCCCTTACAAAAAGGATTTTTAAAGAAAAAACAGCCGTGAATGTTAATAAAGTTCTTTGGGCGGCATTTCCCACACTGTGGGGTAATGCCGCCCGCACTATGGGGTAATGACGCCCAACCCCGAGAACTGAATTATGTTCCCCTCTCAACCGTCATTCAACCCATTTTTTCCAAAGTTAGAAGGTTAAATGTATTTATAACAATAAAAACCATGAAAACAGTCAATAAACTATAGTTAAAATGAACGATGACTTAGAAATAGGTAAACTACAGTCTTGTATATAGAAATTTTTTGAACCCACACTAATATTTACCTTTTCTTTCTTTACAAAATTATAAAATAGCCTTGCATACATCACGTAGTCCGTGATCAGGTCGTCCCATGGAACACATGTAGTGGCTGCTGTGATTGCAGTGCTCGCAATTCCACTTTGGCGAATTATTATCGGCTTCTTGGCAAATCGTACACAAGCTGTCCACAAAGGACGAAGTCAAGAATTCTTCAACATCTTCGTCTGTGTCTACAACAAGGTCTCCCTCAGAGATATCTCCCCAGTCATCACTGTCACTGCTCTCACTTCTGGTTCTCTTGCGCATCTCTTTCTTTTTTTGAGGTCTTTCAATTTTTTTCATGATTTCCACCTATCTTCTTCTTCATCTGAACCCCATCTCTGCTACTAGTAGTGAGTTGATCAAAATCCAGCTGAATTTGGCGCTTCGTTGGCTATTTGTTGTTCTTTTCCATCTTTTTTTGACGTTTCAGAAATGCACGGGAAAAGCCTAATTTACCATTTCAATAGTTTAAACTTGAAAATAAAAATTAATGGTGAATTGGGTATATTTATGAATAACAAATCGGATTGGAGTTTATATAGATTTATTGAATCTGATATAGGTCCGATATGAAATCAAGAGAGAATTTAGGTTGTATTGAGGAAACCGCAAATATGCTGGTCCTTACAACGAGCCTCTTGGAGGAGCGCCCGCGGAGGCGGGGCCGATGAAATATCGGTCCGCGTTCGCGTAGCAGTTCCAGGAACTGCTACATTACGAAGTGCAAAAAAATATGTGAAAACGCCGAAACATTGAGCTTTTGGATGTAATAACCATATGCCGCACATGATTTCGCGGTAGTCTGTCACACCAAATCACTTACCTAGGGATGTTCTTTATCCGAACTTAAAAAATTATAGGTCAGTCTAGTGTGGCTAACTTAAATTCTCAGATCTTATTGTTGATCATTCATGAGTTCTCGGCACCGCATAATGTTGTAAAATCCGCCCTATGAATTCTTTTGATTGATCTTATTTTCCAAATCAATAAGCCAACTGAAAAGTCTTCAGTTGTACTCTGCGATTGTCAAATACACGAGTTTACTTGACTTCTATCATATTGGAACTTAAAGCAAATATAATTTATTGTACGTCTTCCCGTGATATTTCTTTATCTTCTATGCTCAACCTAATTGGTAAACGCAAAGTGCTTTAGAATGTATTCAGTAAGCGGCTTATCGTTCGAGATGAAGCGAATATAAAAGCTTCCGAGAAAAAAATGAGATTACGCTGACCAATAAGATTACCGTTTCCATTTCGTTCAGTCGAATCCACCCCAATACGACTTCTTCAATCCAACGAATAGGTATTAAAGTTTAATTTTCCATTGCTAAAGGATCACAGGATGAGCCAACCAGATCAGAGATGTCAATTTTTTATTTTTTCATCAGTATAATTTTATCTGCGGTCTGGAAAAACGAAACAGACAGTTTCCTTTTTTGCTTCCACAATTAAATTGTATATAAACTCCTTAATAGGTTTGTTTTATTCTTTAACAGACGAACTTCAATCGATATTAATTTCGTGTACATGAAAACAACATTACTTAGATGGATTTGAGTGATTCGGACTATCAAGCAATACAACTTAGAATCACTGAGTTTGACGATGATTAAGCCAAACATCGATAAGACGACCTAGCCAAAGAAAAAAAAACGGAAACAGAACAGCTCGATTACAGTGGAATTACGTTGAAGTAGTCTTTGGTCAGTCAAATTTGTCCAAATTTTAACAATTTAAGGATAGACATGCAAATGGATACCTGAACCTTTGATTTCAAGTACTAAAGTTAAGAGTACCTATACTTTCGTCTATGCCTGCCTGAAAATTTATTGGGGTCGTAAAATTAAGATTGCCCATGACGACACTAATAGTTAATCTTGTCTGATTCGGTGTACCCGCTTTCTTGCTCACTAAAGCTATTCAAATCCGTAGTAGTGGTGTAGTTAGAATTACTTTTGTTAGAATAGAAAACATGTTGGAGCGGCCTGCTATTTTTAGGAAAATCTAGTTCAGAGTAGATGCTTAAAGGTCAAACAGTTGCGGTCCAACGCTTTTCTAATACAGGATTCCATCTGTGGAATGATTGGGAGAAAATACTTGTTTTTAACAAAAATCAAGTTTAATTAGCGCTGGTACAATACAATTTCGATCATTATTATTCATTACACTAAAAAAATTTTACTTTTTACCTTTACTCTAATTATTACATAGGTGGTCTATTCAAACAGTCAAAGTGAGAGTTTCGGAAGAAAACTGAACCACAATTCAACTGGGTTGATGAACACATTTACTCGCTTTTTCCATGCCCAAGATAAAATAAATAAAGAAATAAAGAGGAACCTTTTACATTAATTGTGTTGTTACTTAACCTCTTCAATTTTTCGCTAACCAAAGATTTCGTTTTAATTTGCCGAGATTCGTTTTATTTTGGTAATGAATTTCGTTTGTTTAAGACCGAGAAAATGCTCCATTGATGAAGATATCCCAATCCAAACAGAAAAGTGCTTATTTACTACCTAAACAATTTTATTAAAGAAATTAATTTGTATCGGGGGAATACAAATCGAGACTGAAAACCAAGATTCTGTAGGTGCTTGACGTTGAAAACGAATGCTGCATTCCTCTACTTGATCTACGTGCACGATGCACTTCAGATAGATGTGTTTGTCGCAGCAGACTTCGCTGATGATAAGGCAATTTTGAACGTAGAAGCGGCGAGTAACGTCGTGAGAAGCGAGATGCAAACATACATTGATAGGATCACAGATTAGTGTAATGATTGGCGCATCTCTATAAACAATAAAATATCAGCAGCCATGAACAACTTCCACGCAACCTCACCTTCCGAGGAACCCAAAGTCCGTTCTAGGCATCAACCAGATAGCTGGGAGCCCATCTAGATCCAAAGTTGACATGGGAGGTCCATATCGAATATTTGGTCGGCAGAATACGGATTAGAACAACTCAACTCAAGCACTTGCTAGATAAACGGTCAGAGCTCTCACTGGCCACAAAAAGACTTCTACACTTAACACTGATCCGAACGACATGGCTCTACGCGTGCGAAGTGTGATGATCAGCAGCAAAAAACCATATCAGCAAGATTCAAGTAGATGTAGATGTAGATGTAGATGTAGGATTAAAACTCTCAGGGTGGGGGTTTGGGAGCCCCCAGCACGGAAGCCTGTTGGCTTATTGTACTTTCCTGGGAGTTTTACTTTTAATCAAGGAGATTCAGCCCCTTGGTGAGGGGTTTGAGGCCCTTGATTAATTGTTCGCCCTGAATAGACCTCATTGGGGTTTGAGCCCCAAAGAGTTCAAATCTACGAGATGCGAGTGCAGGGCACTCAAATATTATGTGGGATGCCGTTTCGTCAGCCTCCTCACATAGCCTGCACAGGGTTGTACTTAGTGTTACCCCGATGCGGTGTAGGTGGAACCTTAGGGGTACAAAGCCGGTTATGAGGCCGACCATTGTTCTTAGTTCCCTACGGTTTTTGCCTAGTAGCCAGTCAGTAATTTTGGTGTTGGGTTTCTCCACCGTAAGTTTACTGTGGACATGTCCTTCGATATTGAGCCATCTACTAGTGGTTTGTTTGTTGGCCCACATGTTGATGGTCCCCCTGAAGGCGGTTTTTGGTATACCGACTGCCGGCTCAGGGCCTACAAATGGGGTTCGGGAGCCCCGTTTTGCAAGCTCGTCAGCTTTCTCGTTACCAGATATTCCTTTATGCCCTGGCACCCATTCCAGGCGAACCCGGTTGTGTTCAGATTCAAGTAAGATTCAAGTAACGTAAAATCGTGTACTCCGCCTCATAATAGAAGCAAAGTGGTACCTACGTCAGAAACAGTTCGATCGTTCAGACCTCGACATCCCTACGGTTGCAACGCTGATCAAAGAAAGATATGCAAAAATACACAACGGCATGCTAGATCACATCAACCCACTAACAGAAGCTATTCCAGCCAAACTAGTCATTTAAATTGAGGCCAAGGTTCCCAAAACCCACCTATTCCTGATAGCTGCAGCTAAAGATCATTAGTTGAGTCAGGCATTTAACACAGTACCTTCACTCCAAAGCAATAATCAAAAGTTGTATCGTAACAGCGTATATGCTCTCCCACTGGAAGTGCTCGGGATTGATTTACTGTGGGCCTATGATTATTCATCCTCAGAGTTAGGATTGTGGCATTCCCCACGTAAAAGCTAGTTCATCTTGAGATTTTTGCTTATCAGCTTGTTAAACACAATATTTTGACTATATTGTAAATATATATATTATTGTATATCTACATAATATACTAATAATATAATATGTTATACATATAATTGTATATTTTTATAGTAGAGAAAATGAATATATTATATCAAGTCGAATATGTAAGAACAGCCAAGCGTGACAAACCTTTTAATTCAAAATTAAGTATCCCAAGAGTTGTCTCTTTTGATCCTGATACTTTGCTCCTTCAAAACGTTTTTAGTTTTCCTTGGAAAAGGGAAGCTGGCTGATAAGTAAAGGGTTTGAGAAAGGTAAACTGAAGATCATGACCTTAGTTATTAGATCGTAAGTGGTGTTGACAGGAGAGCGTTCTACAGAGGACAGGCTCGGCAGCCTAGCTATAAGGTCTACAGGGCCAGGGAGAGGGAAGGTGACGGTTTATTAGAAATTTATGTCTCGCCCCTGTATAGGAAAAAGGCTTTGGAGTCAAGAAAATAGGAAGAGAAAAAATATATAGAGGTCGAGAGAAGGGCTGTAGGGATGAAGAAAAAATTAAGTAACTAAACCTTTCTTCGGAACAGAGGTCTCATGGAACGTTTGGGAAAGTGTAGAGGTTGTGGATGCCAGAATGAGTCCGAAATCCTACTCGAAATATCCCGGTTTTTTACCACTTGGCTCCAAGATGTGTTTGAACTTACAGAATCCTTTCTTATTTCGTATCTTCTGCTAATGCTTCTACGCTCAACCATCGTGTTGAACAGGTTCTTAAAGCAAAACTCTCAAGGATTAAAACTAAAAACTACTTATCATATACAATTTCAACCAGGATTCTAATTATACAAGGAAGTAGTGGCCGTAAGTGATGTGACACATAACATCAAGGCAAAGCAATTTTTGTATTAGAAACTAAATTTTAATGTTCTTTGTTAATGTTCCAATAATTTTCGAATCACATTCCACAGTGAACATTGTGACCACGAACATCAAAACCATAACTTTTGGTTTATTATTCACTAATAAACCATTGTGATCGTTCTTGAAAAAAAAATTCTAACCCCCACCCCCGAAAGTTTTGTGGTTTACGTTTCAAAGGGTGTAGAATCCGAATTCGCAATAAAATTTTTCCGTCCGTCCGCCGTACGCCGTACATACGATTTCTCTCAAACGGATGAAGCAAAAAAGCTGACATTTTCAGGAAAAATCCATGTCGGTCCGGCGACGCCCAATTCTTGAGCCAGTTTTCTCACTTAGTTTAAAGTGCCCTTTAAGGGTTGTCGAAGTTTTGTAAAATCCCTAAAAACCTCAAAAAAGTTGAGGCGGCCTAAATTTAGACTGTTTTTGAAGAACTGTCCACGAGGAATCGAATGAACCCCTCCCCAGGTCCGTAGCTCAAACCATTCCCGATGTATGGCCCGATTTATGGTGCCAACATTTGCGTTATTTTGGTTTATTATTGTTTTTGTTTTAATAGCAGTAACCTAGTGACGTAGTGATGTAGTATTGTGGATACTGGAGTGAACTCCTAAAAGGCTTTGTAGCCAATACATGGGTTGAAGCATTCTGATAACCATTAAAAAAAAAAAAAACGCTGCAAATTATTTCACTGGGGTTTATTATTCAATTGGCTTGCGTTCATGATTTGAATTTCTACCAAGCTTTGGAGTATGCGTGTTTCACAGATGATTGAGTGATTATTGAATTTCAGGAGGCACACAAATATGATCAATTGAACAATCCAAATAGGTATTTTGGTTGAGAACAGATTTACGTGCTCTATGCATATCTCCTGAAATTCAATAACCGCTTTATCACTTGTGAAACACGCACAATCCAAAGCTAAGTAGAAATTCAAATCATGAACGCAAGCCAATTGAATAATATACCCCAGTGAAAGAATTTGCAGCGTTTTCTGTGGAAATCAAATATCTCGTCAATCTTTTATACTCTCATGTTATTAAAATTAAAAGCCGAAGAATCGATTTTGCTTCCGAGTAGGTAGCGGTAGTAGGTTTCTGCCTTTAAGTTTGTCTCCTCAAATCCTAGTTATCAATCTTAATTTCTACAGATTTCATCCGATTTTGATGAGATTCCCACAGGATCTACGGGTTATACTGCATACGGTCCTCTATGAGGGTCCAAAATTTTATTTAACTCGACTTCAAAATCAAATTTCGTTTCTAAGGACATAATATGTTTACACATTATGGGGATATGCGTTCAAATGTGCCAATCCAGTTTGTGGGTACTTCCACGAATAATGAGAGGAGAAGCGGGCTTAACGTCGTTTGGCTACAATAACTTGAAATCCCATTTCCACCCTTTTCCATTATTCGAGGCCCTAAGCTCATATAAACTTTCTGAGATTATTCACTATTTCAGAAAACTCTCATCAGCTCCCTGTACCAAAACATTACAAGTTGTGGTATAGTCATATAACAATTTTTGTTGGAGGATTTATTCGTTAGCCAAGTATTGGGAGTGTTCAATTTACTTTGTTGGTCAATATTAAACAAAGAAGTTTCATGTTAAAGATACACTCAGTAACAAATGTCTCCGTACACAGCGAAAATGTGAACTGTTTTTATTTATGGGAGGAAGCTAAGTCAGATGTATACACAAGAATACAAGAAACAAAGTCTCCATAAACAAACTGGGGTTCATCTGAATCAATCAAGACTCTTCCCACCAGCGAAAACAACTATCAGAGGTCTAGAATCATAATAATTGCGGTATCAGCATTTTTTCGGAGAAGATCATGGAGGTCTCCCAGTACAGGGACGATTATTAGAATTGATCCTGGGGGGTGGGTCACTACGAAAACATTTAAAAAAAAATTAAAATTGAAATTAAAAAAAATATAGCTGAATGCAAATTTATTCTAGACCAATCTAAGGCCAAGAAAGCGGGAAAAAACTGTAGCTGTACGTCTCTCTGTGTGTACCTGTGACAAATGTATAGACGCTAACTTTCACGATAACACGCTAACTTTAACGATATCCATGATTTTTTATTATTACTGTAGGTGTAGTGTATTGTTATTGTTAAGGCGCGTCCACACCAGTAACAAATAGCAAAGTTGCGTAACATTTGTTATAAAACATGCTTTATAGCAAGTTTTAAAACTTTTGTTTATACAACTATGTTACAAAACTCTCCCCTCCAATCTGTCCACACCAATGTAACAAAGAAATGCAACATTTCAATCATTTGAGGATTCAGTAGTAATCATGGCTTCGGAGGAAGAAGTTGTGCTGGCCGCAGCGGCCTGCGTGATTTTGGCATCTCGCGAGAAACCTACTACGCGCAGATACTGGGTGCGACCTTCGCTGGAAGCTCAGTCCACGCATCTTGCTTCTTATTACGGTCCTTGAACTCTTTCTTCGTAGGATCCCAAAGTATCGCTTTCTCACGATACAGATCAATTAGTTTCTCCGTATTTTCCTTCGTCCACTCCATCACCGAAAGATCTCAAAAATGATTTTGAAAATCTTTTCGAACTAAATACACGAGAACGCACGTCAAATTGGAAATGTATATCACACACGATGCACTCCGTAAGGAGCAAACATCAACTGAGCAGGGTCAGGGGGGCACCCTGAAGGGAGGGCATGAGTTGTTACAAAGTGGGAGTTGCGTGTGTGGACGAGCTTGCACTTGTTGTACAACCAAGTTATCTAACTTCCTTTGATCTTTACCGACAACCTCTGGGTAACATGTAACCTGCTATATTCACGAAAAAACTTACACAACATCAAGTTATATAACATTTTCAATTTGAATTCTCTAACAAGTTACATAACTTTTGCTATATAACCGTTTATAACATGTTTTGTTACTGGTGTGGACGCGCCTTTAAGGTGCGGTAAGTGCTTCTGAACAAGTGCCCCCAGATACCTTCCAGCTTGGTTGAAAAGCTCGTCGGTTCGATGAAGTTCCGTTTGTTGGAAGTTGTCAAGCAAAAATTAGGGGCCACGAGCTATTATTCCATTTTTTGAGCTCGATTTTTGCTGTTCTTTGGACTGTACGAGCACTTTTTTGCCCTGATAAAAATGAATTCTTTAACGTCTGTTGTCAATTTCCCTTGGTTTGTTCAGTTGAAAAGTTGGTTGACTTGAAATTCATTATTTAAGATGTCTGTGAATACATTCATACACTTAGTATCCCGTTTTTCAAGGTTTGTGAGAAGCAACTACAATATTCGTGAAAAGCAAAGTGGGTGTACGGAGACATTTTTTACTGAGTGTATTTTTAAACATCAAAATTATATTGAAACATTCTTGTTGTTCATCAGTTGTGATTATATTGTAAAATGGACACTTGCGCCTATACAGACTCATCAGAGGTGTGTTCGCATGAAAGCGAACGAATTCACTGAAACGGATAAGCCGATCTCAAATTCAGAATTTCCGAGCGCGGAAAGCCTATTACAGCCTTTGAAACGTGCCGTTTTTCTTTTTATTTATATTTTATTCCTTCGATCCTCGCGACTGAAAGCATTCCCCCGAGGCTCGGATTTCCCCTATGACGGCGGACTGCAGGCAGGTTAAATGTTTCTACGAAGGACCCCTGAATGGGTAGCTTACCGCAAGAACCCCCTTCGAGAGGTAAGAATCCCCAACTTGGAAAATCGGATGAACCTAGAACGCCTAGCTCGGAGATGGTATAAAAAAAAAGATCTTGGCGAACATCCAGAATAAAATAAGTAATGCCTCAAGAATCCTTCTATCCTTTTCCCGCTAATAGAGGAGACTCTTAACCAAATCCTCTTTCGCCAAGATATTTACAACAAAGTTACAGCTCCTCTGATAAGAACATTCCCCTCTGCCTTCTTCCTTTTTCTCAAAGGAAATTTACAGCCTATTCTCCTTCTCCCCCCCTTCCAACACTCCGCTTTTATTTTATTAGCTCCCTTTGGCAACAGCGATTTGATTCACCCCAAATGAGTTTCTTTTTTCCACATTGCAGGCACTAAGGTGACTTTTAATGCCCGGAGAATTCGTTTTCTTCTAATTTTATCGTAGCCCGTTTTTTTCGACATCTCCCTCTCTTTCGCGTTCATTTGTTTTATCCACCCTGTGTTACAATCGAACCGAGTTTCTCATGAAATCAGTGCCTTACGTATTTCACTGTAGAGGATAAACTGGTAAATTATATCAGGAAGAAAAAAGTCTCATCTTAAGGAAACGCGCAAATGTCTCCTATTGTCCCTGAGGAGCGAAAGACTGCAAACTTGACCACTGTCCCACGAGGTAGCACCTAACAAAATGGGTAAGGCCAGGAATGCCGCTCTGCTGCGAAGAGGCGGAAACAGCTGAACACAGGCTACGTGAATGATTTGCTGTTGCATTAAATAGATTCCAACACCGATATTGCCAAAGAAAAGGCCTTAGAGAAGTTTAGAGCCACATGGGGATAGGGTGGTCTAAGTGGTCTCAGTGACCAGGAGTTCCTCACACCTCTTGGAAAGAAAAACGCTGCAAATTCTTTCACTGGGGTTTATTATTCAATGATTCATGATTTGAATTTATACTAAGCTTTGGAGTGTGCGTGTTTCACAGGTGATAGAGCGATTATTGAATTTCAAGAGTTATGCATTGAGCACGTAAATCTGTTCTCGAACCAAAATACCTATTTGGATTGATCAGTTGATCATATTTGTGTGCCTCCTGAAATTCAATAATCGCTCTATCAGCTGTGAAACAGGGACACTCCAAAGCTTAGTACAAATTGAAATCATGAACGCAAGCCAATTCAATAACAAACCCCAGCGCACTCCAAAGCTTAGTAGAAATTCAAATCATGAACGCAAGCCGATTGAATAATAAACCCCGGTGAAAGAATTTGCAGCGTTTTAAATTGATTACTAGGTTCATTATTATTTAAGTTCTATCTAGTGATGTAATATATTTTTGAATGTCGTCATGTTAAACACTGTTTCAATCAACTTTACCCCCCCCCCCCCCCCCCCTGTGGGCACCCCTGTATTAGTGGTTACTTGATTAGCGGGATCAGCTGTGATAGACGCTCTGACAGCCAGGAGTTTGTTGATTATACTCTCCCATTTGTAGACAAAGCAGTTCATGGAGACTCATTTTTTTAAACATCGATCTTAGCAACATGCGAATTCACCTTAATTTTTTGCAGAGGCAATTATTTCAATACAGATTGTTTTGAAGGGGTCTAAAAAATGTTTTTAAAACAGTTTATTGATGCAGCTCTATTCAAAATACCTGGGCTGGGAACTAAGCTCCCGATGCTTAGTAATGTATGAAGGTACGGAGGGAGGAATCTTATGTTGAACTTTCCCACCAAATCCCTTTCCTCCATTTTTTCCCCTTCCTGAAAAGGTCGTTGGCCGATTCCACAAGCTTGGAATCTGAAAACTCCGGAGCGCCGTAGAAAAAAAATAAAAGAGAAAATGCTAAAGACCAGGTTGGAGCTATATATCAACCACCCGCATGATCCATGCGGAATCTAGCATTGAGCATAAAGTGAATTAGGTCTCAGACAGCTGCAGTGGTTACTACCCAGAATCCCTAAATCTCAAGCATTCCATCTCTGCTGCCGGTATTTTTTTTTATACCCTCCGTTCTCCGACATTTGGGGTTCAGGAGGGTGTTTAGGTTTCTCAAAGGCAGATAAATCATGCAGCTATCCTGCCAAGTCGTCTCGGTTTTATGATAGGGATGCTTTCCTTTTTTCTTCTCTCCGATAAGTTTAATCAGATTTATTCATAACACGTCCCTCACGTAACATCAGGTGAATAGAAGTCTCCTTTTATTTGCTCAAGTTGGATATTGTATGTCTGAGGTATAATTGACCAACGTTGATTTCAAATTCTACTATAAGACAGTCTAAAATAAAATAAAACCATATTTATTCATTCACACATACAACCAGAAAGAATACATATGGAAACAGTGATTCCAAGAAAAACAATTATTACTCAAGGGTGTAAGTACTTGGAAGTTGATTGATAAAATTCACACAGTTAGCCTCAATAGTTATTATATAGTAGTTCAATACTATTGTCCTAATGTTTAATTTTTGGTTTATTATTCAATTTCTCCCAAACGGTTGAAGCAAAAAAGCTGAAATTTTCAGGAAAAATCCATGTTTGTCCGGCGACGCCCCAATTCTTGAGCCAGCTCTCTCACTTAATTTAAAGTGCCCTTTAAAGGTTGTCAAAGTTTTGTAAAATCCCTAAAAACCTGAAAAAAAAATTCAGGCGGCCTAAATTTGTACTCTTTTTGAAGAACACTCCACGAGGAATCGAATGAGCCGCTCCTCATTTCCGTAAGTCAACCCATTCCTGATCTATGGTCCGATTTATGGTGCCAACATTCGCGTGATTTTGGTTTATTATTGTTTTTGTGTTGATATCAGTAACTTAGTGACGTAGTGATGTAGTAATGTGGATACTGGAGTGAACTCCTAAAAGGCTTTGTAGCCGATGCACGGGTTGAAGCATTCTGATAATTTTCAGGAAAAATGAGAAAACCTGAAATTATCAGGAAAACGCAGCAAATTCTTTCACTGGGGTTTATTATTCAATTGGCTTGCGTTCATGATTTGAATTTCTACTAAACTTTGTAGTGTCCCTATTTCACAGCTGATAGAGGGATTATTGAATTTCAGGGGATATGCATAGAGCACGTAAATCTGTTCTCAACCAAAATACCTATTTGGAATGTTCAGTTGATCATATTTGTGGGCCTCCTGAAATTCAATAATCGCTCTATCACCTGTGAAACACTCACACTCCAAAGCTTAGTAGAAATTCAAATCATGAACGCAAGCCAATTGAATCATAAACCCCAGTGAAAGAATTTGCAGCGTTTCATTTTCAGCCCATTTAAACTTTGCAATTGTTCCTGTAGGGAGTCACTTATCCAGAAAATACAGTGTTTGTGCAGTGATAAATGTTTCTGAATATTTCCGAATCAACTTCCTTAGGGGTTTTCACTGTGCACGTATCCCACAGACGAATCTATCATAGAGGAATATTTTTAAAAAATGTGAGAGAAAGCAAAACTGAATTCATAGGAAGATTTTTGAAAACTGGAGAAGATGTAAATTTCACACTTTCCTCGACGAGGAGCAGAATAACAGCTTGCCCTCTGTCACCCGGGAAATCCTATGCATATTCATCGATGGATGAGGGGAAAACGCGGTACGAGGCATTGAAGCGCGCCGGCCTAGAGTAGACACACCACCTTTTCACAGGAAAACCATGAAAAAGTTCTAAATAAATGTAAAATACCCTCAAAGGAATGACGTTCATTAACTGGAGTCCTCAACAACGAGTCGGCGGTAAATTTTCATTTATACAATACGCAGTTTCCACACTCCTCTTGGGGTTTTACCCTCGTATACCGAACCTTTCTGCTCCTCATTCTCAAACAACCTCTCTACCATACATCATCATGTATACACCCACCGCTTCAGTCGGTGCACAAACATCTAGAGTTTGGTTGGTGCATAAACGTCAAAAGTTTTGTTGGGGCATCAACTTATGATTCAGTTTTTGTCAAGTTATAGAAACGCAATAGTACCCATAACTATTAACTGAATACGTTTTGGAAAAGTAACGTGAAGATTTTCACCAGATGTTATCGATAAATATGGTTAAGAACAAAATAAGTAGGTATATTGAACCGGAGATCGATTTGTGCCAGTGCGCAGCATGTTATTCAACGGCGTACAAGGTATACTTTCAGTCATAACGGACATGTATTGCGGGTTTTGCCTACTTCAGCTGGAGCCTCCTCCCTTGCTCCAACCATTTTCATGATATTTGTAATTGGTAGATATATGTTATGATCGTTTATCTATTTTATTATTATTATCTTCATATAAAAGGTCTTGCCTATTTCATTATCATAAAATTATCTGCTTAGTGCATGTGTCAATTGGCAAGGATCGATGAAACGTGAATCGACAAAGTATATCGATCGCCATATCGAATAGTGACTGACTCTAATTTGCCAGCCTTACCAAGAACCGTTAATAAAATTTGAACCTTCGCCTAAATTCAAGATTTTGTTGTAGAAGAACGCAATTGCACGTATGAATCACAGTAATTTGGTCCACATTTCGCTTTTACAACACCAATTCTGTAGGGTGTATTGAGAATGAGCTATTGAAGGTGATCATCAATCAGGAATGTCATGTAAAAGCTGACCATATATTCCCCCGAACATACCTACTTAACCAATTATTCACTTCCTCTCTTTTAGCATATTCCGTCATGACCACGAGTGTTCTACATGTATAAGTAAATAGAACTAGATTTAACCACAAGTTACTGTAGTTGATCACTTCGCCGAGAAAAAGCAGTTAGCACATGAATAGTAAACGGCAATTGTTCTCATATTGAAACATTCTGAATATGTATGTTTCAATATTCAGTTAACATGTTACCTAAAGTATTCAAATCATGAGATTGATAAAAACGCACATCGCACAAATTCGTGTCAAGCTAAGGCTTCGCAGATTAACATAATCGGAGTTTGTTCGCTCTTTACTGACATTAGTAGACGCGATGGTGGACCTGTATGTTTTTGGTTACAACAAAAATGTGGAAAGGCGAAAATTTCTATGTTGTGAACCATTTTGCGTTTATTTTTAACAACGAACCATTGTAATCGACCAAGAAAAACAATAGTCACGCACCCGCATAATTCAATTATTTACGTTTCAAGATGTGTACATTTCAAAAATCGTATTTAAAAAATCCATCCACCCTTCGTACGAAGCGAGTAATTTCAGCACCAATCAAACCCTCCTAAGCGATTACATTCAACTAATTAACTATTTAAAAAAAATAAAATAAATCTCAAATACCCGATGTAGGAGGGCTGTTTTGTATTATTCAGAGTGAAATTATTTCCGATCATCCTTTCACTCAACATTAAATGCCCAACCGACCGCGTGGCTGGCAACAGTCCAAGTATTACGGTTGGTAGTACACTATGG
The DNA here is from genome assembly GCA_031894815.1 of Creontiades dilutus. Classification (NCBI taxonomy): domain Eukaryota; kingdom Metazoa; phylum Arthropoda; class Insecta; order Hemiptera; family Miridae; genus Creontiades; species Creontiades dilutus. The sequence goes on from JAVIWC010000391.1 coordinate 1,236,546, forward strand.
AGCCGTCTCCAAAACTTCAATTCGTTAAGGAGAATAAGCAGACGAATTTTTATTGGATGTATTTTTATAGTAACTAGTAAAAATATCAGTTGGATTTCTACGGTCGATCTCAAGCGTACCTAGGAAGCATTCTCTCTAGATGTAGAGTCCATGATAAGGGTATTCGAGTAATCTAATACAGAAATAATTAAGCTTTGTGTGATAATGTGCAGCGTCTTCATTTGTGGAATATGAGTACCAACAATAATAATGGAACAATCCCATATACTCAGCAGCAAAGTTTGTACACTAAATTTCTCAATCGTAGAGACAATAATTTTATTTCTTCAACATTGTATTTTACTGTATAGTGCCCCGAATAGAGGCTTGGTAGACTAGTGGCTGTCCACTTCAGGTGTGAAAGAGGATGGAACCCTTATAACAGGTGTGTGGGCACGCCAATTTTCAGTCAGCATGCATATTAGTCTGATCATTTAAAAAACGGTGCCAACTCTTTCACTGGGGTTTATTATTCAATTGGCTTGCGTTCATGATTTGAATTCCTACTAAGCTTTGGAATGTCCCTATTTCACAGTTGATAGAGCGATTATTGAATTCCAGGGGATATGCATGGAGCACGTAAATCTGTTCTCAACCAAAATACCTATTTGGATCGATCAGTTGATCATATTTGTGTGCCTCCTGAAATTCAATAATCGCTCTATCACCTGTGCAACATGCACACTGCAAAGCTTAGTATAAATTCAAATCATGAACGCAAGCCAATTGAATAGTAAACCCCAGTGAAAGAATTTGCAGCCTTTTCCTGAAAATTTCAGATTTTCTGATTTTTCCTGAAAATTATCAGAATGTTTCAACCCGTGTATCGGCTACAAAGCCTTTTAGGAGTTCACTCCAGTATCCACATTACTACATCACTACGTCACTAGGTTACTGATATCAACACAAAAACAATAATAAACCAAAATAACGCGAATGTTGGCACCATAAATCGGGCCATAGATCGGGAATGGTTTGACCTTCGGATCTGGGTAGGGGCTCATTCGATTCATCATGGAGTGTTCTTCAAAAAGAGTACAAATGTAGGCCGCCTTGACTTTTTTGAGGTTTTTAGGGATTTTACAAAACTTTGACAACCCTTAAAGGGCACGTTAAATTAAGTGAGAGAGCTGGCTCAAGAATCGGGGCGTCGCCGGACCGACATTGGTTTTTCCTGAAAATTTCACCTTTTTTGCTTCAGCCGTTTGGGAGAAATCAGTCACGGCGGACGGACGGAAAAATTTTTATTGCAGATTTGAATTCTACACCTTCTGAAACGTAAACCATGAAATTTTCAGGTGGGGGAAGAATTTTTTTTTTTTTTTTTCAAGAGCGATTACAATGGTTTATTATTGAATAATAAACCAAAATTTTAATGGGTCCTTAAGTTGTGTTAGGAATTGCTCTTGGACGTCCCGAGATATAATCCAACCCCGCCCGTATACTTAACCGTAGCACACTAATCAGCCTTTGGCCACGAAGGGACGTTAAGACGTGGAACAAGAGTTGCAGGTGTTGTGATACATGTTTCTGAGTTCCCACTATGTTTAAATGGAAAATACATAAAATCCACAGACTCACAAAATCTTTCCATAAAGTTCCTATTTAACGGAAAGAAGAAGTTCGGATTGGCTTATCAACAGTGTAGTATCGCGGGAAAATATTCGCATAAGAAAAGCACTGGTAATGAAAAGAGGCGCGAAAGGAGATAGTGCAAGTCGGGTGCCAAATAAACACCGCCTTCACGCGTTCGTCCAAGCGTTATCCCTCGCTCTCTAAGTGGCTCAACGGAGAATATGACGTGGAAGAGGGAAAGGCATTTTATGAAGAGTGTAGCTTAAAAGGAGTGCACCGAGTTCGGAAGGGGGAAAATATGGAAGTTGAGGCTCACTTCAATGTGCCCTAGGTGGAGGAAGAGTTTGAGATGAAATGTGATTTTATCAGGTGAACCAACTCTACCCTGCTCATACTTTCTCCCGTACCGGAGTCGTCCGTCCTTTCTAGAACCCCGGACCTCGTAGTCGACTTTTGTACACCAGTGAGAGTGCAGAGGTGTAGTTACATACTTATATTTCACAGGATTTTTTCTCTCTATGTCCTTCTTCCTTGAACCAGAAAGGCATTTTTTCTGTACCATCTCAAAAACATGGTATGACACTCCACAGTCATTTCAGTTATTATTTTGGTGGAATTTAATAAACCCGCTTTTCTCAAAACCCTCTGGAACTTATCCTCCTCACACTTAAATCAATAAATGTTGCTGTCATCTATCAGAACAACAGTATTTACTTTCTTAATCCCCACCTGAAATATTTTAGTGATACATACAATCACGTTAGGGATCCACTAGGGAGCTAAGTGGCTCATCAAGGCGTACCAGTATATTTTCATTTGAACCGTGACACACTTGAGAACCAGTTTTGCTTAAAATGTCCAACTAGTTACTCAATTAATTCTGTAATCAATTCGTAACCATAAAAACATAGGTCTATCTTTTGTTTACCTATAACTATTCTCGTCCTTAACAGATTTCATGAATGACCACATTTCACATCACAAAGGTCCTTTGAAAAATGTACTATTTCTGATCAATTGTCAAGGTATGCATTTCTATCTGTTCATTTGCTAAATCAAGTACATTCCTCAAAAGGCATATGTCACCGACGGAATAGGGATGCAAAAAAAGTATCCATACTTTTAGATTCTTTTTTTTCCCAAGTAACGAAGAATCGATTTAAAATTTTGAGAATCGGCCGATTCTTTTTATTTAGGAGGACATTTTTGACAATTCCAACAACAACAATGGAAAAGGAGCAAGAAGTAAAAATACCACAAGAATCAAGAACACTCATTACTGCTCATTACAATCTAACGACCAACAGTTGTTACTCGTCTAAATCAACTATTATCTCCCCATGGTGGGATAAAAAATGTGAAAGAAATTGGTTCCAAGCTGTGTACAAAACATGTGAAAGATGCCATTTCCAAATTGTGCCCATAAAGGTGTTTGGAGCACGTCACCCAACGCGTAGTACTACAGTGCCAGAAAAATATTGGTTTTTTTAATTTTTGGCTTCAATATTCCTTTCCAATTTCGGCTTTAATGTTATTTTTTATAATGGCACAAGTACACATTTCTATAGTTCAAATCGTCCTCAATCATCCCTATTTTTACACAACTGATGGGTTGATAGACAGTTCATGAAGAAAAATTTATAGGTAAGAGGTAATTTTTGTTTTTAATTTATGCCACGAATCAATACAAAAGATATAGTTAGGTGGGTACTGAAAGAAACTATTTTTGAAGTTGCTAGTAAAATTTACAGTGCATTTAATGCACTCTGACTCGTTTCAAAATTCAAAGACGTGTCCATTCATCCATGAAAGATTATAATTTATCAATCATAAATTTTCTCATTCCAATAACCCTCATTTGAAAAAAGTATTGATTCCTTAAAAAATCGATACGATATTTTTCGGTTCTTTCCAAAGATCGATACGATTTAAACCGATTCTTTTTTTAAGAATCTTGCATCCCTGGAAGGAATCCAACAATGCATATTTTACAATTGAGGAGTAGATATAAAAGTACTATATCCACTTGAGTGAATTTTGCCAGGAAACGCAAAAATCAGCAGCACATTAATTTTAGCTCATAGGTTGTGAGGTGATGGAATGGTATAGTTGCCCCTTCCATTGTAAAATCGGGAACGTTTGCCAACTAACCATATCCATCACACTCCCAGTGCTCTGAGGAGAGCCAGAGGAAGGGATGCTTGCAATGAGTAGGGCAGGGGTATGTCAATTAACTAATTGATCATAATTGAAAGCATACAGCCATAGGGGAAATTGCGAGTGAATGGGGGTGTCAAGACTGTTGATAATATAAATTATAAAAGAGTCGGTGATCATAACCACGCTCTGGTACCATGAGAGGTGATGGTATGGTATAGTTGCCCCTTCCATTGAGGTGGATACGGTAATGATGCTCCGCCACGCTCAGAAGGTGACGCAGACTCTTGAAAACGTCTGATTCATCTCCCAAGGCTCCGGATTCTAAAATCCATCACAAGGTTCACACTTTTTTTTTTTTTAATTTACCGTTTTTTTCTCCTCTATTGTGTGGCAAAGCAGTTAGATAGACGGTGGAAAACGTGAATATTCACGTCAAATTTTCAATTTGTTAGTATTTTTGGCACAGCCCCACAGTTGAATCCCGTATGTCCAAATAGGGCGTAAAATCTGTTTGTAAATAAGCAGTTTATTGTGAAGTGAAAGACGGGAATCCGCTCTCAGCATTCAATACATTTTCCTGTATTTAATCTTCAGTTCCTCCTTTAACATAAAGAAAATACAAACTTGTCAGAACAAAATCCTGAGAAGCATAGCTGGTGCCTCCTGGGATATGCGAAATTATGACATTCATGGTGACCTAAGACTGGAAACAGTCAACGAAATCATCATGAAATACGCCCAGAAGCAGGAAAAACGCCTCCATCAGCACAAGAACCCGGAAATGCTCAACGCTCTGGACAACGAAGGAGAACTGCGGCGCCTCAAACGTAACAAGCCACTGGACCTGAATGTGCTGCGCAAGTTATAGTGAAGTGTGTTCCAGTTAACAGTGTGTGAAGGGTTGGTTTGTTGAAATCTCACCCTGTACATTGTGTCCATTTATGAGATAAAATATTGCTAGATGATGTATCCTACAATCAGTTGCAATAAATAAAATCACGAAAAAAAAATGCAATTTTTACCGATGGATAAAGTACGTTTTGACTGATACAAATAGATAGATTACATTTCGGCTGAAAACGTCCGATCTATAAGATGACGCCTAGTGAGGTGGATGCAGTACCTACCTTTTGGACGAAAATTGTGTAGAGGAAGTCGGATATGACTTGGATTTAGTACTGTATGATTGACAAATGGATAGAAGACGTTTCGCTTGGAACACGATTCAACGGTTGAGTACTTTTTGGTTGAAAACTCGATTTCATTGGTCATTTTTCATTGGATACAGCCGGTTTGTAGATGAAACGACTTCATTGTGAAGAAGCAGTCCCCCAAACCCGTAACCAACCATTAGTCCGAAATCGAAAAAAAAAATTCGTTTAGTACATCTTGCGATGCAACCTCCTCAATTTTTGTACATTGATTGGTCACACAGTTGATAGTTACTCGACGGTAGATACACACAATAATCGCAAGCGCAATAGTTCAATTTCCATTTCGCATGAGACGGAGGCCGCGACGTATTAGATGTAAACACAGAGGCCACCGGTTTCGATCTATTTGTACAACTGATGTGTATGTTACTAAAACTATTCATTTATTATATTTGTTCCTCCTTATTTTTGGGATTTAAGCGTAGTATCAAGACGTCCAAACTAAACAAAACACTGACCTCCGTGTAACACCTGAATCGAGTGTCAATCCTCATTTGGGTATTGTGTGGACCCACCGTCGAGTGTTGATAGTACACCAATCCTAGTATTGTAATGCTTTCTTTGAACAAAATAACGTTTAACTAATATATTTTATTAGTATTGGAATCAATTCCAAATAAGACGAGTGGATTGGAAATCAGGTGGAAAATCATAATTTTACAGCTCAGTGGAATTACCAGGCTACTTGTTTTAAAGCAGAGATCTTGCTCCGCAGGTAGCATCAAGGTATTGTTCCGTACTGCTTTGATTCTGAGTTGAATGGAGGATAACTAAAATTTATATCCTAAGAGAAAGTTGGGCGAGAGGGGATGGGTTCATCTATTGATATGGGAGTCAGACAGTGTGGCTATTCAGAGGCACTGAGTAACTATTATGGGGAAAGTGGCAGGAGACTTTAAATAATTTTTATTGTTACAACTGTATACACATTTGGTAACTTCATTTGATCACTTATATTAGCGTTTTGTGGCATATAGATCACTAACCTACAACCGCTCATCACATTACTTCACTGAGCTGTAACTAGGTCCATGGGTTTGGCCCTTTTCAATCTACGTATATCACCGCTGTTGTCCAGGAGGCTCAACGCCTCGACGTTAGTAGAGACGGTTTTCATGGTCCATTGCTCGACTTTTAACAACATCCCCTACCATCTTGACTTTGAGGAGGTCGTTCGTTCGAACATACCAGGGGGCATTGACAATGCTCCTGAGTATTTTGTTTTGCGTTGTTTGTATGATTTTGAGGTTATTTTTCTTAGTGCAGCCCCATAAATGGCAGCCATAGGCCCAAATGGGCTTCATCACTTGCTCGTAGAGAAGCACTTTTTTGTGTATAGGCAACTGGGATTTTCTCACAATGAGCCAATACATCTTTCTGAATTTGACCACCTATTTACGAAAATCAAAACTAGGTGACATCCTACTCACCTAATGTGGCAAAAAAAGTTCCCAAATTGTAAATGTTAACATGAGAGTATATTCTTTAAATTAGAGAGGCCCGTCGACACAGAACATTAAAGCCTAGTACAGACAGTACGAGGCTGCTCGCTTCGAATGCCTCGCTACATCTGCCTCGGGTCGAGGCGAACGCTTTTGACGAAAATCGCAAACATGAATGCTCGGTGCGAGCACGCGAACCACCCAAAAGTACGGAAAGTAGTCAATATGGTGCCGTCATCCCGTATAACCGTGCAAATTGCAGCCGCTGCATTCATTGTGATGGCAACGGTTATTGAGAACCAAGAAAAAAGGAGAAGTAAGCGACGTTGGTGGGTCAACAATATCTATCAAAATCGGTGCGAATATGGAAAGAGGCTCCTAGAAGATGTGAGGTTTGAAGAAGATGCACCCAATTTCGCGCGAATGAGCCAGCGAGATTTCCCACAAAACGCGTTTACTTTCGTATAATTTCGTTTTATCTCGTGAATCGCTTCTCCATCCATAGCGTTGCTCGGCTTGAGGCAAATGCAAACAGGTACACACAGTACGAACGGCTCGGTGCGAGGCGCCTTTGAGCACTGCCGGTTTACCGACAAGCTTCCCGCTCACCTCGAGCGGCTCGCAGCGAGCATCCGTACACACAGTCCGAGCATGCGTCCTGAGGCATTCGAGGCGAGCAGCCTCGCACTGTCTGTACCCGGCTTAAGAATTTAACTTTCACACAGAAGCTCGTGCCCTCAAATCATTGTTAAAAAATTAATTTACATAGTTAATATCAGATTTTGATGAACACTTCAGGGAATGTGCGAGGAGTAAGGTTGCAGATGGTTAACTATCAGTTCAATTACTCACAAATCAATTACTCCACGCAAGCGAAAAACGTCTGCCAAGTGGGTGTGGCACATAGCTTCCTCGTATCCATAACATGACTCTATAGATCATTGAAAATTATTATTGACTAAGGAACTTCGTTCAATTAGGCGAAGTAACTCCCGGAGTTATGCTTGTGGCAAGGATTTCACGTTTGCACATGCGCAGAGGGTAGTATTGATCCGGGGGTCATGAAACCCATAGGGGACCATCTACACATCAAACCGAACAATCCCTGAAAATTTCATCGAAATTGGTCAAGAACTCCCGGAGTTATGCGCGTAACAAGGATTTCACGTTTGCGCATGCGCAGAGGCTACTATTGATCCGGGGTCATGAAACTCATAGGGGACCATCTACACATTAAACCACACAATCCCTGAAAATTTCATCAAAATCGGACAATAACTTCGTGTAGTTTTGCCCGTAACAAGGATTTGCTGACAGACGGACAACACACAGACAGACACGGAACCAAAATTGTTCAGAAAGGTCTAAAACGCAAAATGCGAGTGGAATTTTTGATTTTGGAGACAAAAAAATTTTCACATTCCGAAAGTGAAAACAATGCTTCCGCTACCTTGGTAGACTCGGAAGCAATATAAAATCTATCAAGATTCAATTTCAACATGATCACATTACTCGAAAGATCTGTGCATGTGCGAATATGAAATACTTGTTACAAGCAACTTCCAAAGTTTTCATTCGATTTACGTGACATTTTAGAGCAGGATGATCCTCATCAACTTTATCATTCTAAACGCACGAATCCAAGAAAAAAGCTCCACCCTGCTTTAGGTAGCAGGCTGTATACGCACATCCAAGTGATACCGAGTGAATTCAATTCTTCCTCGTTAGATATGATCATAATTATGTAATTGGATTTATTGCAGAAATAATCGCGCCGAGCTGCGGCACCCGTAAAGATGTTTTCACGTCTGAATTACATTTCCCACGTCCGAGTCACTACTATCCACACCGATTTAGTCGGTTGAATGGCAAGGAGCTACGGCAGTCGTTAAAGAGATTATTATGGCCAATGTTACTAGGGGCAGAAGTCATTAGTAGATGTACCAGTTAACCCTCTAAGCGTAGCCGGTGTACCTAATGTTCCTCAACCAAAAGCTCCCAAAGCAGAGACACTTGTGGATACAGAGGGGACCCTCCTGTGTTTTGCTTTATTAAATCTCCCGCCTTTTTGCCGTTTCGAACCTGCCGTCCCAGACTACGGTGAACCGGGCAAAACAACGCTCGTGATACTCAGCTACCCGGGTATTTGTTCAGGGAAAAGCGAGGGGATCGCATCTTTCTCGTAATATCGTTTGGCGACCCTCTCCGCTCGCTGAAACGTTTACAGTGAAGGGGGGAACAAGGAGAATGGACACATATGCATGTCGGCCTTACTAACGCTTACCTATTGAGTAAAAGAGAGAGCTTGAGGGGTGAGAGAAGGACGGGAGAACCAGCAGAGCCGAACTAGAAAGTACCCCGGAAATGGAATCCAAAGAGGAGAACAGACACGGATGTAATGGTCCTCGTATTAAACGGTAAACTAAACCACTAAACAGAGAATGAGAACATTGTTTCCACAGTGTGGCAAAGTGCAATTCACTTTATAGAATGTTCAATTGCTTAAGTGTTCTCTTTGGAATTGAAAAGGAATCTCTCAAGGTTTCTTCTGTTTGGCATGGATAGTCTTCAGCAAGAACATCTGAAGCGTTATGCATCAAGAATTATCAGGACTTGATAGTTCCAAAGAACTCTGTTACTCAAGTTTCATACGTCGATTTCAAATTCCAATCAATACTGCTACCTTTCTCACCTGGTTGCTCTCGTCTTCTTGTTAAAATGTCCAAAAGAAATTATTCTAGATATTGGTATTATGATATCAAAACATTTGAATGGTTAGCCATTTTAAAATTACTCTAGCACCGTGTTTCCTAACCTGTGTGCCGCAAAGGTGGGCTAGGTGTGCCGTGGGATAAGTCAACTTAAACTAAAATAGTTGCGAACGAAAAAATGCCTAACGGCTTGTCTAGCACAATGAATGACCGATTTCATCAAACTTTTAACCAGGCAAAGATAATACAGTAGTATAATAAAGTAATAACAAAGAACTTTTGAAATAGAAAGCAATAAGTATTTTGTTTGCTTTTCTGATTCAAGAAGTATTTTGTTCTGCTTTTTAAAGTGGTAAAGTTTGAGGTGGTTATTAGGGATGAGCATCGTTAGTTGATGTTTGCATGTCGATGTTCGATGTTTTTGACATTGTACATCGATGTTTTCGTAAATTGATGTTTTAGAAACGCAAAATGGCTAATTTTATTTTCAACACTTGACAAAAACTTGGAGTTGATATAATTTTTTTAGTATAAAATAATTTGTGTTTCATTGGATTTTTTCAAAATCTGAAATCAGTTGAGTGTTTCATTGTATCAAATATGTTCTTACAATTGCCTTCTTGAAATGATTTTTTTAAAATGTTTCGACGTATGCATCAAAATACATCGATGTCCAGAGACCCATGTTTTCCACGCGTCGATGTTTTGCTTTGATGTTAACATCGATGGTCAACATCGATGTTTTCTCATCGATGCTCATCCCTAGTGGTTATACAATTCACATCCATCCGGCAAGCTATGAAAGTGAATACGAGCAGCTGATTGGTTGGAAATCATCTAGGGAGAGGGAATATTTTTTCCGGACAGGCAGTTTTGAAGCAAACTGTACGCATCAGATTTTTCAAATATTTTTTGTTCCGGAAGGCGCAGTTCACTACTGCGCATACGGAATGGCGTCGGGAACCGAAACAGCTGTTGGAGGAAGCGCGGGAAACGAGTTGTTGGCTTGTATTCGGCCGATTCCCCTCCATCCCCTCCACTGCCTTTTACTAGCTTCCCCTATCCGTATTTCCTGACGTTCCGGATGGATCTGAACCCTGCTTAAGGCTTTTTATTGAAAATAATAAACTTACAATGAGTGAATAAATCAATGTTTTGGAGGATTTCAATTTTACAAACGAGATTTTCATGGATTGACGCGTCAAGATTATTCATAATAAAAAAAACTTCAATTACATTGGAGAACCAAGGTTAGGTTGACATAAATCATGGAATGTGCAGTTTCAACAGTGTTTCAGATCTGCTAAGTATAGAATGATGTCTATCATCACTTTAGATCTAGAAGTAGTCCTTCTGCTGATCTGCTGAACTACTGCGGATCGATAAGGCATTTACAACCGCGTTAGATCATGGTCTACTAAGGCTGCTCCGCTTCTAAGCCTCTACTGTAGCTAGGCTTGAGGATTAGAGTGACCAAGCTAGAGAGCTAGTATACAAGTACATAACGAGAGCTGAAAGCCTCAGTAATGAAGTTGATTTGGCTTATTTCGAACAAGATATGAGTGACAGAATAACAACAATTGCAGACTGGATCACCAAACTTTCCTCGATAGTTCCCTCTAGCCACGGGGAGATTGCGAAATTCTCAGGCAAAAACTATCGATCAATGTACGTTTGAAGCGGTTGATTATTCGTAATCATCAGAAACTTCAATTACATTGGAAAAACAAGGTTATGTGAGTAATAAATGTGCAGTTGAGATAAATCGCAGAATGTGCTGTTTCCGCAGCCAACAAGACCAATACCCAAATATCTTTGAATAGGTACTCATTCATTTCTTATAAGCACCCATCCTTCTTACGTTGTTATCGCCCATATGCGGATAGTCAATAACCTAGAATATATTTATTATACAGCTTGATTCTGAAAGGGGCCATTTGCGGTTCGAAGGCAAGAGAAATATTTATTCAGGCAAACACAGTAGAGGAATTTCAGCACTTACGAGCGCGGAATGAATATGTAAAATTCGGATGGAAGAGTTTCAACTGAATTTTTCATGAGCGCAATGTGATTAGTCTTCGTTCGTCCGCATCCACTGTTCTTCAACTGAATCAAAAATGTTTTCTATTACATGCATTCAACGCACCAAATAAAACTGGGAAAATTAAAATTAGGAGTATACAGGTATTTACGCAATGAATTGTTCAGGACATAAACTCAAATCAGCTGATGGCAATGAACACGTTACCAATAATACTCCAAGCAAGAAGGCAATTACTGGGATTTCTTAAATCGTCCAATTTGTTACTTGTTTGTTTGCTCCGTCTCATGTTCGTGAGTAACAGATTTTGGACCCCCCTCCTCTTCCTCAAAATACACATTACGAAAACTTAGACTTAGGGTTTCCTGTGAAAGAAGATTAAAGAGCAGGCCTATCAAGAATCGAAGGTGGACCAAAAACTCTCCTTAATTTTTGGTTTATTATTCAATAATAAACCATTGTAATCGCTATTGAAAAAAAAAAAAAAAAAATCATGGTTTACGTTTCAAAGGGTGTAGAATCTAAATCTGCAATAAAAATTGTTCCGTCCGTCTGCCGTAGGCACGATTTCTCCCAAACGGATGGAGCAAAAAATCTGAAATTTTCAGGAAAAATCAATATTGGTCCGACAACGTCCCATTCTTTAGCCAGCACTCTTACTTAATTTAAAGTGCCCTTTAAGGGTTGTCAAAATTGGTTGTTTTGTAAAATCCCTTAAAACCTCAAAAAAAAGTCAAGGCGGCCTAAATTTGGACTTTTTTTGAAGAACTTTCCATGAGCAATCGAATGAGCCCCTCCCCAGGTCCGTAGCTCAAACCATTCCCGACGTATGGCCCGATTTATGGTGCCAACATTTGCATCCACATTCATTACATCACTAGGTTACTGCGATCAAAACAAACACAAGAGTTTTTTTTTTGTTTTGTTTTGATCGCAGTAAACTAGTGATGTAGTGAATGTGGATACTGGAGTGAACTCCTAAAAGGGTTTATAGCCGATACACGGGTTGAAGCATTCTGATATGCATGCTCCGTCTTACGAAATTTAAAATTTTCAAATAGAATATTTTTCCATTGTAATCGCTCTTGAAAGAAAAAGAAAAAACGCTGCGAATTCTTTTACTGGGGTTTATTATTCAATGATTCAATTAAAGTGTGCGTGTTTCACAAGTGATAGAGCGATTATTGAATTTCAGGAGGCACACAAATATTCAATTGATTCCAAATAGGTATGATCATATTTGTGTGCCTCCTGAAATTCAATAATCGCTCTATCACCTGTAAAACACGCACACTCCAATGCTTAGTAGAAATTAAAATCATGAATCATTGAATAATAAACCCCAGTGAAAGAATTAGCAGGTTTTTTTTTTTCATTTTTTCACTTAGTGAGTATTTTATCTTACCAAAAAAATCTCAGAAAGTAATACATTTTAGACGCTCTTTAAATAGTTTCTATTGATTTTAAGCAATTACTAAATTTTAATTTGAGGGATGGAAGTTTGGATTACTAGTTGAACAACGAAATCTTCCAAAAAGTTGCGTAGAATCACATTATTTTTCCTCAAGAAAAAAAAAAGCGCATTTCGTCAACATCTTCCTCTTAACTACAGAAACTTAATAAATATTTCCCAGAGTCAGGACGGTCTCAAATTATTTGATTTTGCAAGAAAAAGTGAAGAATTTCCTAATCAGCACTATTTTAGGTAGCGAAAATTGTTTATTACATTCCGTGAGATTTAAATTTACATAATAAAGCCACGATTCGTGTGAATCACAGTGTACAGAGTTTAATTTAGGTTCAAATACGTTTAATTATAAAAATTCAGAAAATCTTATTAGATACCCGAGTGTTCCACACCTCAACCAACACCAACGTAATAAGACTTTGAAGATGAGACATTCAAGTTTCTTCAGAAAGTTTATTCTTTCCCATATACCAGCAGCCTGCTGATTTATATCGTTAAAGGAACGCTGGGGATCAAGTTGAAAGTTTGTAACGCTTTTCAAAAATATGTGGGAATGGAAACGAGTAAGTATATAAAATATAAAAGAATATATACCAAATGTGACTGCCGGGAAGGGAGCCGCAGTTTCGAGGCTTAACGATACCGATGACCTTTTATTTCACTTTTTATTAAAGCGTTATAACCTCAACCCTTGGCAAGAAATCCTGAAAAAGACTGGAAGGATTTGGTGAGAGGGGGAGCAGGTTTAAACAGGTTTAAAGTCTGAAAGCCTCCCTTTTTCTTTGGAGCTCCTTTTCAAATGTTATTTCATTAACCCCGATGCCGTCTTTTTCTGCCGAGGGTTTCATATAACGTGGTTGCGAGAGCGTTCACAAAGAGGTTTCTCAACCTTCTTCTATCCGCCCTTCTTGGTCCAAGCCGTTGTTCTAATTTCACTTTTATAACATACGGTCCTTAATATCGGAGGTTGTGAGATGCAATATCAACAGGCAGAGATGAGCTATTTTAGTAGGCGTTTTAGTACTTATACAATATATTATGGAAGACGTCGGAACAACTTCAACTATGAAATGAAAACGTGGGACATCTTGAAATTGCTTCACACAAGTACGCTAGATTTTGACTCGAAACTTTTTACGCTAATCGCACATTCGATACACCTTTTACATATGATTGTATCACGTTCATGTGTCTACAAGACCACAACTTGTTAGAGTAAAAAAAAAAGTCTGCCAAGTGGGTGTGGCAAATAGCTTCCTCGTATCCATAACGTGACTGTATAGATCATTGAAAATTATTATTGACTATTATCAATTAAGAACTCCCGGAGTTATGCTTGTGGCAAGGATTTCACGTTTGCGCATGCGCAGAGGCTACTATTGATCCGGGGGTCATGAAACTCATAGGGGACCATCTACACATCAAACCGAACAATCCCTGAAAATTTCATCGAAATTGGTCAAGAACTCCCGGAGTTATGCGCGTACAAGTATTTCGTTTGTCCATGCGCAGAGACTACTATTGATCCGGGGGTCATGAAACTTATAGGGGACTATCTGCACATCAAACCGAACAATCCCTGAAAATTTCATCGAAATTGGTCAAGAACTCCCGGAGTTATGCGCGTAACAAAGATTTCGTTTGCGCATGCGCAGAGGCTACTATTGATCCGGGGGTCATGAAACCTATAGGGGACCATCTACACCCCAACCTTTACAATCCCTGAAAATTTCATCAAAATCGGACTATAACTTCGTGCAGTTTTGCCCGTAACAAGGATTGGCTGACAGACAGACAGACACGGAAGCAAAATTGTTCAGAAAGGTCTAAAACGCTAAATGCGAGTGGAATTTTTGATTTTGGAGAACAATGCTTCCGCTACCTTGGTAGACTGTATTAGTAGGTTGAACTGCTAATAGCAGTTTTAGACGCATTACCGACGTGAATAAAGAAAAAGTGAAAAACGTCAGAAAGGGATCAACGTGATATACAAGACCTGGGGAGAATTTTAAGCGCTTAAAAATGTGTGAAAGGAAAGAACACAGTGAATCAAGAATATGTTTTTAGCCGAGAAAAACTTGAAATGCAACAGTATACAAAACTGAGAGGGAATGCATTTATTTTCAATGATTGAAGGGAACGGGAAAGCAGAAATGGAATTTAAATCCCCATGACCGAAAGGGGGGCTTTGATTTGCAGGGGAATTTAATTTTCAATTATTCCTTTATATCACAGCATATCCGTAAGTCCACACTAAGGAATTATTTGACCAATAGGTATGCATTTTTTACACTAGCCAACATTCCAACAAAAACGAGTTTCGAGGTCCGTTCATTGATGAGAAAACCAATCACATTGCAGAGAAATGTAATATTTATTTTGTTAAAATTCTTTGGAACAATGAGTTGGGGAGTTTGGGAAGTAATACTGGAATGTAGGTACTGTATAATACTTCGTAAAATGCAAGAATGGACATTTAGGTGCCTAAATAGAAGCTAATCCTTTTAAAAACTGAAAGCAATACGTAAATTATCCTCTTCTAATTGTACAAATCATCATCCAGTTCATCAGCGAAATTGGCAGCAGCTGAGCCACCGCCTGATTGACTAGTGACGTTGGGATTTGCCGATGGGAATCTGAAATTGCTTCCGAACCCACGAGACGTCTGTAGAGTTTGAGAAAACATCTCGTACTTCCGAATGTCGGCATCTGTGACCTGCGAAAGATTAAATGCAAGTTTAATAAACGGAGGCTTGAAAATGTGATGCTCGAAATTACTAGGGTCATACAAAATGTTTGCTTTACGATCAAAAAGGCTCATTATAGGTAATAATGAGTATTATAGAGAGTTATTTACAGAGAGTTCCTGCTCCTCACGGTGTTTGCTCACCGTGAACGGGAATCTAGGCACAATCAAGTTGAATGCTAACGTTCAACGTCATCTCCCGACGGTTTCCGTGTTCCTCCGTGGTGTTTCTTATCATTAGATTCATAACCTGACTCTGTGCTCCGCAATTTTAGTTCAAGTCTCCCAGTTGTGTCGAGTTTTTTTACTGTACGTTTTGCTCGTCATCAAGTTTGGATTATGAAAGAAGTTGTGGACTTCATTAATCTGTACAACGCTGATCTCCTAACGGGCAGCGAGTTAACGAATGTATTTGAGGAGTATCTTCATGCAGCTTCTATTCGTAGTTCTCCACACTCATTTCAGTAAGTTGCTTTTGAATTAGCATAGCTGAGTAGAAACATAGTTACGTCGTAATTTATTAGAACATACATAGGATGACGAGCTCTGCGTTAGGTAGATATTTATGTTTGTTAACTTAATGAAGAACTTGAGTGTCGTCAAGCTCGTTCACCAATGTAAGTACGTAGGTATCTACATCGAATACCCTAGCCCTACACCGCACACTCCCACTTGCTACCATTCCAGACGTCAAAAAGTGAAAACGATACTGATTACTCCCTAACAAATCGATCTGCTAAATCAAGGTAGGTAAGTTTGTAGTGGAACATGATGTTGGAAAGAAGATGTAGAAACGAAATGTGTTATCAGTTGAAAACTTCTTCAGGTTATCCAAACGTTAGGGCGGGAACTGAGTAGAACGTGGGGGACTCGATCACACGGTGCGGACGCGGTGTTCCCCCCACGGCCTACCGGCTGTGAGGCGACCTTCGCGGACGATCGTGAGCTGTCGGCCATCATCGGCGGTTCACGGTCTCCGTGAAATCGGCAACCGTGAGCAGCAGGAACTCTCTAATAAACCAAAAACTAGTTAGAAAACGTACCGAACGACGGGCGTGCCTCATTGCATCTTCAAAGTGTCCTCTCGTGATCATCGGGACCGGGTCCACGTCGTCATCAACATCCATTCCACCGTCTTTCATTCTCTGCAAGTGTTGTTCGGCTTCAATTGATTGACGAATAGCGATTTTGCAAGCTCTCTGGCAGATTTCGGTCAAGTCAGCTCCCGAATATCCGTGAGTTACCTGGAAGGGTAATTTTCGGTAGTTAGGTTACCTCGATAAACACTTATGAAGTCGCTCATATTTTCCCAACTGGTAAGAGTAGGGATTAAAAGCAACAAGGTTATCATTTGAATAAGGCAGTAAGAAAATAAATAATCTCTAGACTAGATGATGGACCACGTACTAACGTACTACCCATTTTTGATCAAGGTTTACGAGTCCTTCAATAATATATGGGGAAAAATAAATAAATAAAATTGTCAAAAAGAAAGAAAATACATAAACACGCAGACACCCACGTATATATATCTATGTGTTTAAATCCGGGAATAATCTCAAAGACCTCAAAAACGATTTTGATGAAGAAAACTTTTGAATTTTTCATTTTACAATTTATAAAGCCATTATTAACTTAATTTTCAATAAAAATTCACTAACAATAGGTACTTTTGTGATATAAAATCATGAAAAAAAATGTAAACGATTTACTCGTCAGACAACAATGACTTAATCCAACACAATCAATGAACATCTCCACAGATGAAGTGTGCTCTTTCACAACCAGCTTGGGAATAGTTTATTAATTAAAATACTACCATGTATCCCAATAAGGAGTAAGACAAATAAATACTTTATCCGGGGTATACAGCGGGTATTGTTACTCGGCAAAAGCTGTACCATCGAATCTCTCGCCCCCTCCCTCAACTCCCGAATATTTAGCCCCATTGATGAGATTTCCAGAAGAAGTTAATCGCGCTGGATAAAATAGGGAGTTTCGTGAGAAAGAACGGAAAAAGAAAAACCGGCAATACGATGTAAACAACTGGTCAATAGGGAAGATACCAGCTGTTCAGAGCGTTCAACTAAGTAAACAAGGATAAAGTTCTCGCTATCCTTTAACTTTTAGAAAACAGAAAGAGGTAGGTGGTGAGGTGAGGAGAGGTGGGGATCGCGAAACAAAGTTCAGTTAGAAAAAGTTGAGGCACAAACAAAACTATGCATGCGTCACAGCTAACAAAGGTTAGTTCAAGTACAGAGCCAATGTATTTCTTTTAATGAAAACTGTACCTACAATACAACTGCAACACTGTCGTGAAAAACTGAAAAATCAATATTGGTCCGACAATATTCTTGAGCCAGCTCTCTCACTTAATTTAAAGCGCCCTTTAAGGGTTGTCAGTTTTGTAAAATCCCTAAAAACCTCGAAAAAAGTAAAGGCGGCCTAAATTTTTACTCTTTTTGAAGAACACTCCACGAGGAATCGAATGAGCCCTTCCCCAGGTCTGTAGGTCAAACCATTCTCGATCTATGGCCCGAGTTATGGTGCCAACATTCGCGTTATTTTGGTTTATTTTTGTTTTTGTGTTGATATCAGTAACCTAGTGACGTAGTGATGTAGTAATGTGGATACTGGAGTGAACTCCTAAAAGGCTTTGTAGCCGATACACGGGTTGAAGCATTCTGATAACCATTAAAAAAAATAATTAAAAAAACGCTGCAAATTCGTTCACTGGGGTTTATTATTCAATTGGCTAGAGTTCATGATTTGAATTTATACTAAGCTTTGGAGTGTGCGTGTTTCACAGGTGATAGAGCGAATATTGAATTTCAGGAGATATAAATGGAGCACGTGAATCTGTTCTCGACCAAAATACCTATTTGGAATCAGTTGATCATATTTGTGTGCCTCCTGAAATTCAATAATCGCTCTATCACCTGTGAAACACGCACACTCCAAAGCTTAGTATAAATTCAAATCATGAACGCAAGCCAATTGAATTATAAACCCCAGTGAAAGAATTTGCAGCGTTTTTAACATGGTTGATTCTAAATATTATACAATATAAAATTGCATTATTCATGTATTTAACAATCAGGATAAATTAAACTCATTGAGGAGTTATAACTTTCATGCAATGAAATATATTGAAGCATGCGAATCGCATTACGAACATGCAAATAAACGTTCAGTAAAACCGAATCATTAAAAAAAATAAACAGAAGTCAGAATTGTTGCAAGTGAGGGATGATACTCTCAATCACTTGAAACAAGATGACGGGAGCTGGGAACAACAACGATGTGCCAAGCCGTTTATTCGCTCTGGAAATGCTATAACCGTAAGTCAAGGTTATAAAGACAAAACTGCTCCTTCCTAGGAGGAAACGCCGTTTTAAGAGATAGTCGGAAACAACCGCACAAATAAAAATACACAGGCTTTTCCGCTCGGAGGATTAAAACGAACCTGCCTCATTACCGAGTTTTTACCATCCTAGATTCTCCTAGCGAGCTACTCAACTCGCGTCCTTTTCTACGCTACAATAATTCCAGTTCAACTTTTCCCCTGGCGCCTCCCATTCTCAAACTTCGCCGCTGGAAAGTTTTCCAACAGACATTTTCAAATTTCCAGTCGCTTCAACATCAACAAGATAAGAACGAACTACTTACTGACCAGAAAAATCTAACAAGTAGACTGACTATAGACAAGAGAGGGGAAAATATAACTGAATAAAATGAGATGCCAATTATTACGTTTAGCGTGGCGTCAGCATTATCAACTGTAAGCTTCAAGGTGAATTTTTAAGGGGGTGGAAGCATAAAACGAACTTTTGAAATAATGGGCCCTCTCTCTTGATGGGAATTTCATAACTTCTGACAAAGAACAACTAGATAGTTCAGGTATAGGCAACGAGCGTAATTACAATAAATCGATACAACTAAGGACTTTAGATTCAGAAAGATTTGAAACGGAATTTTTCAACCTTGATCGTATTACTAAGAATTGACAAATGCTCCCTTTTGATAATTTACGTTAATGGTATGTTTTCACTCTGTTCAGGGTGTCTAGCAATTATTTCTTGTTAAAACAAAAAAATTCGAGGCCACAAATTTCCAGACTTTTACTGGCGGTAATATATTCATCTTACATTCAAAAAAATAAAAAGAACTTTTATTTCAGGTGAACATGTTCATTTTAGACATTTCTGATTTCAATGACATAACTAGAAAAATAAAGTGGAAGTAATTCTTTTATGTTTGAATCTTCACATTTAATTATATTTACAGTTTAATCTTGGAATTTTCAAGGCCATCAAAAGGCCTATTTCAAATCATGTTTTCTTTATTTGACCCTGTTTCAAATTATGCCTTATCGCACAAAAATGATTCCTTTTTCAAGACAAACCTAGAAAATTTTATCATTTACTTTTATTACTGTTATTTAATTCGTACTTATACAATCGTGAAATACAGAAAATGTACAATTAATTATCTGAATAAGAACATTTACTTACCTGTATGCAAGTTGAAGTTGAGTTCATAAAATAAAATGTAACCTTGAAATAAAATGCAAGGCACTTATTGAATCTTAGTAAATTCCGACCTATATTGTTTTGGTAACAAATTTCAGACTTATAATATATGAATTTCTCTGCTAATTCCCGACTTTTCAAGACCGTTTTTAAATTCATTACTAATTCCCGACTTTCCCGACCGCTAGACACCCTGTCTGTTACACGCTATTTCAACATTTAAACGAAAGTTAGATGGGGAAATTTTCCTATTTGATTCTATTAATCGGACGTAACAAGGAGCATAAACTGGAAAATGGCGGGAAAACCAGGCAGTAAAATGTACAAACCTTAGCCAAATATTTTATGTCAACGTCGGGGGCAATAGGTGATTTGATCAATTTGGCTTGGAATATCATCTCCCTGGACTTCTCGTCAGGAAGCGGGATGTAGATGAGCTGATCGAGGCGGCCAGGGCGGAGAATCGCGGGGTCGATGATGTCAGGGCGGTTCGTTGCGCCGATGATGAAAACGTTCTTTTTGGCGTTGATACCGTCCATCTCGGTGAGGATTTGATTGATCACTCTATCAGCAGCGCCTCCAGCATCACTTGAGCTAGAGCCTGAAAAGGGATAGTTTGTTGAATGACAATTAATAGCCGAAGGAAAAAAAAAGCAGATCCTATTGGCAGGATCGTTTCTTGATCTACTCAAAAGATTAAAAAACAATACTTGGTGTACGTTCGAGGTTAATCACTAAGTAGTATAAATTTGTCCTTTACAGCAAGCCTTCAGCAGATATCATGAAGACATTTAATTTAAATATTCTACCTCTTTAGTAATTGGCCCCACATAATATCGTGGGGTTCCGAGTAAAAGTGATCAAGTAACATTTGCAAAATTTTACAGGGGAGCGAACTGAAGTTTCACCTATTTTCTTCTTACGAACACTGGTTGTGTGATGTCTCATCCGACTATGTTTCGATTTTTCTTTATCCTGTAGGTAGTTAGCTAGTGCCCGCCTATGATATCGTGCTTCAAAATTCACTTCAGATTAAATAAGAGCTGTTTTCCGGAAAACTCTATTTGATCATTTTTACCTGCCTGGAGTTTCAAGCTTTACTCATTTGGTCAATTCAATTCTTCGAAAATCTGTCGCATAGTTACATGAAATTGAGGGATTGAATAGTTTTTTCGTTAATTTATCGTGTTGCCAAGCATCTAATAACAATGATATACCTATTTCTGTTAGAAAAGGTTATCCATTACCTATCACTGTAATTGGTCATTTTCACCTGCCCACTATGCAATCTTACAAATCTTACACAGTAAAAGTGATCAAATGGCAATTGATAACATTTACATGCACCAGCGAGAGTACATTTATAATCCATCTCGTGTTTTGCGGTTGAGTTCAAATGCCATTTGGTCACATAAAACTCTTTGGGTCAGGCAGGTAAAATTTATTTTCAAGTATTTCTTGCACATCAGTTTGAAGATAACGTTCTTAGCAACAACACATAGTAGACAACGTTCCTTAGTACCGGAATGACAAAAAAAGCTCATTTTGAAAAAAATGTTACTTGGTCACTTTTACCCGGAACCCGACGATATGTGAATAGCAAAAATTTGGAGATTTGCCAGCGCTGGAAAAGGTAAGTCTGTTTATGGAAAAGGAAGGTGGAATTTACACCATAAACTACAAAATAAATCGAACTATGAAAGATTTCCATACCGACGAGTCCAACACATGTTGAAGGAAACTAATATCCTCAGTAAATATCCCAATCCGCAATGCAGCTGAACTATGTTTGCTGAACAATTCCACTACCATTAACAAGCAGTTTTTATTGTCATTTTCATTTCATTTTTGAGTACCATTTAGAGTTGTCACGTAAAGATTAACTGTAGCTAACCTAATGGCTCCGAAATTCGATTTCTTATATTCTGTTCAAGTTGACAGCGTCCTATTTCAGAGACCGATCTGTTAAAAGCTGAGTTTCAGTTGACATCCAACATTTATTTGTCAGCACGGGTTTTGCGTTATTATGGAAATCACACTTTGATAGGAGTACAGGCAGGACTTTACTTTGTAATGACTCTACATTACAAGGAATACTTTTTTTAGGTTCCAAAACCTTTTACTGAACAAAATTCTGTTGATTTTCCGAAATAGCAACTGGGCAGCATTTAATAAAATATTATACGAGTATAATGTCTTTTACCTCGAAGAGCTATTAAGTAGAAATGAGAATAGATCCAAATCGCCAATAAATCAAAAGAGATCAAAATTATCTATATTTTTAGCAAACAACAAAGTTTATCTTTCACTTTTGGTTTATTATTCAATAATAAACCATTGTAATCGCTCTGAAAAAAAAATTCTAACCCCCCCTGAAAATTTCATGGTTTACGTTTCAAGGGGTGTAGAATCCGAATCTGCAAATTCTTTCACTGGGGTTTATTATTCAATTGGCTTGCGTTCATGATTTGAATTTATACTAAGCTTTGGAGTGTGCGTGTTTCACAGGTGATAGAGAGCGATTATTGAATTTCAGGAGATACGCATAGAGCACGTAAATCTGTTCTCAACCAAAAAACCTATTTGGATTGTTCAGTTGATCATATTTGTGTGCCTCCTGAAATTCAATAATCACTCTATCACCTGTGAACACGCACACTCCAAGGCTTAGAAGAAATTCAAATCATGAACGCAAGCCAATTGAATAATAAACCCCAGTGAAAGAATTTGCAGCGTTTTTGTTCAAGAATGTGTGTGCAATAACTTAAAAATCAGAAGCATCAGATGAACAAATCTGATGGGCAAACAGAACAAATCGATTACAGAGTAATAAAGTAATGGTCAATGAGTCCAATTCCACTAAAAATGGAAAAACGGAAACAGAAATCCCCTAAAGGATGATGAAAAGTCGGAAGCAGTATTCCGACCAGAGACACAAGTTAGGTTGAAATGCATAAGCTCTTAAGATTAACGTTTTTCTAGTAGGATAAACGGCAATGAGTAGAAAACACTTGATCATTTAATAATGCACTCTGTTATTTTAATTGAATGAATCAATTGAGATCTCTGGATTATGCAACATAATGATTGGAGTAAAGCTAATTTTTGTTTCACCTCTGAATTTGGCGATGGAATCCAATTCGTCGAAGAACATTACGCAAGGAGCAGCAGCCCTCGCTTTGTCGAAAATGTCTCTCACGTTCGCCTCTGATTCTCCGAACCACATAGTAAGGAGCTCGGGACCTTTGATGCAGATGAAATTTGCCTGACATTCGTTAGCGATGGCTTTAGCCAGAAGGGTTTTACCACACCCTGGGGGGCCGTAGAAGAGGACGCCGCGAGACGGTTGCATTCCGAATTTGAGAAACTTCTCAGGATGTTCCACGGGATATTGAACCAGCTCTTGGAGTTCTGTCTTGACAGCTAGAAACAGTGAACACAACGAATAACAATTCATCGTTTTCAATTCGTGACGAATTAACACAGTGAAAACTTTCCCACATCACGAAGTTCTCATTGGAAGAACACAACCTTAACAAAACGGCCTATTTTCAAGGGAAGGCCGATAGACGATAGGGCTATCGATATATCGATAGTTTCACACTATCGATAGTCGGCTGACTATCGATGTTTGGGAATACGAAATAACTCTATCCGCTTCCCTTGAAATTTAAAGCTTCGCTTGAAGGAAAGTTAATTCATTCAAGAATTGAAAGGCATCTGCAATAGATCTTTGGTTCCTCTTATTCACAACTCAAATTCATTGAATGGGAACAACAGTGGATAGGTCTAGAAAACCTCAGGGGGTGTCAAAAACCTGGTTATATTCTTAGCGGCTAACATGTGGCTACAGGATCTTGTAATAATAAAACATGATTGTTAAAAAAAATCTTATTTGCCAATAAATATGGTATTTGCTACTACGTATGTCTCATTATCTATTTGACTCTAGACAATAATTATTATTGAGTTGAGTTTATGTAGGTAGGTACAGGTATTTTATACAGGAGGGTGGACCCCATCCCCATTGAACGTGCAAATTGATGCACGTTGGAAGAGGCTGATCTATTTGCCGACAATGGGCATAGGGCCTACTGGGCACGGCCCAGGCATTCCTTTTAATATGCCGTACTATCAATGCTATCGATAGTTAATCACCGATAGTATCGAACTATCGATAGTGTCTCACTATCGG
This sequence comes from Creontiades dilutus, assembly GCA_031894815.1. Lineage (NCBI taxonomy): Eukaryota > Metazoa > Arthropoda > Insecta > Hemiptera > Miridae > Creontiades > Creontiades dilutus. The sequence continues at coordinate 1,260,669 of JAVIWC010000391.1, forward strand.
CTATAGGCCTTCCCTACTATTTTCTTGACGGAACATGAAGGAATTTGCAGCCCCCCCCCCCCCCCATTTCATGAAAGTAATAGGATTTTCTTGTATATCCTAGCTTCACCAGTTAAGAGGTAACAATAAGAATCCAACTTCGTTTAAATAGACACTTATTCCACTTATTTTCAGTCGTATTTCCTACTCTTTGGTTAACCTCCAAAATACGCAAAATTCAAGTCCGTCGAAAAAAGTCCGTCCACTATCCGGAGTTCTTCTTTGAAACCACTGAAAATGAGTTAATGAAACCTGGCGCAAAATTTTGCTAACCATATAATTCCAATAGAATCAACTTTTCAAGAATACCTTTAGAAATCGGGTTTTCTAAACTGTTTTATATTTTGAGGACAAGCTAAGCGTAGGCAGTGTTCTATTTTATCTCTTAAATTTCACTCGTTCTATTTGTGTGCTTCAACAACACCGTCAGACATACAGTGTCTTGCATGGTTGTAGATATTTTAATATGTACTGAGGGGCAAGTGAACTGTAGGTTTTTAAGAATTATATGTTACGATAACCATAAAACTGTGTTTCAAATTTAGGTTCCCGTATTGTGTTGTGGATATGGTGATGGTTAAATGAAAACTTTTCCAGTTGATCTATGGTAGGGATATTGGAAATACACCACGTAGACGTAGGAGGGGTCCCCAGTATGGAAATAATAAACCTGTATGCAATATAATTTTTTGAGTTTTTATTTTATCTAGCCTTCTTATAGCTGAATACCGTATTACAATAAAACATAATGTATGTGTCTGAAGTGATTGGAAACTGGAGCTCATTCCGATTATTTTAGAAGGAAAATGCAGGTAAATCATAAACATACCTTGAAGTCCTCCAATGTCCTCCCACGTCACATTTGGTACTTCAACGACAGTTTCTCTCAGAGCAGATGGTGAACTTCGCTTCATGGCAAATCTGTAAAGTTAGGATCGTACGTTACATGTCCAAAAATGATCATTTGACATCAGATGGTATTGTGCTGTCTTAAAGGGAAATCAATTCGTACTCGCTAAAACAGAAACTGTTTCAACTATCGGGGGAAGGAAGTTGACAATGAGTTGGAAAGTAGGTAAAAAGTGAATTGGCCTGCAACTACACAATATCCCAACCAATTCCTTTAACGAGGGAAATGCTGATCGTCTAATCGATAACTTGGCAGTTATCAATGTTATTACTTAACTATACTGTGCCAATCTTATGGCACAGGAATGGTATAGGATTCTGTAAATGAGGAGCTCGAAGCAGAGTGTAGCACAGTAGATCGCACCACATCGCACAGGTATGACATTTCGCAAACAAACTACTGGTTTATGTAGTTTCGTTGTTTCCGAGACCATTTCGTAAGGGATCATATGATAATAACGTGGTAGTAAAAGGAAACATGAATGAGCGGCTTCGGGAGGAATGCTACTGTTTTTAAAAATAAATTCTGTACTATTGACAGGGAAGAACTGGTTAATTTCAAGACGCAAAGGTTTAACTACTGTGGGGAATCTGAAGAGTCAAAATTCTAACTTTTTTTTCTCTCGCCAAGATTTTTCAGTTAATGTTAAAATTAATAGAAAAATTTAATGCAATGCCGCAGCATAATTTTTCAGGTTGGGTGCAAATTCGTTGAATGAGCGAAGTGTTTGTAATGTATGTAAGTTTAATGATGTTCGCACGACGTTCGATTGAGTAAAGAGGCTTTATTGGTGGAAGAAATCGGTTTTATACAAAATGAACAATCTCCCGCGATTTGATAACGCATCAGTGTTGGTAATTATTAACATGGAAAAATATGCAAGTATATGGATACTACAGTGTTGTAATGGAAGTAGAAGACAGTAAGTAACTGGGAATGGGTATCTCGGAACGCTATCGACCAAATTTAGACTAATGAATTGCAAAATATCCTAAAGTTGATTAAATTAAATAGAGTTCTCACGGGAAAAGCCATAAAATCACCAACGGTGACTGACCTGAAATTGTCCATTGTGATTGCCAAAGAGTTGAGCACTTCAGCGTCGATCATTTCATCTTCCAGGTCTATTATATCCATTTTCTCTCTGATCTGCTGGAGAGCCGCTTCCGAGCAGAGAGAAGCCAGATCCGCACCGACGTGGCCGTGGGATTCGTTGGCGATCTCCTCCAGATTTACATCGTCAGACAGCTTCATATTTTTCGAGTGGATTCTGAGCACTTCCAGGCGCCCTATGGCGTCAGGGATGCCTATTTCTATTTCTCGGTCGAAGCGCCCGAATCTGCGGGAGTCAGGTCATTGCAATGAGAAATCAAACCTAACTGAACTATCAAGAGGAAGTCACAGAATTGACAACTCATCATTTTTAGACCCTACATGAACTTCAAACGAGAAAGATTCAACATTAAATCTAAATTTTCTCTAGCGACAGAACCGTATAACGGTAAAGGTAAGAGTTGGGAGATCCAGGTACATTGGGTACTTGAAGTAATTTTTTCAATTTGTAGAGAAAATCTACTAATATTTTACCGGAGTCGAGGAAACCATTAAACGAAAATGACCAGTATGTCGAAAAAGACGAATGCAAAGAATCAATTCGAAAGCAATTGCCAAATTCAAGTAATTACTAAGTAATTACTTAACTACAATTAATTTTTTCCTAGTAAGTATTCGTACATGCGTGCTTTCAGTACAAGTACTTAAATTGGACGATAAAAGCATGATAAAAATGCTCGTAAAATGTGTATGAACTTCAATTACTATGGTATCTTCACTATCACATTCAAAAATGGACTATTGAATCGATCTAAATTGGTTCTTGCTTTTATCTCAATCCTGTTAGCGTAGTAAAAATTGTTATGTGATCGAAGTTTTAACCTAAAAAACTTTACCTTTTGGTATGAACTAGAAATTTTCATTTACTATATCAATTGGTTCAAAACTCCAAGTTACGAAAAGTGACAGTATTCGAGTGAAAATATTTAAAATCATGTCATAAAATCAGTTTCATATAGTTTTCATTAAGAAAACGCCTAAAGTACTCCGTGAATCTTTCATTCGCAGGAGCAGATATCGACGGGAGTGGACCAGTAAACAGGGACCATCAAGCAACAACCCCAAATTAATGCCAAGTGTTGAAAGTACATATCAAATATGACGGTCGACAATGAAATCATTCCAATAAGATCAAAATAGAATGAAAACACTTTTACCGTCCGTGGTGAACCGTAAAATATCATACCCTACCCCAACTTGCATCTTCTTCAACTCGCATTCCAAATAAATAATTGCTGTAACTAATCGCTATATCTGTCCCTGATTTAATTCGGTAAAGGAAAGCAAGAACCCCTCACTACTGAGAGAGCAAACTTCCGTGCTTTTTTTCAAAATGATGTTAGGCAGCAAATATCTTTGTTTTCCTAGAAGTTGTAGATACGACGTTAGGGTTCCCTTGCCTTTTCTGAAACCAAGCCCCTGACCTGAGGGGTAGATTTACAATCTATGACAACCCCAAGTGTAGTTATTTATAATTTACACTAAATCCACACCAAATGAGACCGTAAATGAGAAACTTTCGCACGAGGTCTACTTTGTATTTTTGGTGATTGTTAAAGCTTTCCGCCCCAGGGGCGGTCATATTTTTATTTAGAACAACATCTACGGTAACCTGATAGTAAGCCGGCTTTCCCCTCCGGTTCCTATCAACACACCAGGGTGGTGGGAGAGCGCCAGGAACAGTTTGTGATCAGCATCTCTCGCCTTGCTCAAGCTTGAGAGACGTTGGGGAAAATTAGATAACCGGGTAGGAAGGATCCCAAGAAAAACAACCCTTATAAGCGAGCCATGAGCTTCACCACGGTTTCCACTTTTTGGAGAACTATTAAATAACCACATCTGTAATGTTGAAAACAAGCGAAAATCCTAAGATAATTGTAATATTGTGCACGTATCATAAATAAATTATTCGCATCAATGGATATTATTCAACGGGTACCGAGATTACTTGAAAAACAGCAGTACATGGTTTACTCGCCTGGGTTGGCTTCGCTACCTTATTAGATGTGTGTAACTAGTCGAGAGCATTAGCAATCAAATTAAGAGCTAATGCATAACGTTTAAATTTTTTTTTGAAGATTAAGGAGTATGTAGAGAAAAACCTAAACAGTGTAATTATAGAAATTTTTGTGATGGCGGCATTGAACTGCAACAGAGAATGAGTGAGATATTGAATAAATCGATTTATTTCTACAGAAATTTTATTATTCAATTGGCTTGCGTTCATGATTTGAATTTCTACTAAGCTTTGGAGTGTGCGTGTTTCACAGGTGATGGAGCGATTATTGAATTTCAGGAGATATGCATAGAGCACGTAAATCTGTTCTCAACCAAAATACCTATTTGGATTGATCAGTTGATGAAATTCAATAATCGCTCTATCACTTGTGAAACACGGACACTCCAAAGCTTAGTAGAAATTCAAATCGTGAACGCAAGCCAAGTGAATAATAAACCCCAGTGAAAGAATTTGCAGCGTTTTTTATGGTTATCAGAATGCTTCAACCCGTGTATCGGCTACAAAGCCTTTTAGGAGTTCACTCCAGTATCCACATTCTACACCACTACGTCACTAGGTTACTGATATCAACACAAAAACAATAATAAACCAAAATAACGCGAATGTTGGCACCATAAATCGGGCCATAGATCGGGAATGGTTTGACCTACGGACCTGGGGAGGGGCTCATTCGATTCCTCGTGGAGTGTTCTTCAAAAAGAGTACAAATTTAGGCCGCTTCGACTTTTTTTGAGGTTTTTAGGGATTTTACAAAACTGTGACAACCCTTGAAGGGCACTTTAAATTATGTGAGAGAGCTGGCTCAATTATAGGGGCGTTGTCGGACCAACATGGATTTTTCCTGAAAATTTCAGATCTTTTGCTCCAGCCGTTTGGGAGAAATCTTGCGTACAGCGGACGGACGGAAAAATTCGTTTATTGCAGATTGGGATTCTACACCCTTTGAAACGTGAACCATGAAATTTTCAGGGGGGGTTACAATTTTTTTTCAAGAGCGATTACAATGGTTTATTATTGGATAATAAACCAAAACCTGAAAAGTATAATTATAGAAATTTTTGTGATGGCATTGAACTGCAACAGAGAATGAGTGAGAGATTGAATAAATCGATTCATCTCTACAGAAATGTGTACGATATAGGATGCAAAAACAGTATAATCAGTCTTATTTTCGGCTTTGAGATCCTAAACCTGTCAATAAACTTCTCATGTTGCTTCATTATTGATTGGTATTCGGGCTGTGAGAATCTCTCCAACTACGGAACACTATAATTGAGTTCAATCTGACATGACAGTAATTATCTTACATTCGATGCAGCATACTCAACATTCATGGTATTTTATGAGGATGACATACTGCATTTTTTAGTATGCAGGGTTTTCAGTCATTCCAAAGATAAAAAATCGGAGCTCATTACTTATTGGAAGCTTATAATTGTCAGCCACTTTGATGTAATGAAGCCTCAATTCCAAGTTTAGCCCATAAATATCGCATCGTTGGTAGCCTCACCGAAGTTTGTCAAAAATTATTTATTCGTAAAGGGAATGAGCGAATTTTCCTCGATTGTTGACAGATGACGGTAATAATTGCGGACAGAAGATATGTGTATTTGTATTATATAAAGGCATAACTTTACGTGCGTGATTTTAGAGTACCTTTGAACTCATTGTTTCCTTGCTGTAATTAGGGATATGAATATAAATGCGTTTATAAAAGAGAGATTAATAATAAATCAGATGAGAAAGCATTAAAAAACAAGTGGGTGTGGCACATAGCTTCCTCTTATCCATAACATGACTGTATAGATCATTGAAAATTATTATTGACTAAAGCTACATCAAACCGAACAATCCCTGAAAATTTCATCGAAATCGGTCAAGAACTCCCGGAGTTATGCTTGTGGCAAGGATTTCACGTTTGCGCATGCGCAGAGGCTACTATTGATCCGGGGGTCATGAAACCTATAGGGGACCATCTACACCCCAACCCGCACAATCCCTGAAAATTTCATCAAAATCGGACTATAACTTCGTGTAGTTTTGCCCGTAACAAGGATTTGCTGACAGACAGACACACAGACAGACACGGAACCAAAATTGTTCAGAAAGGTCTAAAACGCAAAATGCGAGTGGAATTTTTGATTTTGGAGACAAAGAAATTTTCACATTCCGAAAGTGAAAACAATGCTTCCGCTACCTTGGTAGACTCGGAAGCAAAAACTCCAAGTATGTGGACCCGTGATTTGCTTCATTACTTTGAACATCAACTATAAAGCGATAAATTCCATTTATGTGACATAATAACAGGAAAATCCAAGTTCTAAAAGGAAACATAATAAAGAAAAAGCTAGTGAATGGAATCCGGTATATTACTCTTTAATGACAAAAACAAATACTACACTTGTACTGTTGAACCCCATATCACAGCAATAAAGAGATTCCCGCGGTGTCTGGTAAATTGCATATTGTAAGCTTCTGCCAAACAACATCACAATGCAAATTTTTTGCTCAAGATGAAAATCAGTGTAGTAGAACTCCAAGAGGGAAAAAATGGTCGGTGAAAAGAATATTAGACCCCAAGAATCCCGCCCTCTTCATCCCTCCATGGCGTACCCGAGGTTATTACGAAATAAGTTTTCTAAGCCTGTCTTTCACAGTGCCTGTTGCGTAACATAAATCAATATCACTTCCACAACGAACGGGGGTAGCCCACCCTCTTCTTGAAATACGGGGCATCGAGATAACAAAGAAATAAACGCCTCCCTCCGCCGCCCTGAAGAATCGGTTCGGAGGGCTTCACAGAGATAGAAAGAAGAGAGAAAATAAAGAATAAAGGAGACGAAAGGAGGAATCTCGTTGGGAAAGGAAAGAGGAGAGAGGGGGAGAGCAAACAATAATCCTATTGTGCGAATGAAAAACATAAATACAGCGGTTGGGCAATCGTGAAGACTCATCAAATGCAATAACCTGCAACTTCTTCGGAAGTAGTTCAGAACAGATGAAAACGAGACTTACACCTTCACTCGTCAATTTGTATAACTAACTAGTTTAATGGCCCTGCGACGCAGGTTAAAAAGAAATAGGTGAATAACACAATGAGGGAGTATAATAACAATATGCAAAGTCAAAAAATCGTAAATCCCAAATCCTGGAGGAGGGGAGCACGTCGCTTGCCCTGGGAGACGCTTCCCCCCGCTGGGGCCCTCTTTTCTTCACTGGTGGTGGGGGGAGAATTCCACCCGCCCAGCGTTACCACCCCTTGAAAAGCGGATATACTCTGATATTTTCGTCTTTATATGGTTTGATGATGTATAGCTTCTTAGGAGTGAAAATATGAGTAACAAAAAATAGGTCCAAAACGGATTGTTAAGGAGTCGATCAAGTTAGTTACTGCGAGGTTAAATCAGAAAGATTTCCATAACCTGCCGATAACCTGTGTTGAGCTACTCACAATATAAGTTCATTTGATGCTCCCTGATCGGAAGCCTACATGGTTGGTATCTGCAGAACACTGTTGATATGGATCGATCCTGTGAAGACGATTGGTAAAATACATTTTTTTTTCGCTTGCTCGAGCATGTCGATAGATTTATTTCATATTTCCCAAGTCGAGTCATGTAGTGAGAGTTAATATTACAGTATATCGTTACTCAGTGACTCACAACTAATTTAAGGGTCGCTAACACTGTAATGGCTGGAGCTCACCTCCTAAGAGCAGTATCAATCGAATTAGGTCGGTTGGTGGCAGCCATGACTATGATGTTAGCAGAGGACTTGAGGCCATCCATCAAAGTTAGCAGCTGGGACACGATTCTCCGCTCCACTTCGCCGTGAGTTTTATCCCTTTTAGGCGCTATGGCATCCACCTCATCAATGAAGATTATGGAGGGTCCATTTCTTTCGGCCTCATCAAAAGCTGATAACAAAATGGGAAAGCGTTCATACTTTCATTGGCAATAGTTAACGTATTCATACAACTAAACTAATCAACGTATTTGATAATCATAGTATTAAATTATTAAGTTTTGAAACGGATAAAACAGCATCAACTTATTCATCTACCATTCATACAAAAATAACAATCGAAACTACAACGCAGAGGTAGAGAGAGAGAGAGAATTTAACTTGGCAGAGAAGGCAAACTTGCAAAAATTAAATAAATTATGTGAAATCAAGAATTTTCATTAGAAAACAAAATAATATTCTCAATGGATGCTTAATTGAGTAATTGAATACAATAATGATACACGAGAAAGCAAGGAAGCTGACCAAGTGTTCAATCAAGGAAACTGCGTTTGATTAGCATTTTATTACACCATTTTTGCAGACATCAAACACCTTAACGATTTGGGAACCTAATTAAATTTGGTTATCATGGGGATTGGAATTTATTCCTACCTATAATTCCAAATTAAAGTGAAATCCACCCTTGGAATTTCAACATCAACCATATTTACTCCACGGTTCACAGTTGCATCCCTACGATGTTTTATTGATTTGGAGAAACATCATCCAGGCAAGACAGCTATTTACAGTTGTTACACGCTCTTCCAGCTCATAGCCACAACACATATTCATAATTTATTGAACATCACTGGCAGATATGGAATTGCATGTTATGGATGGGATAAATCGATGTAATGTGTTAATCACCAGCCATTTATAAAGTTATCCGACCGAATAAAATGCAACATTATCTGAAAGATACATCCCGAGAACTCCTAAAAGCTAAACGTAAGATGATGAAAGCCATAACTCAACTTTTTGTTTGAAATTCGCCTCTTAAAAACAATAACACGACTGTCCCTGCCCCTAGTTTTTATTAAGCACTGCCAAGAGAAGTGTGTTGAAGTCAGTTCAATATCATTCTCACCGTAACCTCTAAATTTTTGGTTAACTGGTGGCAAAATTACAATTTTAATGAGCACTTCTTGGAAACATCAACACCAACTAGAAGGGTGATTTGCATGTCGTAATTGAAACTTGGTCTCCTTCTATCATGATTGTTTTGTAGGAAGGACTAATGATGGAAATAATAAGTGAAAACGGCAGTCGAAACCAGACGAGAGAGGGCTTTTTGTGACGAGTCAAGTGTCGTTTAATTGTCGCCAGTAAACCATTGAATAACAAAGGGTTTCGCCAATTGGAAACTGTGAAGCGACACGGCAGAAAGTTGGCTGTTATGAGTCCGCCACAAAAGGTCCGTACAAACGTTGTCAGGGGCATCCTCAGTTAGGAAAACAGTGAGCGATTGTGCGTGCAAATGAACCGGCGAGCACCACGCTTTCCATCCCCTAACTGGGCCGTGAAAATTGAGATTAGAGCAGTTCATAGTTAACAGAACTAGAGTGGAACGTGATTAATACGACCCGTGGATCGTTTCGTTGACAAAATGCAGTCTCATTTTTTTTCAAGACCCAATTTAGGGAGAGGAACCTACGTAAGAATAGTAGACACCAACGGCTACAAACCTTTCCTTAGATTGCTCTCCGACTCGCCGGCTAGCTTGCTCATTATCTCGGGTCCGTTGATGAGAAAGAAGAAAGCTCCCGTCTCATTAGCTACAGCTCGAGCTATGAGAGTTTTCCCAGTCCCAGGAGGGCCGTAGAGGAGGATTCCTCGTGGAGGTCGCACGCCGATGGCTTTGAAAAGACTGGGGTGACGGAGTGGAAGCTCTACCATTTCTTTGATTTGAGCCAGCTGTTTCCTGCATCCTCCTGTGTAAATTATTATAATAGCATCTAATAATAAATTGTTCAAGTTAATGCGAACATTCAAGTTATTACAGGATAGGAGGATCATAGGGGAACCCACATAATCTGATGGATCAGGGTTACGCAGATCAAGGATTGCGCAGACCCGAAAAGATTGGAAATTAACGGAGAAATTAATCGGAGTAGTTTCGTCGCCCGAAATGTGGGAAATAACATTGAGTTGTGATTCTTGTATTATGTAAATAGTTTGCCATACAACTAGTAGAAAGCCCTGCTTAGAAGGAAACAAATAATAATAAAAATAATAATGACAACGGAAAGATAGTGTTCTGAGCGGGACTACGTCACTAGCAACGAAGTTGTGGAAACTCATATCAATAAAAACGGAGTAAGATAGATAGTACTTCGTCTATATTTCCAGGAAAATAATGAGTTACACAGTTAAATCGATTTCGATGATAAGGTCATCATTAGGGGTCCAATACAGGCCCCGGTGGTAGGAGATTGAATCCTATTGGCTTGAGGAAGTGAAAGGGACGGGGAGGACCAACCATTGCCACTCAAGGCTTACAAAAAGAAAGAGGCACGAACAGTAACATTATAGAAAGGGGGAGCCAAATTCATTGCAAGAATGAACCCATTAATGGTGAAATATTTGTTTTAGGAATAACCTCATTTAAACATTTTCCTGACCTATCACTCTCAACAATTTCGAATTTTTCTAGCACATCCAACATAACTCCCCTTTGGGCAATTGCCGATGATGATGAATTTCCTCATTATTTTCATGGAAATATAGAGTCCCCTGATCAATTCCTTTTATTGTCACCAAAATACGACACAGTGCTGCATAATAAACGTGTAACTTGGTGATTTGAATACATTTTTTTCTTCAATTTTGCAGGTAAGTCGGATGCTGATCGTGGAAGTGATGATGCTAACGCCAGTAAGTACTAAGTAATCAATTAAAAACTCCAAAATTAATCACCTACGACTAACAACAATTAGCAACAACGATTATTAATGAATGTGACTAACCTATGTCGTCGTATCCAATGGCATTCAGTTGGCTTTCTTCATCCTCTCTTTTGATTGGCTCGCCTTCCGTATGGATAACGGTATCGGGCGCCACTAGACAATAGTCAGCAGGGTCAGTCTCAACAACCTGAAAGAAAATATTACCAATAATAGCGGAACTTGAACGGAATCTCAGTAGCTGTTCAAGTTACTTAACTCTAGTTTAACTCCCTTTTATTTTTGTAAATTTCATTTGTAAATTTTATTACCAAGTTTTTTTTTTATTTTGTGGGAGGTACCTAACCTTTACCTTATTTTTCCCCACCATAAAACTTGACGTTTTTGAAGGGCAGATAATTTAATCGAAGTTTTAGCACATTTTTACAAGTAACTCCCGAGGAAAAGTAACAGTTCTATGCAGATTGTCATTTTTCACGCCTAAGATTGTGCCGTTTCACCTTCAAACTTGAACGCAAATGGCCGATCAAAGTTGTACTGATCCCAAATACCTCCACAAAAGTAACAATTTGCAGATTTAAATATAATGTTTGTGATAATTGTAGAACAAATGGTTCGTGAGAAAGAAGAAAAAAACATAATTTCATTCTAGGAAAACAGTTAACGATTCCAAAAAGTGCATTCAAATATCATTCAAACAACCGAGGAAAAGTCCCAGTGGTGGAGCATGATCGCTTGAGCAAATTTTCTTATTTTTGTTCGAACAAAAATAGTTGAAAATCAAAGTTACTGATAGAAGGTTTTGCAGCTTTCTGAATACCTTCATTCTACTGCTTTAGTGGTACACTCTTTTCAAATTAATATTCATTAAAAACTTCTAAAAACGACGGTCCAGGAAAAGTAAAAATTGATGGAGTTGATGATAGAATACCTTAAACTCGACTGCTCGGAGACCGCCTCTCACGACGAAAACGTCCCCTTTGTGGACTGGCCTGTAGGACTCCAGAAAGTAAGGTTTGAGAAACACTTCAAACAGATTCCCTGTTAAGCCTTCGACCGTGTCATCTGAAAGAGAACAAAGAAAAATATCCATAACATGACTGTTTAGATCATTGAAAATTATTATTGACTAAAGAACTTCGTTCAATCAAGCTCGAGGCTAAAACTTTATTTTCTCTTTATTACTCAAGAGGACCATCTACACATCAAACCGAACAATCCGTGAAAATTTCATCGAAATTGGTCAAGAAGTCCCGGAGTTATGCGCGTAACAAGGATTTCACGTTTGGGCATGCGCAGTGGCTACTATTGATCTGAAGGTCATGAAACTAATAGGGGACCATCTACACATCGAACCGAACAATCCCTGAAAATTTCATCAAAATTGGTCAAGAACTCCCGGAGTTATGCGCGTAACAAGGATTTCACGTTTGCGCATGCGCTGAGGCTACTATTGATCCGGGGGTCATGAAACTTATAGGGGACCATCTACACCCCAACCCGCACAATCTCTGAAAATTTCATCAAAATCGGACTATAACTTCGTGTAGTTTTGCCCGTAACAAGGATTTGCTGACAGACAGACAGACACACAGACAGACAGACACACAGACAGACAGGGAACCAAAATTGTTCAGAAAGGTCTAAAACGCAAAATGCGAGTGAAATTTTTGATTTTGGAGACAACAAAATTTTCACATTTCGAAAGTGAAAACAATGCTTCCGCTACCTTGGTAGACTCGGAAGCAATTGAGTCGATGCGAATCTCTGCTAATCACACAGAATGAACCTACGTCACATATATACGTTCTTACTAACTTACGTGGCTGCATACCCGAGCACGACAACAACAATAACTACTTAAGGTGCATTCAAGAGGTCTTAATCTATGAGACAATCCAAAGGTGACCCCTTATCATAAGACACATTTATGTGTATCAAATGTGGATTACTACAAACTATTGCAAATACCAAAAGATGTCGTAGTCACGGATGTCAAAAGTTCCGAGGTAAACGATTCGAGAAAGTTACAATCCCACCTAGAGAGAGATCCTAGTGGTCTCACTGACCAAGGGCTCCTTCCATCCCTTATCGGAAGTTATCTAGTCGATGACAAATTAAGAAGCTAGATCAAATTTGAGGCTTATAGGTAGGTATGTAACTGATGTGGTGAACAAGTTGGTCTAGTGAAATTATGCTATGGATCGGTACAGAGTTTAGAGCCAGCCTCCCACCTACAGCTACTTAAAAAAAATGAATACAGTAGCACAAAAATATCGCTTCTTAATAAAGTCCTGTCCTCCTGTCCTCTCAGCATTCTGTACTATAAGTTATGAGAGAACCCTTCAAAATTGAGAACGCGTAATCTTACACAAAACCACGCCCATTTTAATAAGTTTGGAATAGAGCAAATATGGCAACCACTACCACCTTTGTGTTACTACCCCACGGTACGAATTTTGATTTTTAGATACGATCAACTCGAATTCTGAGTAATACCAAATAACTTATCAGAATAAATACACATTTATTATTTTAAAAAAATGAAAACTGCCTATTTAGGACAAATCAGAAAGAAATTAAATCCTCCACAAGGAGAAATGAACAGAACTCGTTGATCAAAGGAAAATATTCTCATTGAAGATACTGTCAAATACCTTAACGAGTAAATCGAAAGTTCGATTTTAATTTTACTAACTTGACCTCACTCCTTTCAATGACCCGCATGAAGCTGGATAGAAATCATGCAAACGCCCAGCAACACAAGAATTTGACAAGTTAAGTTTTACAATCATTCTCATCGAATCAGCAATGTATCAGGGTAAATATGAATGTTTTCAGCATCAAAATTACGAAACATGGAGAGCAATTTTTGTTTTTACAGAAATTCAACGCCATAAACCGTTCATCATGTAGGAAAGCACCAGGCAGTGACAATATAGTAAGGCCACTTCTTATCCATATTCCCCGAAAGGCTCTAGTTCTATAACGCATGCCTTAGACTAGGCGACCTACCATCGAAATGGATACAAGCAATTGTCATCCTCATCCACAAGCCTGGGAAACCGGGTAAGTGTCCTTACAGTAATATGCCTATAAGCCTCCTCCCACTGCTCTCTAAGATCTTTGAAAAACTACTGCTCCCCAAGCTAATCCACTATCTGGAACCTTTCATCCCGGTTACTCAATTTACGAGGCAAAGGAGACGTGCATCAGCCTGTTTGCAGACACGGAGAAAGCATTTGATCGGATATGGCATCCTGGCCTCCTATTTAAACTTAAATCTGCCTTACCCGACACTTACTCTCGGATCTTACTGTCATACCTTTCTGAGCGTACCTTTACTGTAAGATATAACAACGCCATGTCCCACTCTCGGCGCATTACTGCTGGCGTCCCGCAAGGGAGTGTTCTGGGCCCACTGTTGTACCTCGTTTACACTGGTGATATTCCGTTATCTCCCTCTGTGATAATTGCGCAATTCGCTGATGATACGGCCTTCCTTTGCACATCCCCAAGAGGTGAAAGAACAGTACGGAGTACGCATACAATTTGGATGAATGGGCTAGACGATGGAAAATCAAACTAAATCCACAGATGTCAACCTCCATCGTCTTTACCAACCTCCATCGACATTACAGCCGGCAACTTAAAATTGGCAACATCACGGTACCTTCCGATACGAAAGTCCGTTACCTGGGTCTTATTCTAGACAAAAGACTGACATTCAGAGACCACATCAGCGCAATTCTACAGAGATGACGTCACCGACTAAGATAGCTCAAGCCCCTCCTTGGCAACCAGTCTACTCTCACACTCTACACAAGCGTCTCATTTATTTGCTACTTATTCGACCGATTTGGGAGTATGGCTGCCAGATATGGGGAGGAGCTTCCGACTCTCAGGTGCAAAGAATTCAGACTTTCAAAATCGAGCCCTAAGAGTGATTACTAATGGTATATCCGTAATGACAACCTACATAAAGACACTGAAATCCCTCGGATAAAAGGAGTATTGAAGCCTCATACTCCCGATTTCATCAAAAACTGCATATTCAACCCAATCCTCTCGCAGCTGCAATTGTACACATGATCCCCTCAGATCGTCCAAATAGACGCCTAAAAAGGAAGCGCCACACAGACCTCCTAACGGCAGCGAATTAGAAGAAAAGAAAAGCAACTTGCTCACTACGGTCCCTATCAACTAAGAAAGAAAAAAAGGCGAAATATTAGGCTAAAATAATACTACCTCATGTTTTGTTTATATATCCTCTTAAATGGGAGAAAGCCGCTGGACTTCGACTCCCCACCACGTACCATGTTATTTTTATAAATCATTATTATCTAAACTGTAATGCTTGTTTATAACAATAAAGTTCTATTTTGTATTTTTTAAAAAAAAATGGGAAACGAACACCAAGATTTTCAACGATCATGTAGTTAATAATTGAATCACCAATATAATGTTCTCACCAATGGGCAGCACGTGGATTCTATTCCCATATCTGACTCGAGGGCAGGACTGAATGGATACCACATCGGCCACGCGGACGCGTAGATTGTTACGGACCACTCGATTCATCCGAATGTTTTCGTTCGGGCAGCCCGGGTCACTTATAACTATGCAAAGCGTAGCTTTTTTCTTCTTCCCTTTAAGCAAAACAGTGTCCCCTCGGAAGATCTGAAACGAACATACGAAGGTAAAAACTTAGTTATGTAAAAATTATAACAAACTTGATCGGTATTACGAGTACTACTCCAGTTTAAACCTCAATCAACGCTCAAAGTGATGTTAAGACTGAGAATTTATTTGCTGCCGATGTGCGTTTTGAAGCCACAGCTTGTGGAGCTGTGCTAACAAAAAAATGCAGAACAGACAAGAAGAAATTTCTGAGGATGAAGATATTGTGAAATTGATGGCGATTTTTTTACTGTGGGGCATTCAAATATTTCATCAGATTTGCTGGAATTTGCCGCTCTTATTCGCTTATTCGTCTATTTCAACAGGACAAACTGTCAACTTTGAATTGGAAAACGGAAAAAAAACTGTAGTAACAAACGCTCAAAGATAAAAAACAGATTTTTTCCGAAACGTAAACTCCAGTAAACGAAACTGTACGCCAAATGCTCGTACTTCAAACGTTTCTGAAGCTTTTTTGGTAACTCCAAAACTCCAGTTTCCTAAACTCTAGTAAACGAAAGTGTACGCCAAATGCGATCAGAAGTTTGAAATAACTAACTAATAACTAATTTTAATAATATATTTGCATTTCAAATAATTTTTAAAATAGAGCGATGCTTAGCTATGACTCAGTTCAAACCTTGATTTGTAACTTTGTGCAAAAAAAAGTCAGTAGAGTAGAGGGAAGTTCTGAAAACGGAAGAAAGAGTTAATTTTATAGATCTATTTTAACCTGAAGTTCATCCATTTTGGCTTGAGAGAGGTTGATGACACTATTATCATCATTGACAGCATCTTCGACGATCAGACGGTAGGGCCTCACTTTCCTGTCTAGTATGGCGGTGCTTAAATCTTCTTTTGCAGTCATTCTGCAACAAAGTAAAGTATGCGCTAGAACTTGCCACACAATACCACTAGGACTCAAATGTCTCTAATAAATAATTTATCGCATTAGACAAAGCTCTTCAGATACATGTGATAAAAAATAACAATTATTTCAATTCAAAGCAGGAACTCCAAAGAACGTCTGAGCATGTATTAGTTGGTGTTTGCTAATATTTAGTGGAGATAAATTGCGTTCAAACATTGGACGTACAAGGGTATTATGTTAACGATCGAGACATTGTTAATATTACACATGAATTGGATTGATGCAGTTAAAGGTCCTGTGAAAATGTAGATGATGCATAACTGAAATACAGTGAATTGAGCAAAATAATTAGTGACTCTAATAATTAGAGCAGTTATCGTGCTAAAGTGCCCATCTCATTTATAAATTACTCTACCTGTAGGAAATACAGTTCAGGTTGAACGGCACCAATCGATTTCAACTATTCACGAGTGAGTAAGCTTACCTTTTCGCCAACGCAAGGTGATTTGAACGTAATAAACCGAGGAACTAAGACACGTAAATTTTCATATCGTTGTTGCTTGTGAAGAAAAATAATGACATATGTTGAATGATATTTCGTTCGAAAGAATAATATTAATGGAGTGAAAAACGAAGGTTTTGAAGTAAAAACGAAGTGTTTTTTCGTAGATCTTTCAAGTAGCAATGACACCCTCAAAATAAAATTTCAATCATTTGCAATAAATAAGCCAGTTTGAAACTTTCTCAAGTAATTCCAGGGTTTTAATATTCTCCGTGTATAGGTAACTATTAGACCAAATTTAGAATAATTTAAATGCCGAACTAAGAACTTTACATACTCCACAAATATTTCAAAGAAAATGATGAGTTAGAGAAATAGTAAACATTTTAGGGTAGGAAAATATGGCAGCTCTCATTTGAAAATTTAAGGGTAAAGATGTAAAAGGGCGTATTCAGACGTCAACCCCTTCGTTAAATCGTGGGCGGGACGATTCATCGAGGATGTATCGTGCTAATTACACAGCGATAGAATAATGATAAGACCCAGTTGAAATTAATAGAAAGTTGATGAAACGCCTTTCATCAACCACCTTCCGGAGGACGAAAGATGAGGACGTGTTCATCACTATCAAATTTCATATTTTGGTTGATATACCAAAATCCTGGGGTCCTGCGCTGGATTCTGAAGCTGAGAGGTGCGCTGATCACATTGAACGACGGGACCTATTTCAGATCAGATAGCCCAAGGAGATTGTGCTCAATGTGTAACGTGGGTGCGGAGGAGAACATCCTTCATTTTTTGGGAAGTTGTTCTGTCGTGAGTAATCGGTGAGAAACTATGTGCCACACCCACTTGGCAGACGTTTTTGGAACTTGTTCTGTGCTCGGTGAGTTCCGACGGCGGTACCTGGGGAGAAGCATCCTGTCACTGGAAAGAATGGCTACGCTGCTGGATGGCGAGGAGCATTGGTTAGGGGTGGCAAAGTATGCCTACCATGCCTGGAAATACCGGACCTTCTTGGTTGCCCAGTTTAACTGGTAGTGGTCTCAATTCTCAATCTGTGATAAGTTTAATTTTAAGTTTAAGAAGTTTAAGCCACTTGAATCATTGTTATTACTAAAATCGATTAATGGACGTTTTGACGGCTTGGGTACTCCCGGCAGACGGACATCAAGTCCACAGCCGTGATATTGTCATGTTTTTTCCCTTCATTGTTCTGCTTAAATTAATTATTTAATAAACACGTTTTCTTCTTCTGATTCTTTTTCTTCATATTTTGGTTGACGGATTTTGTGTTTTCGTACGCGCGAAGTCGCGTATAGCCTTTTGAAAGATGAAATCCATAGGGGACCATCTACTTTCTAACTAGCGCATTCCCCCAGGATTTCATCAAAATCGGACAAAGACTGTCGATTAGGGCAAGTCTACCATTCGGCCAAGACTATCTATCCTACAGTTATTTTGACTACCCTCCAAATTTGAGCGAGATCTGTCCACTAGAACCTGAGTGGATTTTATTTTTCTGTATACGAAGTTAATGTGCTGATTTTTGAGCAATAAAACTCATATAAGGTCTTCTACAGCGTAACCTGCACATTCTCTGATAATTGCATCGAAATCAATAAAAGGTGAAAAAACGCTGCAAATTCTTTAACTGGGGTTTATTATTCAATTGGCTTGCGTTCATGATTTGAATTTCTACTAAGCTTTGGAGTGTGCGTGTTTCACAGGTGATAGAGTGATTATTCAATTACACCAGGCACACAAATATGATCAACTTAACAATCCAAATAGGTATTTTGATTGAGAACAGATTTACGTGCCATATGCATATCTCCTGAAATTCAAATGCAGCACGCACACTCGCACACTCCATAGTAGAAATTCAAATCATGAACGTAAGCCAATTGAATAATAAACCCCAGTGAAAGAATTTGCAGCGTTTTCCTTAAAATTTAAGAATTTCTGATTTTTCCTGAAAATTATCAGAATGCTTCACCCCGTTTATCGGCTACAAAGCCTATGAGGGGTTCACTCCAGTATCCACATTACTACATCACTAAGTCACTAGGTTACTGATATCAATAAAAAAACAATAATAAACCAAAATAACGTGAATGTTGGCACCGTAAATCGGGCCATACATCGGGAATGGTTTGAGCTACGGACCTGGGGAGGGGCTCATTCGATTCCTCATGGAAAGTTCTTCAAAAAAAGTCCAAATTTAGGCCGCCTTGACTTTTTTGAGGTTTTTAGGGATTTTACAAACTTTGACAACCCTTAAAGGGCACTTTAAATTAAGTGAGAGAGCTGGCTGAAGAATTGGGGGGTTGTCGGACCAATATTGATTTTTCCTGAAAATCTCAGCTTATTTGCTTCAGCCGTTTTTGAGAAATGGGCGGACGGACGGAAAAATGTTTACTGCAGATTCGGATTCTACACCCTTTGAAACGTAAACCATGAAATTTTCAGGGGGGTTAGAATTTGTTTTCAAGAGCGATTACAATGGTTTATTATTGAATAATAAACCAAAAATAAACCTAGCCATAGAATCTGCGGGCACACCCACACATAGATATGAACCCAATTGATCAGAATGGTCTAAAACTCCGGATCGAAATTTTGATTTAGGAGAATATCCAAAGTGAATCCTATCTACCTAAAGTGAAAACAAATCTTGCTGCAACAACGAATGGCAACAGATTGACTCGGAAGCAAAAGGGGGTATCAAAACCGCTCAAAAGGGTAGCGAAGATATTGGGTTTCCGATAACCAATAAGATAGGTAGTAGTAACCGATACATTCCTGAAAATAAATGGCAACGGCAGAAAGAGTGTTCAAATTTGGGTTAACTGCGCAAACCAATGACTGTTTACTTGATATATTTCAATCATTGTCCTTGTAGCAGATCAGGTACAATTTGAATATAAACAATTTGTATGCAACATTTTTGTAGGAGTTCAAACTCCCATACAATTTACGACCCAATCACCAAAAATCCATAACGAATCCATTATAGTCGATGGGTGAGGTTGACCTTAGTTGGTGTAAATTTAAAAGCGGTCAGCATATTTCAATGTAAAAATGCCACTCAAAGTTCTTGAATAGCGTCACACTCAAGGTAAACGACTGTTTCATTTATTTATGACTGAACTTTATCCACCATTCAATGATTATTTCCAAGAATTATAACTTTTTGAACCGGCCAATGTATTTCTTCAGTCATTTCATCGCTAGAATATTCAAATTCAGGTAAACCTAGCTGGAAAGCCTGGCGTAAGGCTGTACCCCAACTTCGGTCATCACCTGGGCAACTCACTCTTAAGTCATTAAATTTGTAATAAGCTCCCTTCAATGAATCATTCCGAACGTTTCCCGTCTTTGATAGCTATACATTACTCAGATTTACGGCCTCCATGCGGTATAGCTGCTGATCCCGCACCGCCTAACCCGTCTTCGGCCATAAGATTCGATCAGCCATTACGACTGTAACGACTCTAAACCCCTCTTCCACCGCCCATTACCTCAAAATAACATATATAACCTAGAAATACCTCTTTACTAAAAAAAAAGAAAAGAAATGGAAGCGCTTTTTTCCCGCGAAGAAGGTTATGCCTCGAAGACAATAGCCTATGGAAATATAAGAGTGGCTTTACCATTATATCCTCCCTTCCGTCTTTTTCTTTCACTCTGGATTCACTCCCGCGATTTTCCCTCCTTTCTCTCTTGTCTTGCTGTACTTCTTTCTCTTTTCCCAGAGAATTCCATAAACTATTTTGCTTATTCAATACGGAATCTGATTCAATAGCTCCTCGCGACTCTCCCTCGGCGCGGAGACGAAAAAAAAAATGGTTCTTTTATGCGTCCTTTGCTCCGAGTATGAAGGCGGAACGTATTTTCGACGTTTTCAATAACGAAAACTTTACGGTTTCCCTTTGAAAGGGGCGGCCAATAAACATGGGTATGATATTCTGAATAACTAAATCCAATGTGAGTCAAATAGGGTCCATTGAATTACAAAATGCGAGTCAAACCCTAAAAACCTATGCATACGTTTCTCCTTGAAACGTATAGATCCATTTCTGTTAAGTTAGATTCTAATAAATACCAGAAAGAAAATTTAGGGTTCCGATTTGTTAAGCCAAACATTGAACATCGATTCCATGATTATGTAAGTTATTTACAATAAACATTCATTAAATATATGTTTGTTTTAACAAGATTGATCACTCACAATCAAAACTTTCTCACACATTTTGCGAGGATTGCAGATGAACGCAATGTTCAACATCATGTCGTTGTCGATGAATATATTGGTACATCGTATCAGTCCAGATCACTATCGGAGATCACTTCAAGATTGATTATGGTTCCTGAATCCTTAACTCTCATTATTCATTATTTTCAATAGTTCGTCGGTGCTGTGTACTTTTTGGTGCACAAGAATCAAATGGAAACTCACAGTGTAAACTGAACTTCCTTCTGCTCATGAAAAAACCTCAAATTCAAATTTTTCAAAAAAGTCCAATAAAAAACCGAAAAAGAGCAAAAAAGTTGTTATTAATTTGTAGGTAGGTATTAATAAACAAAGTTTTCAACATACGTATGAACACCAAAAATATTTGTGCACGAATGTGCACAAAACAATCGTGTTTTTGTTATTTGCATACATACAAATTACGATCGATGTTGCAGTACATTAATATTGCCACTATTTTGATCGTCACCATCAGATTATCATCTAATATCCTACAAAATCGCACCAAAGAGCACAAATGGTCGAAATGAAATGAGTAATTATTGCAAATAAATGTGAAACTTGATAAACATTGGCTATCAACCAAATGGCACACGAATTCCTTTGAAATAGTTCAAATAGTTTCAAGCGCGAATTCGGCGCCCAAGATGAATGAATAATTTATATATTTATGACTGGGACCGGACTTTATTCATCATCAAATTAATACTCCCAGGAATCCCATCTCTTCAACGCTTTTGGTTTATTATTCAATAATAAACCATTGTAATCGCTATTGAAAATAAAAAAATTCCAACACCCCTCTGAAAATTTCATGGTTTACGTTTCAAAGGGTGTAGAATCCAAATCTGCAATAAAAATGTTTCCGTCCGTCCGCCGTGCGCACGATTTCTCCCAAACGGCTGGAGCAAAAAAGCTGAAATTTTCAGAAAAAATCTATATTGGTCCGCCGACGCCCCAATTCTTGAGCCAGCTCTCTCACTTAATTTAAAGTGCCCTTCAAGGGTTGTCAAAGGTTTGTAAAATCCCTAAAAATCTCAAAAAAAGTCGAAGCGGCCTAAATTTGGACTTTCTTTGAAGAACTTTCCATGAGGAATCGAATGAGCCCCTCCCCAGGTCCGTAGCTCGAACCATTCCCGATGTATGGCCCGATTTATGGTGCCAACATTTGCATCCACATTCACTACATCACTAGGTTACTGCAATCAAAACAAAATCAACGGCTTTTTTGTTTTGTTGATTGTTTTGTTTTGATCGCAGTAACCTAGTGATGTAGTGAATGTGGATACTCCTAAAAGGGTTTATAGCCGATACACGGGTTGAAGCATTCTGATATGCATGCTCCGTCTTACGAAATTTAAAATTTTCAAATAGAATATTTTTCCATTGTAATCGCTCTTGAAAAAACGCTGCAAATTCTTTCACTGGGGTTTATTATTCAATGATTCATGATTTGAATTTCTACTAAGCCGATACACGGGTTGAAGCATTTTAGGAGTGTGATTCGTGTTTCACTTTGGAGGTGATAGAGCGATTATTGAATTTCAGGAGGCACACAAATATGATCAACTGATCAATCCAAATAGGTATTTTGGTTGAGAACCGATTTACGTGCTCTAAGCATGTCTCCTGAATTCAATAATCGCTCTATCACCTGTGAAACACCCAACTCCAATCTTAGTAGAAATTCAAATTAGAACGCAATAATAAACCCAAATGAAAGAATTTGCAGCGTTTTCCCGAAACTACCAAACCAAAGTTTATAAAATTTAGCTCTCAAATAAGGCATTGGCTCGGGGAAGTGACTGAAATCTCAGCATTACTTTCAATCAATCTCAATGTATACAAATGTTAAAAATTACACACATTAAAAAAAAAAGCCTTAATATGGTTAAATTATATTAAATTGTAATATAATTAAAAGTGAATAATTCGTGGAGCTTTGGTTTGTGACTGTCGTGACTCAAGGAATCATGCCATCAAAAACGATCAGGAGAACGGTTCAACAAACGAGCCAATTTGGTGGATAGAATATTAGTTCAAAATGTTCGATTTCGTTTAGAGAGAAGAGTTGAAATGAACAAAAACAAGAAAACCAGTAGGTTTAACAAAATGAATTTCAAGAAACCGAGGACCTGCGGTAGTAGTAATTTAAAGAAGTTGTAAGGGTATCCGATCAATGTTTTTGATTTAATGGGAGAAAAGTGTTGAATGTGGGAGTTAACAAGTTTGCGTTATATCTACTTTGAAACGTACGGATAAACATAGCATAACCCTGGAGGTAAGGAACCGCCAAGAATCTGTGTCAGAGGTGATATTAATATAAAATAACCTCGTACCCTCCGACCTCCCTCGGGCTCCTCCTAAAAACCCCGAGTCAATAATCTCAAGACCAAAGATATTCTCCCGGTCGGTTTGAAGAAAAAAAAGGCAGATGGGAGAGAAGGTTTTCTCATATTTTATTACTGAAGAGGGTACCTATAAGGAAGAGAATGGCTTCACCGAAAGGGCCAGAAGGATTAGGCGATAGGTCATACTCTTGCTGTCGCACGTGCCAGTACCTACATGAGACTAAAGCCGCGTTCATATCTGTGTGTCGTGTTGTGTTGTGACGCTCTCTGACGAAATGGCTACTGTTCACATTTGTCTGACGCGTTATGACGCATTCTGGTGCAATTTTTAGTTCAGTCCGGTCTCAGCGCTCGGAGAGCTCACACGGTCACAATGTTTTTTTCAAGAATCATCCGATTCAGATTCCGATTTGAAGATGAACTGGAATTGTTGGAAAACGACGGAGATATGGTAAACAGAAGGAAGCCGTGTAAGGGCTAGTTTCACTGTCTCGTTAAAGAGCTTGAGGACAAAAAGGAACAAGGAAGAAGAGACGGAGATTATTGGATATCATCCAATAAACAGATCTAAGATGCATCAAATCATCTGCTTAGATCATCAATTTCCTTTCTCATTAGCTTTGCTGACGCTTCTATAATTTGGGTTCCTGATGTCTGCTTTGAAGATGTGATACAGTCTCGTTGAAGAGCGATTCAGAGATTTGAAGATGAACTGGAAAGTACTATGTTGACAAAAGGAAGAAAAAACGGAGATATTTTCAGATAAACAGAAAAAGCCTTGGCTAGTTTCACAGTCTCGTTAAAGAGCTTGAGAGTGACTCTGAAAGATTCCAACAGTACTTTAGAACGACTAAGGCACAGTTTGAAGAAATTCATAGTTTGATTGCAGAAGATATCAAGAAAATTCAGACGAAATTTCGCAGCTCTGATGCATCACAGATGCCGTCACGACACAGAGCATCAGACTAATGTGAACGCTCCTATGAAACCGGATGAAACCGATACTGTTCTGATGCGTCACGACACACATGTGAACGCGGCTTAATAATGCTGAATTTCAGGCCGCAACTTTTAAAAAGAGCCCTAATACTAAACGAGCTATTAATACAAATTGAAAATGCTGCAAGTATCTATAAAAAGGTTCATTCCTTCTGGAATAGATAGTCCTCCTACGGATCATAGGACTACCAGAACTGGACAGTATAAACATTGCTTCCCACACTACACAAAACACACTTGGAGAAAAAACAGAGGAATATTACAAATAAAACTCAACAAGATAAAATAAAAACATTAAAAAAATAAAGCTTGGAAGGCAGCATTATGGCTAGTATTTTCGTGTAGTATC
Organism: Creontiades dilutus; assembly: GCA_031894815.1. Classification (NCBI taxonomy): domain Eukaryota; kingdom Metazoa; phylum Arthropoda; class Insecta; order Hemiptera; family Miridae; genus Creontiades; species Creontiades dilutus. The sequence goes on from JAVIWC010000391.1 coordinate 1,285,450, forward strand.
AATAGCGGCCACTTTCAAACAACCCTGCGAAATTGGTGAGCAACCTGGGGGAACTAATTTCTATCTGAATCAAACAAAAAATCACCCCTTAAGATCGTAAGTTTTTGAAATTTCGATTTTTGAATATTTCTACCCTTAAATATTTACCCTTAAGGTTGATTTATGAAGACGAAGAGATTACTGGCACATGCCGGATCAATGTAGTATTGTAGAGATAAATGTAGTAAATTTTGCTCCAGTTGTTTCAATGAAAAGCATCGACCGGGGAATGAGTACAGCTTCTTTTTGGTTTATTATTCAATAATAAACCATTCTAATCGCTCTTGAAAAAAAAAAAAAAATTCTAACCCCCCCTGAAAATTTCATGGTTTACGTTTCAAAGGGTGTAGAATCCGAATCTGCAATAAACATTTTCCGTCCGTCCGCCATACGCACGATTTCTCCCAAACGGCTGAAGCAAAAAAGCTGAAATTTTCAGGAAAAATCCATGTTGGTCCGGCGACGCCCCAATTCTTGAGCCAGCTCTCTCACTTAATTTAAAGTGCCCTTTAAGGGTTGTCAAAGTTTTGTAAAATCCCTAAAAACCTTAAAAAAGTCAAGGCGGCCTAAATGTGTACTCTTTTTGAAGAACACTCCACGAGTAATCGAATGAGCCCCTCCCCAGGTCCTTAGGTCAGACCATTCCCGATGTATGGCCCGATTTATGGTGCCAACATTTGCGTTATTTTGGTTTATTATTGTTTTTGTGTTGATATCAGTAACCTAGTGACGTAGTGATGTAGTGGTGTAAATGTGGATACTGGAGTGAACTCCTAAAAGGCTTTGTAGCCGATACACGGGTTGAAGCATTCTGATAATTTTCAGGAAAAATCAGAAAATCTGGAATTTTCAGGAAAACGCTGCAAATTCTTTCACTGGGGTTTATTATTCAATTGGCTTGCGTTCATGATTTGAATTTCTACTAAGCTTTGGAGTGTGCGTGTTTCACAGGTGATAGAGCGATTATTGAATTTCAGGAGATATGCATAGGGCACGTAAATCTGTTCTCAACCAAAATACATATTTGGATTGTTCAGTTGATCATTTTGTGTGCCTCTTGAAATTCAATAATCGCTCTATCACCTGTGAAACACGCACACTCAAAGCTTAGTAGAAATTCAAATCATGAACGAAAGCCAATTGAATAATGAGCCCCAGTGAAAGAATTTGCAGCGTTTTTCTATCTTGATTCGAATTTAGAAAACTACGAATATTGAAACTTGAGCCAATACGTTTTGAGGGGGATTGCTTAAAAAAAAAGAGTCGAGGTGCGTTGCTAAGTATCCAGCGATAATTCATTGACCATAATGACACGATCGCGTTTAAATTAAACCATCATTCTCCAACTAATGTGTTTTACGTCTGAGCATGAGTAGAGTGACTAATGATTTGCGAGCAAATGGAACTCATAGGGGAGCAACATCCCAACAAGCACATTCCCTGATTACACCAAAACCTGATGATAATTACAGAAATCAGGTTTGTTACACGGATTTCAAATGGGCACTTGCGCAGAAGCTACTAACGATCGAGTTGACATTTATTCGAGACGATTAATCCATTCTTCCTCGACCCTCTTAATTTGAGCGAATCCAGATCACAAGAACCTAAGAAAAAGAGAGTTTACGTTTGCGCAAGCACAAAGAGAAAAATTGATTTACATGAGAAGAAACTGAGTGAAAATTGTATGTGTATTTAAAATGTAAACCTCAGTTACATTTTTTCTATTTCCCATTTTCACCACACCACACGCTTCGCAGAAATAGAAAACACATTAATTTTCCGCAAGTTTTTGTCTGAATTTCGGTTGGAAGGGTCATAATTATAACTCTTCGGTCCTTTCAACTGAAGTTCAACTACAGAAAATTCAACGAAAATAATCAGATTTAGCGAGTAAATCGATATACTCGTACAACTGAATATTCACAGCTCTTGACCACATTACAAAGCTGCCAATCCTGTTTTCTGTGGAGCTTTGTACCTTGGGCATCGCCGGTGACATAAATTTGGGTCAGATATAGGCCTCCCAACCCTTTGCGAAGGGGGTGAGCGGGTCATTTACTTGTTAATCAGGGATTACCTGAGGTTTCCGCTCAGCATACGCTTTGAAAGGTGATTCAGGCAACCACTAACGGCCCATAAACCGATGCCTCTGCTTCACCCGTTCCAATCACAGCAACTCCGTTATTCAGTGTATTCCGAATCCATCGGTCCGAACGTGCGAATGAGAGACGTCCGGCAGATCGTTCAATTTGATGGAAAAGACTCTCGTTACAACCCTCGCTCGCGTGAACGGCCGGGAAGTTGGAATTACGCATCGGTAAGCCGCAAGAATAATGGGAAAAGCAACTTTTACAATGAAATGAACGGAAAACAACCCACGGGGATATAATATCAATTACATATAAATAAATTGTCCCAAGCAACGGGTGTGACTATCGGATGTTCCAGAATATTTGTAATGGTGCCATTCATGTATCAACCGAAATCAAAATATAAAAACAAAATGTTCACGCCGAGGAGGTTTTCCAATATGGATTGTGTGAGGTGCCTTCTTCAATCTTTCATAATTTTTAGTTCTACGATCGGACGGAATATTGACACACCCATTCCACCTTCTCTCAGTTATTACAAATTATAACAGCTGCAAGGGAGCAAGACAAACTTTCGTATTGTCTAACTATGGATATGTTAGTTTGATATCCAAGATTAAAATTAGCATATTACGAGAAAACATTCTGTTAATCCGGGTATGCCCATTCGCAAAAGCTTGTCTTCGTAGTGGGCTGTAAGAATGGCGACAAGGACGAGAATGAAACCCACGGTTACAAAGCGCAATAATTTTATCGAACATGTAGTTGAACGAGGCATGTATTCTAGGAAAGTCCATTTTATGAAAAGGAGAACTCCGCTGTATATATTTATTCCTTCAACGCCTCTCCCCATCTACCTCTACCAGCTAACTCATAACATGAATTAGGAAAATACTAACAACAAAAAGATTCTCAAGTGTTAGCGATTGTTCACAAATGTTTTTTGCATCCCAAATCGAGGACAAAGCAAGTTTTTCTTTTATAAATAAAACACCGGCCATTACTTTTTTGACGCAAAATTTTGGAATCAAGTAACAAGAAGCACAACTTGACTGATTTCTAAATCCAAAATAGTAAAATTATTCAATATTATTACTGAGTTTATTATTCAATATTATTACTGGAGTAAATAAAGACTGGATAAAAACTGTATGAACGAGGAACACGTCTTCCCTGCCATCTAGACTGATTTGAGGTTTTTACTACAACTAAAACATTTCAAGACCTTGTTGACAACCTTGCAATCGATTTGGATGCAAATCGAACAAGCCGATGGAACGTGGTTTCTATATCTATACAGGGTGGCCTTAATGAACGAACCCTTTGTATTTCCGTTGATTGTGGAGAAATCAAAAAACTTGTCGAAGTAACCTCCCCTCATTTTTTTGCAAAGGATTCAAAAATTGCAGTTTGAAGCGTCGCGCATGCGCGCAAATGCCCGAAACGAGCACCAACTTTGTTATTTCAAATGAGAACCCCAGTTTTTTTTTTATTTCAAATTCGGATTCTACCCAAAATTTCATGAAAATTTGACCCCTCAATCAATTTTTTTTATTGCGCGCAACCGGTTCAGCGAGCACGCAAAGTTGTGCAACCCCAAAATTGTCAAATAGATAATGGAAATGGTCGGCACATGAATTTTCCATTTTTTTTTAACGCTGATTCAATAATGCTACCCGTTTCTTGATCCGACTCAATTTTCGCGGAATAATGACCAAATTTTGATTTTTTCACGAGAACGATCATAATGTATGCCGACTTTCAACTCTCAGATTAGGATGAGTTTTCACTTGATCACTGAAGGCGGTTTCATTCTCCTTTTAGTAGTTTTACATTTTTCAACCATGCCTCGAAAATTAAACCCCGTAACAATATGAAAACATGGCACCCAAAACAAAAAAACGGACGAGAAATAAACAAATTTTGATCGTTATTGGCAAAAATTGAGTTAGATCGAAAAACGGACGGCATCACTTGAATCAGCGTTAAAAAACAATGACAATTCATGTGCCACACTTTGAAATAGAAAGGGTGGTTCGTTCATTAAGAGCCACCCTGTATACATACAAACTTCGATCAATATTAATATGTTTAAACTTGAATCAACTCATCTGACACTCTGATATACCAATAAGTCGGTTATTCGACTTACCTTGTGGATTTTTGCATTATCCGTACCACACCTAGTCATCAAGATATTCCTCGGACAACTTTTCCATTTGAATACTTTCCACTAAGTATAAAAAAAAAATCTTTTATCGGGAATATTACTTATTACAAGGGAAAAAATGATCATAAACTTATAATTCGACTAACAAATTAGTACCAATAACAACGTTCAACGAAAACGACTTTCATCGATTGATTGCATTCTAATTTATACAACTATACGAGTAATTGCGAAAGGGAGCGACGACAGAACCCTAATTTGCTGATAATGGCTCATTCAGAACAACCCCATTCTAGAGGGGTGAGAACCCCAAGAAATATTCAGCCCTCGAATCTAATTGTTATCACGTTCATGGAATGAAATAATTTCAATAGAAAACATAAATTAGGGCAAGCATTGGAAAACAAATCAAATTAAGGGTGCGTACAGTAACTTGTTACCGCTTCCCTGCTAATTCCATTGTGATTACGATTACTAAGGGAACTTGAAATATTACCACATTCAACCTAATAAAATAGGTACGTGTTTCAGAACTTTCTGCAGCTTCTGTTCAATTGTAAATGAATTAAGCGGTACAAGGAACATTAAGAGCGTAAAGATTCTCCAACCATTTCATTTATACTTTTAAAAAAATAAAGGAATATATAAACAATTGGTCTGTTTTCAGACACCTCCTGATGCGTTTTCCTCCAAACTAAAGGGTGTTTCAAAAAGAACTCCGGATTTGAAAAGGCTGTACAATTATTTTATTTTCTTAAAAAGCAAAAAAAAAAAAAAAAAAAAATCAGACCATTTGATTCAGAAAATCTTGAGGATTAAACGTGAAAATCAACATCGGCCATATGCCCTCCCTTAGCAGCCCTATACTCAATCACCCTGTCCATAAAATTCACCATAACCGGACCACACATATCTGCATCGATTTGGCCAAGGACACGTTGAATTTCCTGGTTGAGTACCGCCAATTGTGTGGGTTTGTTCTCATAGATTTGTGACTTCGTGTAAACCTACATAAAAGTCACATGATCAAGGTTGGTAGATTGAGGTTGGTAGAATGGTCTCCTCGCAGCAAGATGAGACGGTCTGTCAACCTCTCGCGCAGGAGTGCAACTAGAGGTGCGTAAACCCAGGTCACCTGGGGGAGTAGACTCCCTGCAGGTCACTCAGTCCAAAGACAAGGTCAGTGGGAGAAGTTCACCAGTTCAGTCCGTGAATGAATGAGACCTGCGGTTTGCTCCACAATTCACATTGTGAATGAATGGGACCTCTATTATCTTCTTGTACAGTCAGGGTTCGGTAGTTGACAGACGTCTACTGTACTCCTTACATGAGTACCTCTTAGTAAAACAATGACAGGTACCAAAACGAGGTCATTTTCCGAGTCCTCATGAATACATTTTATCTGAACAGTAGAATCTGCTGTAAAGGAACGGCGACCTGCCCAGGTTGTTAGGTGGGGAGAGTGAACGGTTATCTTGAGCCAAGACTCCTCAGCAAGAGACGTTTGCGACCTGCAGGTCTCGAAGTTCACTTGTCACGAAAAGTTCTTGGGATAAAAGTATTTTTAATACGCAGAGACACAAGTCTTAACACATTCTGGTCTATTTGTCCAACTGATCTATACATTACTGGAAGGATTGATGTAGGATATTTTTTTGTTTTTGAGATGCGAGCGAAGCGAGCATCCAGACCAGCAAACTAGACAGAACACACATCGAAAGCGTGGACCTATATCGATAAGAGACATTGGGTTTTTCAATATGGCGACGGTCTTATCAGGAAGAGGTCACCTATTCTCGACTTCTACCAAGATCCCTACTTTTGAGAATGAACCTGCTTTATTTGCATGGAAAGCTGAAATCGAAAAACAGACCATGTCTCGGTTTGTGAAACATAAGCACCTGTGAAGTTCTTGTTAGTTCTTGAATATCAGAATGCTTCAACTCGTGTATCGGCTATAAACCCTTTTAGGAGTTCACTCCAATATCCACATTCACGGCATCACTAGGTTACTGCGATCAAAACAGAAAAAAAAAAAAATGGAATGTTCGGCTCCACTGGATTCTCTCCAGACTTTCCTGTTCCGTAGTGTACCTACCTTCCCATGGTAACACATTAAACACAATCACTAATAAAAACATAATTCCTTGACACTACAAAACCTCAATGATAACAGATATCAAAAATCACATAAATTGCTACTTTTTCAAATCCGGCGTTCTTTTTGAAACACCCTTTATTGGAACTTATTAGCAATCAGGTAGCTCTCTGGACTCTAACTAAACGAATCGTCCGCTGCATGGTGAAATCAGTTCATCAGTGCAGCTCCCCACGTTGTTATTGTATTCTAGATATATCAAAGGCGATGCATTTCAAATTTCAGCACCGAAGATCTGTGAATAGTAGGGCGATTTCGTAAGAACATCTCGTTAACAACTTTGAGTATATGTTGTTAATAGACGGACTCCTGAAGCGTAGGGAGGTTTCGTTTAAATCAAGAATTTTCTCACAGTGGTATATTAAAGAAGACAGCGTGTTAAACATGAATCAAACACCGACCAACGGTTCGAAAGTGAAATCAGACGACATTAGACCTACGGAAGAAGTCGCTAAGTGAATTTCGTTTCCCGAAGAAGACATTTGAGGATAAAGGATGAAATAGGGAGGGGGGGGGTGGAAGGAATGGATGAAAAATAGTAGGAAGAAAAGATTTTGGGGGTTTGCGTGAGCAGGGGTTGGGGACTTGGGTGACAGGATGTGATAAACAAAGGAGAAGAGAGAAGAGAGTTGAGGGAGAGGAGGCACTTTGGGGGTGCAACGGGAGGGGATAATGTTGACTCAACGGTGAAGAATGGGTTACGGCAAGACTTTAGCGTCAACTGACGGGAAAAGCCAGGAGAAGTGGAGGGGGAAAAGTGTGGCGAGTTAAGGCCAGAGAGGGGAAAGGGAAGAGCGAGAGCGAGTGAAAGGGCAGATAGGGTGTCCAGAGGAAAGGAAGCCCCACGCTACACAGGCCCTTAAGAGGTGACGAGAGAGGCGGAGGGGTAGGAATGAATGAATGCGAAGGAAAAGGCAAGAAAAGGAGGTAAGCGCTTGCTTACAGCTTCCTTTCTTTTCAATAGAACACCCCCACTCCTGCCGGATGCAGGGCAGGGGAAAGACTTCCAACGAGTGGAAAGGGATAAACAAACGCAACCCTTTGGGTTTTTCGAGGTCTTTTCCGTTGTAAGTATTATCCTACCCTTAATTGATATTTTCCGTGAAAATTATACAGAATGGTAAAGGGTGTTTAAAGGTTTAGTAGAAGAGAAACTTGGAAATTATGAAGGAGGAAAATAATAGAGTAGTAAAACATTTCCCGCTACGTTCCAGAGACAAGGCTGAAAATTAATGGATTAAGATTCTGAGGAAAATCTTTGGCAGCCATCCCAAAATTGGTGGAATCCAGAATGGTGGCGTCACAAAGATGACTAAATAGAACATTTTATTTTCTTCTCCAATTGATCATAAACCGTGCTTCCTACAGAAATTTCCAAGATTATTATGAAGTCAGGACCAGTGTAAGGTCTAGCTCAGGGGTCTCCAAACTATTTTGCCCCAAACTAAACCGCAGTTTAGTTTCCGTAATTTGCCCCAAGTTTATTTTCTTTCACTCCGGGGCGGAGCATAGGGCCTAAATGAATGTTTTCCATTCTGAACGATTTCCAGCCAGGCACTTCACCTCCCTCCAGGACTTTCCCATTCGGCTGGCCTCTGCTTCAACAGACCTCCTCCAAGTTGCTCTTGGTCGTCCTCGTCGTCGAAATCCTCGTGGGTTCCAGTCCAAGGCTGACTTCTCCACAGCTCCTTCGGCCTTTCTCAGGGTGTGGCCTATCCAGCTCCATTTTCTCTTTTTTATCTCAATAGAGATTGGTTTCTGCTGAGTCGTACCATCACTTCTGGATCATCATTATGATCATTAGAGATCACTTCTGGCCACCAGATCCCTAGGATTCGCCTCAGACAGCGGTTCACAAAAACCTGGAGCTTTTTGGTAAGAGCCCTAGTAGCTTTCCACGTTTCACAACCATGTAGAGGAGGACTGTTTTGACGTTCGTATTGAAGAGATACTTGCTTCCCTTGTGAGATACTTCTAATTCGCCAAACTGAGTACAGCTGTACTGTGAGGGTGATGGAACGGTATAGTTGCCCCTTCCAATGAGCTGGATGCATAGATAATGCTCCGCCACGCACAGAGGATGAATCAGACGCTTGCAGGCGTCCGGTTCATCTCCCAACGCGACAGATCCTAAAATCAGGAAGGGGCCAACGAACCATAACACAGTACAAATGCGCCATAAGCCTGATTTTCCACGAGGACCGTAGCAAAATAAGGAGGTGGTGGGGGAACAGGGGGGTCTGGCTAGCCCCCCAGCTCAAGAGGGTCCGGGAAAATTTTGTAAATTAGACACATGAAAACTTTGTTTTTAAGCACTCTTATACGAATTTGACCAATTCAAAATTAGGCCTAATATAGGAACCAAAACTTAGTTTTTAGAGATGAAATATATTTTTCAATTTCATGATTTATGATGGACGAATCCATCCTTCGCGCCTGGCGCAGGGGAGTACGGGTAGCCACAAGGCTGCATTTTCGTTCTGTTCTGGATGTAGCCTAATTTTTTCCATTGGGGTCCGCGGGCGGCGGGCTGGACCAAATCAGTCCACCCCTAGTCCAGCTTAAAGAAGGACTGTCCCACGATTGAGGCTCAAGCAGGGGTCAGATCCATCCGCAAAGCAGATCCTAGCTTGTGAAATTTTCCAATAAACAAAAATTCATCAATTTTAAGGAGTTTTCTCTTTTTTAGCATATTTGGTGACATTTGAGAGAATTATTCTTTTCAGAATGGGCTGTTTGATAATCTCGTCAAAAACACTTGACATGATATATATATTCATATATACTTATATATTATACGTAATTAAAAAAAAAATCATTCAATAATTTTTGGAGGCATTTTTTTTAACTAGGTAATTGAAGTTCAACTTAAATAGATTTTATAACGACCTACAACAAACTTTCAACAAATTAAACCCTGATAATGAACACTTTAATCAAGGACTATTCTTTCTTGATCTTATGATGTTACAGATAGTTACTTATACCCTCGTCAAATGATCATTTAAACAAGAGAAAGTGGTGGTATTTCGTTTAGGAAATCATCGGAAAACAAAATCTGTCGGTGGAATACTTTCAAGAAAGGGAACTTCTTCACACATTGGAATTTTTTCACATGAGCAATATTTATTTTCCTAATAACTTGCTTGGGTGAGGTAATACTCTTTGATAGGCCTCAACAAAGTTTAAGGGGGGTTGCGTCAGATAGAAATAATTCGATTAGTTAGTGAATTTGTCCGATGAAGATGTACAAAACTGATTGGTTGTCAATAAAACGCCTAGTAAACCCGCACACCATCGCAAGTAAGAATTAATTCCCAGTTAACTTTCCCGATGCCCCGAATTGCTAAGAAAAAGTTATTCAGTTGGCCTAAGCAAAATATTCTGAATACAATAGAAGCACAATTTCTCTAACGAACACAGATCACGCACAGCACACATCAAGAACCGGAGGTGCGGTATGTAGTAAGAGACCAAGCAATATTACGAGGAGCTTCATGTAGGTACGTCAAATATTGTATCCATAGCTCACGAATTTGTCATCAAACAGACTCCGGATATCGTGACAATCAACCTTTTCAGGGTCGAACATTAAACTTTATTATTACACAAAGGCGCTACCTTGATACAAATTCTACGCAAATCACTGGTATGTAGATGAATTATTGAAGACCGTCTAATCGCATTATTTAAATGTAGAAAACAGGAGAAACATATGAGCGCCAACTGTTCGGATTCACATTTCCTCGCAAATGCGTAACAGACCCATAGCAAACAGTGAATCAGAAATACGAGTAGTAACTCTGAGATAAGGCAAGTAACTAGGCCGAAAGAGACTGAAATGAGAAGTCGCACCGAAGGCATGCAAAAATAATGTGTCAGGTGTGGGGTTCGAACCCACGCTCCCAGAGGGAACCAGAGCTTAAATCTGGCGCCTTAGACCGCTCGGCCAACCTGACTGGTTGAAAACAGAGTAAATAATCAAGAGCCTTCAGAGATCTCTACTCCCGAAGGTGCCGCTCCCTTGCTCCGCATTATCATTTTTCATTTTGTGTTGATGACTGACGGTGGATACTAGAACGGATGGCTGGATTTTGCTGGTACATTCAAATAAGTATATAATATAGAGGACAATACGGTGTAAGAATTAACATTAATTAACATTATATCTGGTACTCTGTGGTTAGAATTAACAACGATTTCAAACTCTTTTTTTTTCGTAATAGTTGGACGAAAAAATGTGTAAACGTCCGCGTGTTAGGATGTTTTTGATTTTAGAACCGGATTTTATATTCTGAACGCGGAAAAAGGTCAGTTTTCGCCGCACCGCTGTTTCGCACACTTCCAACACCTCTATTTACCACATTTTCGGTAAGTTTCAGCAATTTCTATCAACTGAAGAAATAAAATGAAAAATTATGTCCAGAACCACTAAAAATGAAGATGACATAACACTTCGGTTCAACCATTACTGTTTTCCCCGGGTCTAGACCGCTCGTTCATAATAATACAATGAGTTCCTTTTTTTATTTTTGAACAATACTCGAAAAACGGTGAAGTGGAGCAGTGTGTGGTTGTGCAATGAAAATGAGTAGATGCAACCAAAATATGCATTAGTAGAGTTAAAAAAACTCGGTGTTGAAGGAAAACTAACACCCGTAGGGCCATTGCTAACCATCACTGTGGAAAAACTGATTGTACTGTTTCAGGGAGTCTACATTGCAAATCAAATCCGGCAAATCTAGGCCAATTAAAGCAGCGCGATACAGTTAGTTGCAACAGCAATATCTGTACCAAAAGAGGCAACCAAAATGGTAGGACGGACCCAACACGAATATTCGTTTAGGATTTATCAAGTTATGGAATATAAAAATCTAGATCTAAAATCTAAATCTATTGTACATTTATAATTATCGTATAGGAGAGATTAGAAATATTTATTCAATGGGCGAGTCTTGCTTTCCGTGGAACGTCCAATTTTGCGGTTCAGTCAAACTGGTAATTAGTTCAATAAACTTATGAGTAAAAACTTATAAATTAATTTTCCCAGTTGTTGGGAAGTTTTGAGATGATTGTGTTACCCTAAAACGAACCGTACTAACCCTCACTGTGGAAAAACTGATTGTACTGACAATGAGAACATCAATAGAGAACGCAGTATTCAAAGTTTTAACATGAATTTTCCTACCTTTGTGTCAGTCAGATTTTTGGCTAATGGAGAAAGACAGAAATTGGCATTCAGAGAACTTCTTGAATTTCAAAATAACCCTGTAAGTCTGGGACGTAACCTGGTCGTATTGCACCCGGAGCAAGAAGTAAATTAGCACCCCCCCCCCCCCCCCATAGGCCCAATATCTCATAACTCATTCCATCTTAATATACCAATGAACCAAAATATAAATATAATTAATTTGATTTATTCACAATGTATAAACTCTTTAATTAAAAGGAGGAATGTTTGGTAAATAAGTGCTCAATGTAAAATATCATATAATTTTCATTAAATTTAACAAACTAGTAGATGATAAATAAATTTTTGTACAAAATGAAAGCCCTAAACAACCTTTAAAATGCAATTTTTTGGGCTTTATTGATATGATTCGAGACATCAAATTGGAGCGTATAATATGTTTATTTTTCTTTTTTGGAAACGTTTCGTCCCGCTATGGGGACTTCTTCAGTCCAGTCATTATGTTATATTAAAGTATGTGTATAAAATCATCATTGAAAATCCAGAAGGGAGTAAGTAGAGAGTTTTTTGTAACATAATTCATGAGAAAATAAATGGGAAACTACTCACACATAGTTGGTGAGATACACATACTTACTTTATTATAACATAATGACAGGACTGAAGAAGTCCCCATAGCGGGACGAAACGTTTCCAAAAAAGAAAAAAAATAAACATATTATACGCTCCAATTTGATGTCTTGAATAAAAGTGGTCACACCACAACCAACAACCATGATTGATATGATGGCCAAGCTGGTTAGTCGTTGTTGCTCTGCCAAGTACCTGATGTAGTTTTTTATCATCCTCAGTTTACTGAAACTTCTTTCATTCGATACAACAGACACGGGTGTTGTAAGAAAAATTCTCAAAGCTGAGGTTATATAAGGGTAGGCATCATGGAGGCCGTTTTGGCAAATATAAACCAGAAGGTCGAATGGAGTGGACTTCATTACGTTAGGGCCCAAGTCCAATGCTTGGTACCGCCCATGCACTCGCCTCCTCAACTATCCTGCAAACGGCCGCTCAAGGCTACTTCTCGCCTCGCGAAGTATACGTCTTCTATCGCCTTTGTCCTTTCTTGTAGGCCTATTGCCTTATTTATATTATTTTTTCTTTCAGTAACAATTTTCAAATTTACTCCAAACGGTCATAATATTTAAAAGAACTTGGTAAACTGTCACTTTTTTGCCTATTTGGCACCCATCTAACTTTGGCGGCCGAGGCAGCCCCCCCCCCCCCTCCTAGTTACGTCCCTGCTGTTAGTAGGTACCATCGGAAGAAGTCTAGATGTAATCATCGCAAGCATGTTTACTGTTTATCTTTCCCAGCAAGTGTCTCAATCATAAGGTGAGTGGCAAGATAATTGGTTTGGTAAGACGACAGAAAAGTTATTGTGCACTAAAGCTCCAATAATATTGTACATAAAATTGTACTATTGCAATATATTATGAGAGACGACATTAAAGTTTCCCGATTGAAATGAGCATGGAAAAAAAGAAGAGAGTAGGAAAAGCAAAATAAGATTGAATAATTAACGAGGATATTCGAGAGATCGACAGATTTCCTAATTGCAATGACCAAGTTTCCACTCAACGATTTCACTTACTAACTTTGAATCAACCCTTTTCGAACCAGAAAATTAGCAAGCGATTGGTTTCAAGTGTACCAACCAAGGAAGTTGAGTTTCTTTTTTTTTATAGCTGAGTGGCTCTAATGAGTTGATACAGAGTTCATTGGATGAAACGAACTTAACCTCAAACAAGCAACTTAACGGTAAAACTCATATCTGAAAGGAGGCGAGCCTAATCGAGCTGGTGAAAAAACAGTTTTGAAACTTTGGGGCCCGTAGACAGCTCGTTTTAGGCTAAAGTACTTCTACGGTGTTTTACCTCGATGAACATGTGAAACATTGAAGAGAGCCCCTTACCGTTCCCCCTCATCTACCAATGACCGAAATCATTCTAGTTGGAACCTCACTCAAAACCCTGGCCATAAAGAACGTCAAGGAGACTGAAATCCGATAATGAAATTTTGTCCCAAAAAAACTCAAATGGTTAAAATGGGGCGGGTTCAAACAGCGGTTGGGCAAATTTTCAACGAAATTCGCTAAATGTTATAGATTTGTTCCGTTACATGTAAGGTTTCAAACTTGATTGTGAACACTCACCATGCGATACTTCACACACTGAAGAATGGCTTGTCAATAACCTTGACTTCCACGATATGAACTAAGAAAGAGCTAATTCTGGTTATAGTTGATCGTTTTTTACGTATATCGCACGAAGTTTTGAATTTGGTAAATGTCGGTAGATGAAGGTTTTTGAAAAAGTTACCCAAATCCGTTCCGAGATCGAGTAGCTTCAAAATCCAACGCAATAGGCCAAAATCATTAATACAAACGTGCTAATCGTGTACAGTGCAGGATGGTGATTCAGTTTCACTGATAAGAGCACAGGCATATGAGCACCCTCAGAAAATAAACAGAACAAAAACGCTGCAAATTCTTTCACTGGGGTTTATTGTTCAATTGGATTGCGTTCATGATTTGAATTTCTACTAAGCTTTGGAGTGTGCGTGTTTGACTGGTGATAGAGCGATTATTGAATTTCAGGAGATATGCATAGAGCACGTAAATCTGTTCTCAACCAAAATACCTATTTGGATTGATCAGTTGATCATACGTGTGCCTCCTGAAATTCAATAATCGCTCTATCACCTGTGAAACACGCACACTCCAAAGCTTAGTATAAATTCAAATCATGAACGCAAGCCAATTGAATAACAAACCCAAGTAAAGAATTTGCAGCGTTTTTTATGGTTATCAGAATACTACAACCCGTGTATCGGCTATAAACCCTTCTAGGAGTTCACTCCAGTATCCACGTTCACTACATCACTAGGTTACTGTAATCAAAACAAAAACAATAATGAACCAAAATAACGCAAATGTTGGCACCATAAATCTGGGAATGGTTTGGCCTACCGACCTGGGGAGGGGCTCATTCGATTCCTCGTGGGAAGTTCTTCAAAATGAGTAAAAATTTAGGCCGCCTTGACTTTTTTCGAGGTTTTTAGGGATTTTACAAAACTTTGACAGCCCTTAAAGGACACTTTAAATTGAGTGAGAGAGCTGGCTCAAAAATTGGGGCGTCGTCGGACCAAGATGGATTTTTCCTGCAAATCTCAGATCTTTTGTTCCAGCTGTTTGGGAGAAATCGTGCGTACGGCGGACGGACGGAAAAATTTTCTATTGCAGATTCGGATTCTACACCCTTTGAAACGTACACCATGAAATTTTCAGGGGGGGTTAGAATTTGTTTTTTTTTTTTTTTTTCCAGAGCGATTACAATGGTTTATGATTGAATAATAAACCGAAATTAATGATGTTCCAAAACCCCTTCGTCTTCATTAAGATCAAGTTGGGCTAGTGACTGAATCACATAGTTGAATTAAAGGGGAATAATGTTTGAAGGGGAGGGACTTACATGACCTGAACAATCAGAAGCGATCGGGAGCAACTACTCCTTCTCGGTCTAAGTAATAATGGTATTCTGCGCTGTGGAATGTGGGATTGACAAATGACAGAGCAGAAGTCAAAGAAAGAGCAGCCTTATTTCTTCGCTCCACCGCGGAACAAAAGCCCAAAATTTAACTTCGTTAAAAAAAAGATTTCCCCTTGATTAACTATTCTAATGACACCTTAGGATAACAGGAAAGATGATTTAAGCGATCCAGAACAAAAGTTTGTCCGAAAATCCTTGAGCTTCCAGTGGTAGATGAATACGGCACCGAAAACGTTCCCAGTCAACGTCCGTGGATGGAAGAGTATGGATGGCTCCAACAAGGGTAAATTGAACATTTCAAATCAAGTAAAATATTGATTTGTATCATTGATTGATATATATCATTTTAAGCTCGTCCATGGGGACAAAACCAAGTAAAATAGAAGTTTTTCCACAGTATTCCTACTTCAACAGCTTGTAAATACAATAATTACAAGCCCCCCCAAAGACTCGTCAAAGGATGTGGTTTCGCATGGTTATTGACTCTTCAACGAAAATTTGCACTAAGGCTTTTTTCATGTTTTTAGCAAGCAGGCACATGTATGCAACTCATAATTCCGTTAGAAGATAAAGTTAATTTTGCAATTGAGACTAATTTATTTATATATTTATTCCAGTTACATGTGCTCAGAAAAATATTGATACTAGAGCTATTGCTTGCTCTTCATTTTTTTCCCCCTTATATGAATAGAAAGTTTCTAGTTTTGCTTAAACCTTTTCTGTTCTACATAGATTCAAGTAATTCATTCTAATCGAAACAGTTGATCAAGTATTATAAAAACACATGTAACTGTGAATCTGCGAAGTAAGGTTTGATGCTAGGAATTGCCAGAAAATCCTATCAAGCAATTACCAGTTTGTAAATGCTAGGAGTTAACCCGAAATTAGTAGGTTAACACCGCTTCGGGATATTACAGTGCCATATACATGTTATCATCACTCATTTTCAGGCCATTTTTGAGTTACCTACGATTTCATACTGTATTTTTCTAGGATTTTCACCTCCTTTTAACTTCCTCATGCCTAATAATAAATAGTGTTGGAAATACCATTATTAAGATTTTTCTTAAACCAGTGCATTATCCCACATGCCAACTCTGCCAAATATTTGGGTATGACCCTTGG
Source organism: Creontiades dilutus (assembly GCA_031894815.1). Lineage (NCBI taxonomy): Eukaryota > Metazoa > Arthropoda > Insecta > Hemiptera > Miridae > Creontiades > Creontiades dilutus. The sequence continues at coordinate 1,301,831 of JAVIWC010000391.1, forward strand.
ACGCAAAGTTGAAATGGAAGGAACACTTAAAGAAAAAAAAGCAAGAGCTGCAAATCAAATTTCGCAAACTTTATTGGATTATGGGGCGATACTCACAACTCAACGTTTAACAAAATTCTTCTGTATAAGACATTGCTAATGCCTATTTGGACTTATGGCATCCAACTATGGGGCTGCACAGCAAAATCTAACATGCAAATGATTCAAACTTTCCAAAATAAAGTGCTGAGGTGTGCAGTAAACGCTCCCTGGTACATCAGAAATGACGACCTCTATAAAGATCTCAGAGTGGAAACCGTAAGAGATACTGCGAAAAAATTAGCTCGAAGATATGAACAGCGGCTTCACGCTCATACTAATTTGGAAGCCATTCAGCTTCTTGACGACTCTAGTACTATTCGGCGCCTGAAGAGGACCAAACCCTTGGACTTGGGATGCTGATAACGATGTGATAGTGTAGTGTGGTGCTAGTTAGTGAACTCTCACCATAAAATTGCGTAATTATGTTATAGCTAAGTAACTTGATAGCTACTTACTGTATGTATGTATGACGTAACTAGTTGTTATGTTCAATATATAATATATAATAAATATACGCTTAAACAAAAACAAAAATTAAGATTTTTAAAATTTCATTTTTCAAGTTTCTTGTTGTTTTATAATATAAAAACGGTGTAAATGAATAACGCATCGGTTTCGAGCCTTCGAGCATATTTTTCTCTAATATTGGTGAAGCAGGCTTGAGCTTTTTGAAAATATGACGTCGGATACACATTGAATACCTTTCCCACAGCTTTTCGAAACTTTTGTGGGGCCATTGCACAATTTTCCTCTACGTAAACTGACATTCCTTTTCATTTTGAGTGATTAGGAGTATCAGAATCAGAAAAAGATATCTAACAGCCCCCCCCCCCCCCCAATTTACGACGCACCTGGAGTTTATTCCAACTAGATACATCTGAATCACTATCTGTCGTTGGGAGGCTTTCGTATCATTTGTAGGAGTTTGATTTTTGTATTTTCGTTTCCCTTTCCCGTTGATGCTGTTTCCAGTTCTGTCCACTGCATCTTCTGAGTTCTTGAAATCAATTAGAGGAAAATGTTCATGGTGCATTGAAAATGAGAAAGTTACCCAAGGAATTTATTTGCATATGGTTGAAATTCGGGTTTGGCTAAGAAAAGCATCTCTTTCGTTCTCTTCCCGATAGCCCCTGTCTGTGCAACTCTGATTTTCAGGGGAGGAGCACCACCGAGTTGATAAGGTTCATCCCCACTATACCTGTCTATTTGATATCACTTGCAAGAAACTATCAAAATAAGAATTTATATTGTCGAGAATCGAGATAATACCGGATACTACATAACATAATTCATTTCTACTCCGGAGTACGAATCAGGATTCGACCTACATTTTACGCTACAAAACTTATTCACGGTGAGAGCCCGTGTTGTAACATTGTACGGGCGTCTGACTCTGCCTGAATGAGATCCAGTAACTTGTCAGATGACGACGTTTTATTAGAAAATTCACGATAGTACGATGTCTAGATTTTCCAAGCCGTTATTTCAAGTTTCCCTCGAAAACGGATGGAGGGGGGGAGGGGGGCAATACCGTGAAATCGTTTTCGACTCTTGAATCAAAAGCGTTTTACCCGTAGCTACCTTTCATAACGAGATTTCATTGTAAACGGGTTTCCACGTCTCCAGGGGAGCTCAGAGTCGTACTAATTCAATAGCTGAAGGTTCCAGGAACCGTGGCCTGAATTTCTCCCTTACAAAATCTTCCAAGGTGACTTAAAATCTCCCACAAAGACCGTCATAGAAATCTACCCGTAATGGAATCTACGTCGAATAGAGATATATATGTAGGTACATCAGTTACATGTATATAAATAATAAATGTTTGCCACTAGGTAATCAGTTCGATGAGTAATTTTCGAGCTGAACGCATTAAAATACGTAACAAGAAGCTAATTTTTTCCGCCAATAAGCTAGCAGTTTCCACGGACACCTTATATCCCCTCTAAATGAAAATCAGTCACCCTTGGAGGGAGTTAAACTCATCAAACGAGAGAAATGGATTCCTAATTATCTGCCTAGTTTGTCATTAGCGTTAAACGAGAATTTGGAAGATGCTAGTGAAGAACATTCATATATCTTTATGAAGGTGAGTCGTGTCCGACCGCTAAAGGTGTGACTATTTGGAAATGCTGGCTCTGAAACCAATTTACTGGTGGAGCGGTTCCAATTAACCGTTCCAGTTCCAAACATTTCATGCAGTTTAGGGAACCAAAGACAACTTAGTCACACACAAGACAACCAGAAACCTACATATGTTAATCACCAATGTAATCACAGTATTTCTACAACCTCAACAAAACCAATGAAGAAAGGTGAATATTAACAATTTTGTATTAATTTGTTTAACTGAAAGTAAGTTGCAAAAATGAAGGATTATGGAGGCTTCAGTTCCTTGGCCCTCAAGACGCATTCTTTGCACACATCCGTTCGAGTTCCATGCTGTACCACCCGAACACATACATTAAATGTACATTTTCCTCTGTCGGTTTACTCGCCGTTTAATAGCCGTTCTAGTTCTACCCGGAGCTAATAGTTCCGATTCTCTCTTATCATATGTCGTTACAATCTCCTGATATCGTCGACGAGACGTAACGGCTGATGTTTTTATAGGATCATAATATCGATACCGCTGCCATGTCGGATTGCTTTGCACAACCACCTTCGAGAAGCTGAAGGAACGCCATCTTTCCCGCTTCTATTCAACCTTTCGTTCTTGAACCAGCACAACTGTCAACCTTCTATTTGTCCAACTGATCTATACTTTACTAGAAGGATTGATGAAGGATATTTTTTGTTTTTGAGACCAGCAAACTAGACAGAACACATTAGAACACACATCGTAAGTCACATTATGCACGAATTGAACCTAGCTAAGGCTACTGTTGCTGATTGGCGTAGTTTTTTTTTTTAGAGAGGTTTGTGTGGATTTGTTGGCGAGTGATACGGACATTGTTGGAGGTGAATAAGAATAAGATAGTTGAGATAGAGGAGAGCAGTTGTAGATGTCAGCCGAGATGTTTTTTTTTCCCTTCCAGACGCGTAACCTACGTATTTCACTATGTTCATTTCCCGCCATTTGCTACTTAGAAGTTCGTTATTTTCCGCCATACTCAAAAGTTGCAGTTTGTAGAGGTAACGCGTATCATCGATTTATATATCGAAAGCGTGGATCGATATATAGACATCGGGTTACGACGGTCTTATCAGGAAGGGCCCCCTATACTGAATTTCTACCCATAATATTTTACTTCCATTCAGATCATGTCACACCTAAGTTCATTTTGAAGCAAATACATATTACTTTAAAACATTTTTGACTTTTACTTTTTTACCGCAAAGTTTCATACCCCCCAGACCTTTGCCCCCCCCCCCCCCCCCCCCTGAGAAAATATTCTGCGGGCGCCCATGAACTAACCCAACTGAAACGCGTTCTCCTCTATTCGCGGCATTTCCCGCACATAGGACACGCAAATCGCCGGTAACGCTGAAATCGCCCGACTCCCTGTCACGTATGACGAGGCCTGAAAAATTCACAGTTGCAACCATTACGAACATACCTACCTACCCTAACATTAAGGACGTACGAAATGGGCCCCTTTCACTTCCTTGAGCCAATGGAATTCAATCTCCTCTCACTCGATCCTATATAAGATATGCTTTCTGTGATGTACTTTCAGTTCATGTTTGTTACTGATGATTAACCGTCGAAATCGATTTAACAGTGTAACTCTTTACTTTCGTGGAAATATAGACAACGTTCTACCCCCTACTCCATTTTTATTTGAAATGAGTTTCCACAACTTCGTCGCGAGTGACTTAGTCCGTGCCAAAGTTTGTGATGGCTCCGAAAGAAATAGGTAGAATAATAGTTTCAGTATAAGTAACAAGAAGCGTTTGAGGACCGATAATGTACCTAGTAAGTGAGAACATCGTACTTTCCGAGTAATTAGGTACCTACTACCTACCTATCTTCTCCAATTCGAAGTGAATGAGTGTGATTTACATAGATAGGTAGCTAGGTGAACCGAACTAAGTAGACCCATCTAAAACAAGCCTACGATAAATATAATTTGTCGTTCAACCGATTCCGAGAGCTGTGAAACGGAGCAAATAGCCTAAAGAAATTAACCATGCAACTCAGCCAAGAAAATGCGATACGGATTAGATATGTATCTGTTTAACCTAACGCAGCTCATGTTAAGCCTCGAGTAAAATGAGCAAGCCAACGAGCTACATAATCGCACGTAGGTACATACATCAAATCAAATACGAGGCTATTTCTATCAAATTATGAATATAGAATAATGCGCAACGTAAAATATAAGAAATACATCAAAGAACAAAACTCACTTGTTGGGTTCTTGAATGAATCTTGAAGGCGAGGGTAATTTCTAACCTCTTGTCGGATGTTCGATCTTAGCACCGAAACGGGAAGCGAACTATCTTCACAATCGCTTTACGAGTCGAACTGTTGCGTAACGCCGAAATTTCGGAACCGAATACGTCTGGTAAATAGAGTATAAAAGGATAATGGAAATGAATAATCCGTGAGGAGGAGGCAGAGCAAAAGGTACCGAGGACGAACTCCAAAATGACTTGCAGGAAGCGCAAGTTGGCAGAGGGGGGCGGAAGGTTTCAGAAGGGTTCGGGAGAGCGTGGGCCGTAGGGTTGACGCCGCCACCGCTGGCGCTGCGAGTGCTAGTCGGCTTTTTCAACAAACGTACCAAGTACCTACCTATTAAGCTGGTCCGCTTTCATCTTTGTTATTTGACCACTATATGAGACTTTTTAAATGTTAAATCACCAGCTTCAGCATCAAAAGGTTATGTGTTCATCACTAATGCGTTTTTGACTTTTAATTATGAACAAATTGACCGTTCATTGGTAATGATACAAAGGTAGGTACTCAAGTATAAGCAAAGTACCTACTTACAATTGATTTTGTTGCTCCCGAGTCTTCCTTTACACAACAAATACATTGTTTAAACTTTTCGACGATTTTTTTTTCTTTAATATTTCCAGCTTGTACAACGTAAGAATAAAATAAATTAAAGAATGAGAACAAATATGAAGAGTACAAGGAAAGAACGGGCTATCAGCAAAGTGAGGAGCAAAGGAGTTATCAATGCTAGGATTTCTCGTTATGACTGCGCCCTCTCCAAGGACGAATGAGGACTGATAAAATGTATGATATTAATGAAAAGGTTTAGCCATTTCATTATAAAAAAAAACGCTGCAAATTCATTCACTGGGGTTTATAATTTATATTTATAATTCAATTTTATAAGGTTTATATTTATAATTCAATTGGCTTGCGTTCACGATTTGAATTTCTACTAAGCTTTGGAGAGTCCCTGTTTCGCAGGTGATAGAGCGATTATTGAATTTCAGGAGATATGCATAGAGCAGTTAAATCGGTTCTCAACCAAAATACCTATTTAGATTGATCAGTTGATCATATTTGTGTGCCACCTGAAATTCAATAATCGCTGTATCACCAGTGAAACACGCACACTCCAAAGCTTAGTAGAAATTCAAATCATGAACCATTAAATAATAAACCCCAGTGATTTTTTCTTCAAAATCAAAGCTTTGCACTTCGCGTCTTCGACCTTCCTGAACAACTTTCATTTGTGTGCCGTCAGATTCTTCCAACAAGGTGTTACCCTACAGTTTCCATCCGGTTTTGATCAAACTTTCGTGACATTGTAAAGTAAGGATTAAGCTGAGGATGGTTTTTTTATGAATTTCACCACTTAGAAATTTTCACTCGGAGTACGCCCAAACATGAAATCCACCATCGTGATTTTGTCATGTTCTTCTCGTAGTTGTCAAATCTCATCAAATTTGGAGGGTAGTTAAGGAAATGCGATCATGTAACCCAATCGTATTATTCAACGCTATAGTACTATTAGTTGCATCTGCGTGTGCGCTAACTGCGCCTCGTTACAAGTCTAATTTTTTTAGTTTCCATCCCATTTCGATGAAATTTACAGGGGAGGAACGAGATAAAGTGTAAATGGTCTCCTAATAAATTACCTCTCAAAAATCAATACTCCATTCTGCGCACGCGCTAGTGTAAAATCTGTTTAGCGCGGTTTTTTCAGGTTCTAGGGATCCGAACATGCTACAATTTGGAGGGTTGGTGGAAACAGTCGATTTAATTGTCTCATACCATCGTCAACTCGATTGTATCATTCTTTTATCCTTTATACAATTAACGCGGCAGAACCACAATACATATTGCGTACATGCCGACTCACCCTATCAAACTTGAAATAGGTCATTTTTTTCCAATGAAACGTTGTTACAAACTTCTATCCGACATATTTCATTGACAAGAATGTTTCAAGTTTTTTCACTGAACATATGACATTACATTTCAATGAACAATGAAATCATGGTTCCGTTACGAGCGAGCTATGTGCAACATCTGCAATAGCATACCTTTTGTTTTAAATACACTTATAATTATTCTCTTCTTCTCATAATTTGTTATTATTTATTTAGTTTTGAAAGTGTTTGATCATAACTGTAGTTATTTAAACAAATTATACGTGGTGGGAGGAGGGGGGGTTGACTATGGTCCCACCTACAAGAAACATGGATATTTATGGTTGGTAGTTTTTCGTCGAGTATGGTTTACTATGCAAAATAGTAGAGTACTATTATTTTTTTATGTTGGATATTCACTCTTTAAATAAACGTAACATAAATTAAAATGTCATTATGAACGTAGTTCTGTAAAAAAGTGTGGATTTTGTTGTTTTAGTTTACTGCTTAGGAATGTATTTACTTTTTGTGTAATACTGAATTAGTTTTGCGCACAATGTTTCGGTATTTCTACGTGTAAGGATCACAAATGAATTCTGTACATTCTGTTCAAAGCTTAAGTAACTTTTTATTTTCATTTTTAATTTTTCCAAATTGTTTTTTGAACTATTTCCTGAATCGTTGCACGTCTTAGTTCACAAACGTAGCATCACTGGCATTTCAATTGTAAACAAATTCTCTTGTGACTGCTGATCTGTCAATGTGCGTCGAGGCAACAAGAACAATGTTGAATCCCTTTGGTAAAAGAGAAATTGTTAGAAATGTACCAATATAATATTTCACCATCGCGTTCCATGGTCGCGTAAATCTTTCTTAGAAGGTAGGAGATAGATCATGAATACAAAGACAACATCAGTTCGTAAGAAATAAAATGAAGGAACGAAAAGAATTGAAGAAATAACCCAAAAAGGAGGGCGGAGGAAGCACTTCTCAAGGGGAAAGTGCAGGATACTCGCTCTACTTGTGTATGCATTGTCAGTAAGGAGCAAACTATCTGCTAGTTGCCACTTGCATACCTAATAGTGCACCGCTCGAGAGGGAGGGTAGCGTTACCTCACGACCTCGTTTATTATACCGGTTACCATTTTCCTCTGTCATTTGAAGCTTTTATCCAAAGCTACTGGAACAATATTTACGAAATTAGGCTCACACTACAGACATGGTGTGCCTAAAATCTTGGAATCATTTTCGATCAACCCTATATGGGAAATCCGAGGAATTGAAATAATAAAGAAACAATAACTCTTAAATCATCGTAATTTGTGATTGTAATTAAACGTGTTTTGTAGTTTGATTTATATCAAAATTAGTTTATTGAATCGTATGAGACTACCCGGCTCTCAATTCAAAGGGTTTAACTATAGAGAGAAAATACAACTGTGAATCGCAGAGCGACTTTGATTGGATAAATAACCCGAAGTTGGCTCGATTCAATCTTATTTGGTTTTCTCCGTGTAACAGTCAATTTACAGGTATGATGTGGTTGTATAATTTATGATCTGCGCACGTCTACAGAAATAATGAAAGCATCTATTTTATGGGTTTTATGTAAGTTTCTAAAAACTTATATAGATAGGTATCATTATGTTTGGGAAATGCTCGATGTTTCACCTTTTTGTATCCATGTCTACCTAGTAAAAGTACCTGAGGTTTTCTGAAGACCTCTGGGTCTAGCAACACCGCTCAAATCCGAGCCTCCAGGTAGTGGCCTGACGGCTCGCATCGGACCCTAATTACGGTGCGATACTTACGTCTTACGCAATTCAAATGTGATCTAATAGTTAATTCGATCATGCCATCACCAGAATCGTGATGTACATGAAAAAAGGGACACAACGGGTATAAATTTGAACTGGAAAAACATACCTAGACGTTATGTAAAAATACCCAATGGCGGTTTTCGTCAAACTCAAACAAAAATGGGTTTTTTCCCATGTGGGGTATCGTGTTCCATGTAATTTTGGACGCTGAAGCGATTGGAGTGGGTCCCAAACCTGTGCGATTGACCCAGAGCAAGGAAATCCATTTTCATGGGGCAAAATGGTGCAAAATGACATTATTTCCGTACTTTTTCGAGCCCCATCCCATCTGACAGGGTTGGATCAAAGAAACATGAGTTTAAGTGTAATAAAGTTCGACACAAGAATAATAAACCCATGTGTAATCAAATTTGCAGCGTTTTTTGCAATTTATTACACTGTTGCAATAAGGCCACACACTTGTTTGATAAGGTGTTCCTGAACCGAATGATATAAAATTTAGACTTGTTTTCCTCAGAACGACTAGAACATTTTGAATCTCACAAAAAATTACATTTTTCAACAAAAGGAACTAAAACGTCTTGCGTTAAGAGGGGGAGATTGAAAGGGGCTTTACTGCTGCTAATGAGGGATAGTCGGCTGAGTTAAAGGGCCCGCTGCGGTGTTGCCACCTGATGGCGGGGAAGGGGTTTTCGTCCCTGTGGTCCGGGGTCGCTCCTATATGGGAAATGGTATAATGTTTTGATTGATGAAAGAAGAAAAGAATCTACAACTTTATCTTTTGCTGTCCTTCTGTCACTGTTTGTCTGAAAGTCCTTGAAAGAAAAGTAATTTTGTTCAGTCTTATTATGATTTTGATGCAATGTTAAGGAAATGTTCAGGTTACGACCTTTATGAGTTGTATTGTTCACAAATCATTTGGTAATTCATGCAGCCCTCGCACGTACACAAAATTCATCAATCAACATTTTCTTACACCCTACTCAGAATTCGGAGAGCAGTCGGAGAAGTATAGTTTTATTGCTCCATGCAAATTTAAACAAGGGCCATTATTCGATTTGATCATGTACGAATGGTTTAATGGTTTCATAAACATTTCTATGCACTCGCAATGGAATGATATTTAAAACATCCCAATTATCTACACATTCGAGTTGAGGATACGAGGAAGCCATGTGCTATACCTAACGTTTTTTCAAAACTCGGCGCTCCGCGTCAATAAATATTGCTCCATTTAAAAGTTGCTCGTAATTATTTTTACGTTTACACTATGAGGGGCAAGCTGTCGTGGAAATACGTGGAAAGGGTTTTTTGCTTTTATTTAGAGACTACCTACGTGTAGTAGTTGCCACAAGTATAGCAACGTAGAATACGCTTTAGCCTCGATTGAACGCTGAACGTTCAACGATGATCATCGAACGTTCATTGTCGAACCGAAGGACGATTCGCGAACGACTGAAACTCCGATTTACATAAATAAAATGACTCACTTCAAACGGGTTTGTCGCAACTACTACACATGGATGTAAATATTCTTATGTTTATTGGTCTCGTGTCACCGTTTTCGTTCCTGGATACCATACCCTTTTTCGTTCCTGGATACATCATTGGATACCTTGAATAATAAAAAGATGTTTTTTGGTTAAGGGAACGGGATAGTATAAATAATAAATAAAAATTCTTTCAGTTTATTTTTTTTTTTAAAGCATATCTGCGTGTTTCACAGTACGGGTTTGTCGCAATAAATAATAACTACAAATGGATGTAAATATTCTTATATTTATTGGTCTCGCGTCACCGTTTTCGTTCCTGGATACCATACCCTTTTTCGTTCCACTCCCGCGTGACACTTTTCGGCTAGTTAGTCCATGGCTAAAGCGTATTCTACGCTAAAATTGTATTCAATAACGTTACAAATGTATTGTTGCAAGTGAAAAGAATCAGTTTAGCACAATAAGAAGGACTGGGCTCTCACTCGCATCGTCTATCGTGAATTCCTGAAGGAAAGAAGTAGAAAGAAAGAAAAAAAGTTCATGTTTGATGCAGCATTTATGGGTAGGGATTAGCCCGGGCGGAGTCGGGGCAACCTTTCAGCGTTTTTTTCTTCTCCCGACCTCGGTCCTGGCTTTGCCCTACGACGCGCCCTTGTGTGGAAGATGCGAGTTGGCAAATCCACGAAAGTGGGTAGGCTTTACTTTAGGGATTTCGACCTTTAAGGGAAGGGCAATATGAACATTTGAGAAGGTCCCTCGACCGTATTATAATGCATGCCTTCTATATAGGTACCAACCTACTTGGCTGACTCCCAATTCCTTCATACGCTCCCTCCTACTTCCTTACCATCTATCCTATATTCCCTATATTCCTCCCCCTTTCAGTAGTGCGTTAAAGGTCTGTCAAATCGTTTCCTTTTCTTTCTATTTTATGCGTCCACCGTGGGATCATATCATCGGAATTTCATCCTTGTTTTCACGCAAGGTCAATCAACTTGGACTACCACGTGTCGGAGGAGAGGGCCCTATCTAACGAATTGCGATTTTGGTTCATTATTTTCAACAAAAAATGTTTATAGTCAATCAAGATTTGTAGAACCCCCCTCCCCCTCAAAATTAGTTTTTTTACGTTTCCAACATACGAAAATTCCAAAAATCGGTGAAGTAGTAACCTCTGTGGGGGGGGACGAGTGTGCCCAAAAGATAGTTTACATAGATTGCTGAAATACGAGGATTTTTTTTATCCAGGAGGTTTTTCCACTCATTTAGGTTTCCACACTCATCCTCGTCAGCCCACTTATTGTACCATCAGCGAGTTCAATCACACTTGTAGCTCAATCGGTAGTATGACTATCTGAATATAATAAACACATCTGTTAGAATTTACAGCATTTTTAAATCACATTGGTTTATTATTCAATAATAATGTAATCGCTCTTGAAAAAAACAATTCTAACCCCCCTGAAAATTTCATGGTTTACGTTTCAAAGGGTGTAGAATCCGGATCTGCAATGCGAATTTTTCCGTCCGTCCGCCGTACGCCATACGCACGATTTCTCCCAAACGGCTGAAACAAAAAAGCTGAAATTTTCAGAAAAATCCATGTTGGTCCGGCGACGCCCCAATTTTCGAGCCAGCTCTCTCACTTAATTTAAAGTGCCCTTTAAGGGTTGTCAAAGTTTTGTAAAATCACTAAAAACCTCAAAAAAAGTCAAGGCGGCCTAAATTTGTACTCTTTTTGAAGAACACTCCACGAGGAATCAAATGAGCCCCTCCCCAGGTCCCTAGGTCAAACCATTCCCGATGTATGGCCCGATTTATGGTGCCAATATTTACTTAATTTTGGTTTATTATTGTTTTTGTGTTGATATCAGTAACCTAGTGACGTAGTGATGTAGTAATGTGGATACTGGAGTGAACTCGTAAATGGTTTTATAGCCGATACACGGGTTGAAGCATTCTGATAATTTTCAGGAAAAATGAGAAAATCTGAAATTTTCAGGAAACCGCTGCAAATTCTTTCACTGGAGATTTCATAGAAATTTTCAGGAGATTATGCATAGGAGATCACGTAAATCTGTTCTCAACCAAAATACCTATTTGGATTGTTCAGTTGATCATATTTGTGTGCCTCCTGAAATTCAATAATCCCTCTATCACCTGTGAAACACGCACACTCTAAAGCTTAGTAGAAATTCAAATCATGAATCATTAAATAATGAACCCCAGTGAAAGAATTTGCATCGTTTTTTTGTTTGACCCCAATAGTCTAACAAATCCAGCTTGTTCAAAAACCACTGAAATTTCGGATTTGAGGTCGTGATCCAATGGCCGATCTATTCAAGCGCTTCTCGTACCTACTAAAATTCTCAGCCAACTTTCGTCATTTTTTCGTTCGATTAAGAATTTGGTCAAGTTTTTAAAAATTCAAGTTTAAGTGTTTATAAATGTGATCATACAAAAACCTTACATGACGTCTCTGTTAGAATGTATTACAATATCTACGTTTTCCTGATGAGGCCTATCGAAAGTGCAGTGATGTTGAAAAGTGTAGAGTACATTCAAGTTCTCTTTCAAGGCATAAATATGTATTTGTGGGAATATTTTAGGGAAATAAAACTCAGAAGTATGATGGTGGTAGCAGAGTTTGAGATTGATTTTCTCCAAGCGCAATTGCACAATGACCTTTTACAAATCTTACACTTGAATGGTTCATTCTCGGAGACATTGAAATCATTATGTAGCGTGGGACAAATTTCTGAATCTCGCATTTTCGTCGGTGAACAACCTCTGTCGGTGATATCATTGTATACTACGATGAAGCAAGCGTACACTCCTTGATGGGCTTGTACGATTGACGAACGTAATTGCACAGGACGATTTTTTTCCGGTCGGGTTTGGTTGTTTTGGTAGGCACCGTCGTCGAGCCAAATGCTTAACTCAATACCCCAAAACCGGTCGGAAGAGGTAGGTGCAGGGTTGAAATTCTCAAATGCTTCTGTAACATAGACCTTATTATTTCAATAACAACAGTGGGAATTGAAGCCGATTTGAGATATCTTATTATTTTGTTGATATTAACAGAGATTAATCCAAAGTACAAACTACACCCGAAGTCGCCCACCGTCAGAATAAACGACCCCTTGCCACTTAATTCCGACGCCTGTACTATTTACTCGTATTTTGATCTAACCGAGCAATGATATTTGAAAACCTCTGTAAGTAGAGCTGCAAGTGCACTTATTGTAACTAAGACGGTATTACGGAAGGTAACCAATTGTTGAATTCCATTTCAAAACCATTGCAGTTCAAATCAGCAACCTTAATTTGAACAAAATCTTCAAATTTCGCTCCGATAATTTCTGACGGAAATCCTACAGACATTTATCTGGACATGAAGTATGAAAAATCAAAGCAACATGACCCTAAACAATATAGATTATTTACCTCCTAGATCAAAAAGTTAGAAGAAATTGAAAATGGCGTTATCTCCTCCCACACATCCAGATTTTTGTCCCCAAAAAAACCGTATTGACGTCTGCTGAAGCTTTTAATAATTATTGTGGCTTATATCGACCAGCTCAAACCCTTGAGTTAACGTTCTTACGTAAAGTGACACCAAACTTACCCAGGGGATCTACTTCCAGTGTGGATGATTCTGAGCAGAAACTTTCTCGATAAAAATTTTGATATTTACCCTCCTTTCTAAAGGCGGCTCCACACATGCGGCATTCACCGAGCACCGAGCAACTCGGCGACTAGCCCAGATGCGCCTAGGTGCTCGGCGAGTGGCGAGCTCATTGCTCCATACATTCGCGGTTCGTCCCACCCAGTGCTCGCCTCGGGAGAGAGACGAGCTGCTCGCAGGTGCTCACAATGGACGACCAAGTGTTAATTGCTGCAGCTGCTTTAGTTGTGATGAGTGTTGGCTACCTGCAGATGAAGAAGAAGCCGAGACTCGTATAGATCCAAAAACTTTAAAACAACTTCGTGGAACTTCGTGGTAGAACGCAGTGATCCACAGAAAAGTATCCCGACGATCAGCCCCGTGCAACCCGCATGTGTGGAGCGGGGCAGATGCTCGCTACTTGGCGAATATTCGTCTCCTTTGAAGAGGGAAAAAACCGACACTGACCGGAGCATCCCCGAGCACAAATATTCGGCACCGAGCGACCGTCCACACCACGAGGAAATAGGCGAGCATCGGCTAGGTGCTCGGCGAATACGGCATGTGTGGAGCCGCCTTAAGCTTCAGCAAGCTTCAATCGGGCCACGTTGTAAGGTGATACTTTACTTAATTAAAGCATTTTTTTGCTATAGTAGTCATCTCTGACTTAACTAAGAATGAAGGAAAGAGCGTTTCACGGTAATAAGTCACTTGCACAATTCAATGCGTCCGTACTTTGAATCATCATCTCTTGAGACACTTTAGACTTGGGCGGGTGAAACGGTTCACCAATGAGGTAGTTCAGAGTTGGTGCTTCTGATGCATCCTCTTCATTATCGGCGCAAGTTGTCATGAATATTTTGGAATTGTAAACCATCGGTGAGTTGCAGCCTGGCGTGATTCTACTACTGCATTCATAGCAAGACAGCGATTGGTCGTACGTTCGTTTGCTGTAGATTCTCACCACAAGTAATAACACGAAATACGAAACGACGATTTTATCTATTTTGTCGTTACATAGTTTTTTCGTGAATGAGCTTCTTTGTATCATTGTTTCTACGTTTTCATTCTGTTTTTGGAGGAAACCAATAGTTGAATATTGATTAAGAGAACACTACAATGTATATAGATAGGTAATAAAGGTTCTAGTTTCTACAAACTTTGGTTTTCTGCATTGGAGACGACTATATACTAATTCAGTGGAATAAAGGAGTTCTCGTATGTGCGGTAACTTCTTGTTTTAAACACAAGAGTTATGGGAGACATTCTCACCTTGACGATTTTGGTTTTATATTTTCAATAATAAACCATTGGAATTGACCCAAAAAAAATTAACTCCTCTCAAAATTTGTTTTTTTTTATTTTACAAGATGCGTAGAATCCAAAAATCAAATGAAAAAAAAAACGCGTTTTCCCGAAACTACAAGACCAAAGTTATTAAAATCTCAAATCAAAAATTTAATTAATACTAAATTCTTTGCCTCACTCTCAGTGAATGTAGAGGGTGAAATCAGTGTTCTGAAATATTGTGCAATCCGAATATCGAAAATGATTTACTTCCGTTATTGACAAACGAATCCTTAATGAATCGAACAAGCCCACACATTCATCCCTTGCCTTTCCCTAAAGGTTAGAATTTGACAGAAAAAAAAGAAGTAGAAATTCAAATCATGAATGCAACCCAAATGAATAAAATTGAATAATAAACCCAGTGCAAGAATTTGCAGTTTCTCTTATGTCCAAGTGTGTATAACGTATTCATATGGGGCAAACATTTTCCTGCCGAACGCAGGGAACGGTACCGATAACATGGGGTTGTGAGTCCCGTACGAAACCCCTGCGCTACGGGTCCCGCATCGTATGTTTTACTTAGTTTATTTATGTTTTAATAGTTTACTTAGCAATGCGAAGACGGATGTTGGCAGCATAAGATCATGCCATACATCGGGAATGGTTTGAGCTACAGACCTGGGGAGGGGCTTATTCGATTCCTCATGGAAAGTTCTTCAAAAAAAGCCCATATTTAGGCCACCTTGATTTTGTTGAGATTTTTAGGGATTTTACAAAACTTTGACAACCGTTAAGGGGCACTTTAAATTAAGTGAGAGAGCTGGCTAAAGAATTGGGGCGTTGTCGGACCAATATGAATTTTTCCTAAAATTTCAGAGTTTTTGCTCCAGCCGTTTTGGAGAAAACGTGAGTATGGCATACGGCGGACGGACGGAAAAATTTTTATTGCAGATTCGGATTCTACACCCTTTGAAACGTAAACCATGAAGTTTTCAGGGGGGGGTTAACAATTTTATTTTCAAGAGCGATCACAATGGTTTATTATTGAATAATAAACCAAAAGAGAGTCTACAAGAATACGAAGGTGGTTGGACATAGCAAAAATCGCTTAGAATCAGGTAAGGGTCGAATCAGCAGATATTTTTGCAATGTAATTTCGTTTTCAAGAGTTCCATTTGAAATCGAGTTTTACAAGACCTACGTTATGTAGTGAAGCAAAGGTGCTTAGTTGTTATTCTATCTCGTTGAATTTCAGTTGCTCCATTCGCGGGATTTAACGTCAGTGTCGATATTCTGTACTTATATCGCATCAATAAAGGCATTTAGAAATTTGCGTTTATCACTTCTGAGGGGCTAGAAAAATGTCGATGTTTACGGAGTCATATTCATAAGGAATTCGTTCTATCTTTTTTCCGACATTAGAAACGAATTAAAATGAATGGAAGTACATTGAGCTGCTAACTGAGCGTTGTGGCTTATTTTTTCCTTTAAAAGATTGGTCCTAAAATTATTACTGATGTGTGTATTACAATGATACCTGTGTCCTACAATTAAGACGTAAATTGCAGATTTTATATTAAATTGAAAATATTGTTGATGTTACTAATGCACTGAGTTGATTTACTCTATCCATTAGTTCTGGTCCATATTGCGTGGTCGAACAAGAACAAATTAACTTCAAAATATTCCACATCTAGTTCCATTTTTTCTTTATAACTGGTATTTTATTTTGTGATACAGAAATAAAAAATCTTTTAAAACTCATTACAGTGATGTTGCTGCGCCTATATTTAAAATAGTCAGAAATCCTAGGGGGATCGAAATCTTGATGGAACGGTCGGACGGACGGACAGACAGACAGACGTCCTGGAAGATGTGCGTATTTATGGGCCAACAAGCGTAATGGCAAACAATGTTTGGATACTCTAAAAACATACAGGTCCAAATATTACGGTCATCACACATGAACACTATGGTAAAAATAGTTATGTAAAAGATCGCTTGCAATAGTGCAGTAGCTTAGTCGTGGATACTATAAAATCTACCTTGATGGAAACATTTCAAGCTGTCAAATTTTCAAGTTTTCTACGGGATTATTTAACTTTTGTCATCAGTTTTTAGAACATTCTGAGGAAAAATCAGACAAATTCAGACCTAATAATACTCATTGTGACGATTAGGTAGGTAGGGTAGGACACCGCAGCGCACGTTAGATTCGAAGTTTTGTTGATTGAAACTATCCTTTGACCGTATACTTGAAGGAATAAAAAACCATCCCGTTTCTCTATTAGGATTTACAATATTGACCTCCACCAATAAACCATGAGGTCGGTGAAGAGCGATTGAATTTTCTCGCGGGATTTGAGCAGAAAGTCCAGGGACGAGGCATGTTGGGGGCTTCAGATTAAATATTAAGAATTCATGCATGTGAGTACGAAGAGGAAGGGGAGGAGGGGGTATGGATATGGAATGGGGATGAAGAACAGAATCGCAGTCGTGGCATGAATACTTCAACCTTGAACCAAGCTCTACAGACAGCTACCCGCTCTCATTATGGCGCTACTCACCTAAGAGGGTGCTATCACAGGCCACACTTCTGGATCTTCGTTAAACCTTGCAACTGCAATTTAAATAATCCTTAAAGCGCACATTAAAATTGCGAACCTTTTCTAGCAATGATTGAACGGTCATGAAGCCCAAAATTCGGGCAGAAAACCTATCTAAAACGGTAATAAACTCGATCAATTGAATTCTTAGGTACTGCACATTGTAGAGTGCCTTTCTGTTTGATAAGAAGGTTGTGTATTCAACATTTAGATAACATTTAAAAAGAAGTACAAAAATTGCTGTTAAGATGACTATAAAAACGCTGCAAATTCTTTCACTGGGGTTTATTATTCAATTGGCCTGCGTTCATGATTTGCATAGAGCACGTAAATCGGTTCTCAACCAAAATACCTATTTGGATTGATCAGTTGATCATATTTGTGTGCCTCCTGGAATTCAATAATCGCTCTATCACCTGTGAAACACTCACACTCCAAAGCTTAGTAGAAATTCAAATCATGAACGCAAGCCAATTGAATAATGAACCCCAGTGAAAGAATTTGCAGCGTTTTCCTGAAAATTTCAGATTTTCTGATTTTTCCTGAAAATTATCAGAATGCTTCAACGCGTGTATCGGCTACTAAGCCTATTAGGAGTTCATTCCAGTATCCACATTTCTACATCACTACATCACTAGGTTACTGATATCAACACAAAAACAATAATAAACCAAAATAACGCGAATGTTGGCACCATAAATCGGGCCATAGATCGGGAATGGTTTGACCTACGGACCTGGGGAGGGGCTCATTCGATTCCTCGTGGAGTGTTCTTCAAAAAGAGTACACATTTAGGCAGCCTTGACTTGTTTTGAGGTTTTTAGGAATTTTACAAAACTTTGACAGCCCTTAAAGGGCACTTTAAATTGAGTGAGAGAGCTGGCTCAAGAATTCGGGCGTTTTATTGCAGATTTGGATTGCACACCCTTTGAAACGTAAACCATGAAATTTTCAGCTGGGTTTAGAATTTTTTTTTCCAGAGCGATTACAATGGTTTATTATTGAATAATAAACCAAAATGTTAAAATACAAATCATTAAAACTTCCATTCAAGGATGTGAGGCATTCTGAAATTTCTCGTTCTCACCTCCCTGACTTCGTAAGGTTATTGATGATCAAGCATTGAAAAACTCAGAAAATTATTACACAACGTCCTAACGCTTTTGGAGGACAAACGGTTCAACGTAAAGCGGTCCTGGTGAGCTCATTTGATTCATTGAAGGGAAGTCGTCAATAACAGAATCGGTTATTGGACCGCTTCATGTATCTGATACATGAACACTGCAGTTCTTTCGATTTTCTGAATCTTTTAAATTTCAGATCTTCGGTTTCAACCATTCACGGTCAGTCAAAATTGACGCCGGTGATTATGTACCATCCTCGGCACAATTGTGATTTCACAAATGACACAGGTTTCTGTAATTTTGAAGTAGTTACGGAAAAAAGCTCGGACGGCTTCTTTTTTATCCGATTTTTGGATTCAACATATTTTGAAACTATTTTTTGTTTACTTGTTGTGTTACAAAGATTCATTATTGAAAATGATTAACCGCAAATGAGAATACAATTGGCGGAACCAGAATTTTGAGTTCGGCTGTAAATACTGACTGCCACTCGTCTCACCTGCACTGTAGGTAGTTGTGGGTCAAATCATACCGATAAACGATTAATCCCAAATCACCACTTTTGAAGGGAGGTGTGACTGAAGTATGAACTTAAATAACAAATCCAAATCTGAAAGTTGCGTATTTATATCACGTTGGGGAATATGAAAATCACTTTCTGGTTCTCAATTGAATAGCTGCAGCAATAAGTGATGTAATGATGGTTGCCCCTTCAGATAACTGAGACGGTTAGACTGCAATACCCTAAAAGGTGTATGATCAGGTGTCTCATATCCATCACTGTACCTCAAACAGAGAGAATTTGGAAATATATTGGATAATCAACTATTTAGGCACCAAAGTCAACTAAATAAAAAGTAGCCAGCGATTGTAGAAGGCGATAAGGAGCCAAAATCGTATAATGGAAAGGCCCACATGGGCGCCCTTTGCAGCCTCCTAACGCAATTCTAATATCCTATGTGTGTCATTCTATCAGAACTTCATGACATTTACGCCAAGCCACAAGATGAAAAGCTGACTTCGACAATAATCTTTCTCGAAGGGGTAAAAAACCACCCTCATGCACGCGAAAAGGGAGACGGGGACCGTATAGTTCATGCTAAGTTCGTTGACGCTCTTGTGCCTGCGTCGTTGAGTTATTGCTCGGAAAATGTCAGGCGTCACATTCGCCTGGGGGTTGCTTGTCGTTTTCTCTTATTCTGATATTTTCTTGTCTTTTTCTCGTCTTTCGGAACAACCCTTCTTAGACGGGTTCCGTCTTCTCGATGTCACCCTTTCTACCCTCATCACACCGAAAAGTATAAGCAATATAAATAGTTCTTTTCGGTACAATTTATTTTAATGAATAGGTTTTTCATGAAGTTCCTAAGTAGGGAAAAAGAGAAAGAGCTAAAAAAAAACAATTACACAGCCACACACACACACAAAAAAAGGTTATAAGCCACCGATCAGACCATATGTACATAAAATTACTCAGACCCGTTTGTGGTATAATGTTTCTTTTAATTGAAATCTAATTACGGTGTCCACATCTTAGTTTTCGTGCAATGGATAAATGTCCAATGTGTTCCATATGAAATTCAATAGACCTACGCTGTTCGCTGTAAGATTAATTAGTAAGTGTTCCCAAGCGATGGGAACAAGCCACGAAAATACCGACCGCTAGCCGAGTGATCTCCTTACCAACTGTTGAACGCGTTAATGCTTCTAAGCTTCCTAAGTCAATTAAATGACTTTCAATAAAAAGTGTTGCACTTAAGGCTAAAAAATTGCATCAGTTTGTGATAGCCGACACCATCTATCTGCTATCAGCGGAACAATCAATCGCGAGAGGAGAGGCGAGGAGTGACTGGGGGGGGAAGGAGAGATAACGAAAACTTGCGACAAGCCCCTCTCCTTACCACTTTCTACCCAGCTCTCATCCGACCAGGTAATCCGTTCTTTCAATTTCTGTATTTGAATCAAATTGATATTAATATCCCAGATCCATCCTATTAACCGAACTCCTTACCTAATACCACCTGCGGTGCTATTTATAAAAATAAAAATATTGAAGGAATACCAAAACCTTTTCCACATCGTGGTTAATAGGAACCCCGTAGTTATTCTTGGAGCAATAAATACATTTATTGAATAAATAACTATATCTATTTCCAAAACCTTGCGTATAATTATTTCTTGAACCTTATATATCTATATATAAAATAACCTTAGTAATTAATAAGGTGAAAAAGGGAATAATATCAAGAAATCGTAATCAAGTAAAGGTAGAATTGATTCAACAATTCCTTTCAGTATTACAAGTTTTACTATTCAATGTGTGTTTTCAATACCGTGAAAAGGGATTAATAAGCGGATGCATTTTTACACTCAACAGGCATACATACATAAATATGTTTATCTGATTCATATCCATTTAGATGCGATCTGTACAGACCTTCTTTATTGGAGGGGTGGGAGTTCCCAAAATCAGTTTTCCGATTTCTTTTAAATTTCAGGTTATTAGGACAATACAAATGTCCTAGATGAATGTTGCTTCGCCAAGTCGAATAAAAGTACCTCTAGAAAGTTATATAGACATCCCTACCGTATCCATAACTGTGTTTCCGACACAAAACAACACACATAAATTTTCCATTCTTCTACCGACCCCATTTGTTTCTAATTTCTGGAGTAAGCCGAACGACAGAAATAAAAGCTGACGAGGGGTCCATTCGGCATCTTTCTCCCTCGCAAGTCCTTCTTCTCACTTATCTCGTTTTCTCTGTGCGTTATGGGGTATGGAAAGCCGTCAGTGAAAAGTTGGAAAGATATTGTACGACTTCTGCACGACAACAAGCCTACAATACATATCATTCAGAACTAGACTGTAAACACATTTTCCGTGCCGTTTAATGAACCTTGCGGACCATACTACTGACATCTAAACCTCTTCATGTTCAGCTCATCCACTACTCTTCTGTGTATTTGAGTACAAATGACACTTTTTATGACAGCGCTGCTTGTTTACCCGAGCCCTAGAACACTGTTGGATAACTCCTATTAAAGTAGGATCAAACCTTATCCTAATTTAAGGAAATATCTACGTAAGGCTTCGGACACCGAACATGAGAGTCCCATGTACTCGTAAATTGCAGCCTTAGACTGAACTGCCTCTGACCCTCTCGTTAGGCCAGCTCTTGGGGAGACAACCAAATTCCATCCTGGATTCAACTTAAATCAAATAAAACACTCAACTTTCATCATAAATTCAAAATTTGTATTGAAGTTGATAACTCGGCCTTTGCCAATTACATTTTAAACATAACTTCATGTAAATGTTGTCTGCGGCTCCGTTTCAAATGGCACATTTGGATGGCCCAATTTTGCGTCACTTTTTTGAGCATTTCGGCCTATTCCACGAATTAAGCTTATGTTATCCTGTAAGGCTTCAATCGTGTTCGGTTTAACCACATACACTAACGCCAAGAAATAATCAGACGTGATCTTGGCGGCCATTTCGAGAAATAAGCTGCTCACCAAATTTATCCTTCAACATGACCATTGTTTCACGAGCTGTGTGGCATGTGGCACCGCCTTGATGAAACCGCATGTTAAATAAGTCCAATTCGGCAAACTGGGAAAAAAAGTTGCGTATCATGGCTCGATATCTTTTGCCGTTTTCGGGGGTAACGTTTCTTCCACGGTCGTCGTTAAAGAATGAAACTCAACAATTTGCAATCTTTGCTCGTTCGTAAGTCTTCCCATGATGAAACGGCAGAGTATACTAAAAACTTATCACTTTAACAGATGACGTTCGGACGCCATTTGGCGTTCCGACCAACAACCAGCACCAACCGGTGTCGAGAATCTGAAAAACTCAACTCTTGAAAAATCACCACATAGAACCATTTTGCTTCAAATAAGTCAAGTAAATGTTGGATAGCACCCTGGGAAATCCCTAACAGCTCCGCATGATTGTTACTGCCAAGGAAAATTAATTCATTCGATTTTGCTTCCGAGTCTACCAAGGTAGGAAGCATTGTTTTCACTTTCGGAATGTGAAAATTTTTTGTCTCCAAAATCAAAAATTCCACTCTCATTTGGCGTTTTAGACAAAGGCGTTCTGAACAATTTTGGTTCCGTGTCTGTCTGCTGTCTGTCAGTGTTTCTGTCTTTTATAGGTTGTGGCAATGTATCCATGACAATGAGCTTTGTCAACCAAATAACGGCAAAACTACACGAAGTTATAGTCCGATTTTGATGAAATTTTCAGGGATTGTGCAATGGTTGGGGTGAAAGATCAACATTAACCTTCTGCTATAGGTTTCTAATGAACCCTTCCGGATCAAAAGTTTTTAGCCTCTGCGCATGCGAATCAAACGTGAAATCCTTGCCACAAGCATAACTCCGGGAGTTCTTGACCGATTTCGATGAAATTTTCAAAGGGATTTTCGGATTTGGTATATTTTTATAGTTTGTTCAATAGTTGAACATGCCTACCTTTATTTTCCCAAGTTATGCTCCTGCAAAACAATAAATTTACCCTAATTCAATATTTACTTCCCCTAATTGAATGAAGTTCTTTAGTCGATAATAATTTTCAATGATCTATACAGTCATGTTATGGATACGAGGAAGCTATGTGCCACACACTTGGCAGACGTTTTTGAAGATCTTATTACTTGCATGCATCATGAACCAAGGATGTGTTTGGGATATTTGAGTAATTAGCTACCTTCTCGAACATTTTCTCAACTTTACTGTGCTCATTACGTCTGCGAAACTGAACTGAACAATTCATACCTACTACCTATTTCACTGGTGTAGCACAATACCACCCAAAGAACTCGGCAGTTGAGATGGAGAGGGGATTAGAATAGGGTTGAATGAATGAAAAAAGAAAAACAGAAACGAACGCAACCTAAAGAGAGGGGAGAGTTGGGCTCCAGACAATTTTTCGTAGCCGCCGGGGATAGGGTCTTCCCTTTGTTATCTCAGACCAGCCGCGTCTAATTTGTTTTTATTAAACATTTCTCTTTCAACTTCCATCACCGATACTGTTGTAAGGGGGAATTAAAATGTAGAGGAAACCTGTTTTTTTTAAACGTTTGTTTTATTACAGCTCCACGACATGAGATATTGACTACAATGTCATTCACACGATGCCATTTATCTTTTACCCAGCCGATCAAAATTCCATCATGTTTACCCGCCATTCAAATGTAAGCAAGAGTCGTGTTTTGTATGAACATTTTCCACCTTCAGTCAAAATAAATTAATCACAAAGTTAGGATTAAAAAAAAAAACGCTGCTAATTTTTTCACTGGGGTTCATTACTTAATGATTCATGATTTGAATTTCTACTAAGCTTTGGAGTGTGCGTGTTTCAACAGGTGATGACCGATTATTGAATTTCAGGAGGCACACAAATATGATCAACTGATCAATCCAAATAGGTATTTTGGTTGAGAACCGATTTAAGTGCTCTATGCATATCTCCTGAAATTCAATAATCGCTCTATCACCTGTGAAACACGCACACTCCAAAGCTTAGTAGAAATTCAAATCATGAATGCAAGCCAAATGAATGAAATTGAATAATAAACCCCAGTGAAAGAATTTGCAGCGTAAATCGGGCCATACATCGGGAATGGTTTGAGCTACGGGGACCTGGGGAGGTCCTCATTCGATTCTTCATGGAAAGTTCTTTAAAAAAAAGCCAAATTTAGGCCGCCTTGACTTTTTTTGAGGTTTTTAGGGATTTTACAAAACTTTGACAACCCTTAAAGGGCACTCTAAATTAAGTGAGAGTGCTGGCTAAAGAATTGGGGCGTTGTCGGACCAATATTGATTTTTCCAGAAAATTTCAGATTTTTTGCTCCAGCCGTGTGGGAGAAATCGTGCGTACGGCAGTTTTATCGGCGTTTTATTGCAGATTTGGATTCTACACCCTTTGAAACGTAAACCATGAAATTTTCAGGGGGGTTGAAAATTTTTTTCCAAGAGCGATTTCAATGGTTTATTATTGAATAATAAACCAATAATTATAAAATAAATAAATAAAAACAAAAAAGGCCGTAAAAGTTTATGTAATACGCTTGTTGAACTCAGTAATGTGGCACGTCTACGGTGATACGAACATTCAATTTCTTTGTAGTCTTTCGTTCTACTGAGGCATTGGGTGGTTATAGTTGGGAATAAAGAGGGTAGGTTCCATCCGAAAAACTGAATAATCATATAAGAAGGAAAACCAAGACATAAATCCTTGAATTATGAGATTTACGGGTTTCCGCCTTTCTCATACAGAAAATACCTGTAGAATGTGCAATTAACGCTTAGAAATCATGCTAATCCTATACCTTTTTTAAATTATTTTGCATGAATTTCCCAAAGTATCTGGCAGATTAAGTAATGTTCTTCTCTTTATTGGGACTTGACCATCACTCTCGGAATTTCGAGTAAGAGCCATGTCGTGGGAGGAAACCATTTTACAATTGTAACAAGATATATCAAGTGTTGATGTCCAATCATAGCTTTATTTTCGTTCTGACAAACTGGCAATACCTGTGTACCATTTTCTCACTTTTGCCCAAAGGGAGGTATGTTGGATGTGCTCGAAAAATTCGAAATTCTTAAGAGTGACAGGTCAGGAAAATGTTTATATGAAGTTATTCTTCAAAATATTTCACCAATTATGTGTTCATTTTTGCAATAAGTTTGGCTCCCCTTCTCCATAATGTTACTGTTTGTGCCTCTTTCACTTTGTAAGCCTGAAGTGGTATTGGTTGGTCCTCCCCTTCCGTTTCACTCCCCTGAGCCAATAGAATTCAATCTCCTTTCACCTGGGCCTATATATGATGTGCTATCTGTTATGTACTTTCACTTCTATTTTTTTACTGATGATGATCTGTTAACGAAGAATGATAATTTATAGTTCAATCCTGCTATAATTCCACTATCAATTAATAATAGGACTTTGTAAAGACTGTATCTATGGATATCTCCTGTAATGATTTCTTGCTCAACGATTTGTCTACAGAGATGATATACTAAAAAAAGAAGGCCGTGTTATGTATTATCGTTCTACTCTCTGAAGTATCTCTCTAATATTCTTGAAAACCTCTGCAACAAATCGTGATGTATTGAGGGTGAGCTTATACATCACTCTAGTACAATGTTGCCAGCCACAGTAGCGCTCTTTTGTGGATTTTGAATGTGAATTCTTACATGATGGATGTTGGAAGTCTAGCCAGGCGAAAACTAGATCGAGTAAGTGCATCGCGACGCTCATCAAATGGAAAGAGTGGGAACCCGAGGGCTCGCAGGAAGCTCTCAGTACCCCCGTCTGCGCCACCTGCCTGAAGCTGATAAGGGAAAAGCGTGATTTTCTGGGAGGTCGAATCAATGGCTGGGAGCGGGAAGCCCCTCCAGTCCATCGCGCCCTTCCTGCGGCAGGCGGGCCTGTGCAGCCTGCTACTTACCGCCGATGGAAGACGCTGGTGTTTCTTCTATGGGTTTCCGATATATGCGCCCACTTTCTTCTTATCTGACCCCGAAGACCTCACTTACCGTTTCGGGCTCTTACCTTTTTTTTCTTGCTCCGCATTCAATGCCCGTTCGCATAATATTTATCGAAACAAGTCCGCGCCCTGGATAGTCTTTAGTACCATGTCATTACGGAACCGAACTATTGCAATTTTCTATCTTACATTCACATGCGTTCATCTGAAGTGTGGAGCAAAGGAGTTATCACTGCCTAGGATTTCTCGTTATGACTGCGCCCTCTCCAAGTACGTATGAGGACTAATAAAATGTATGATATTGATGAAAAGGTTTAGCCATTTCATTTTAAAAACAATAATCTTTGCGCAAAATTGAACTTGTCGAAATCTTTGTTTTGTCCATAACTCCGGGAGTTTTTGACCAAATTTTTCGGGATTGTGCGGGTTCTATAGATGGTCGTCTTTAGGTTCTAATAATCTCTGCGCATGCGCAAACGGAAATCTTTGTTATGCATAAAGTTCTCGACCAATTTCGATGACATTTTCAGGGATTGTGCGGGTTACTTGTTATAGGTTTCGACCCCTGGATCAATGTTGCCTGCGCATGCCAAACGTGAAATCTTTGTTACGGGCATAACTTCGGGAGTTCTTGACCAATGTCGATGAAATCAGGGATTTGCAGGGTATAGATGGTCCCCTATGATTCGGTCAAAATTGCGCATGCGCAAACGTGAAATCCTTGCCACAATCATAACACCGGGAGTTCTTGACTGATTTCGATGAAATTTTCAGGGATTGTTCGGACTTATTTGGTATACTTTATAGTTTGTTCAATAGTTGAACATGTCTACCTTTATTTTCTCAAGTTACGCTCCTGCATAACAATAAATTTACCCTAATTCAACATATACTTCGCCTAATTGAACGAAGTTCTTTAGTCAATAATAATTTTCAATGATCTATACCGTCATGTTATGGATACGAGGAAGCTATGTGCCACACCCACTTGGCCAGGTTTTTTTTCTTGCTCCGCATTCAATGCCCGTTCGCATAATATTTATCGAAACAAGTCCGCGCCCTGGATAGTCTTTAGTACCATGTCATTACGGAACCGAACTATTGCAATTTTCTATCTTACACTCACATGCGTTCATCTGAAGCAAAGTGAGGAGCAAAGGAGTTATCACTGCGTAGGATTTCTCGTTGTGACTGCACCCTCTCCAAGTACGTATGAGGACTAATAAAATGTGTGATATTGATGAAAAGGTTTAGCCATTTCATTATTAAAAAAACGCTGCAAATTCTTTCACCGGGGTTTATTATTGAACATTTGAATTTTGCGAGGGGGATTATTGAATTTCACCCTGATTGCATAGGCACGTAAATTCTTCTGTTCCAAAATACCTATTTGGATTGATCAGTTGATCAATTTGTCCCATTCTGAAATGCAATATCCCTGTATGATGTTTTCACTCAACTGTTGAAATTCAAATCATGCAAAGACTAGAATTTGTTTAATAAACACCCTTTTCTGTATTTGTAGAATTTGAATTTTTTATCGTTATCAGAAATGCAACGTGTATCTATAAAGTTAGGGTACTCTAGTATCCACGTTAACTACGTCACTAGGTTAATGCAGTCAAAACAAAAACAATAATAAACCAAAATAACGGAAATGTTGGCACCATAAATCGGGCCATACATCGGGAATGGTTTGAACTATGGATCTGGGGCAGGGCTCATTCGATTCCTCATGGAAAGTTCTTTTAAAAAAGTCCAAATTTAGACCGCCTTGACTTTTTTTGAGGTTTTTAGTGATTTTACAAAACTTTCA
The DNA here is from genome assembly GCA_031894815.1 of Creontiades dilutus. NCBI lineage: Eukaryota > Metazoa > Arthropoda > Insecta > Hemiptera > Miridae > Creontiades > Creontiades dilutus. The sequence goes on from JAVIWC010000391.1 coordinate 1,329,503, forward strand.
CAACCCTTAAGGGGCACTTTAAATTAAGTGAGAGAGCTGGCTAAAGAATTGGGGCGTCGTCGGATCAACACGGATTTTTCCTGAAAATTTAAGATTTTTTGCTCCAGCCGTTTGGGAGAAGTCGTGCGTACGGCGTACGGCGGGCGGACGGAAAATTTTTTATTGTAGATTTGGATTCTAAACCCTTTGAAACGTAAGGAAATTTTCCGTTTATAACAGTTTTTTTTTTTTCAGTTTTTCGTTAAATTTGTAGGTGCAATGGTTTATTATTCACCAGAACTCATACAAATATCGTCTTTCATCGAACTCTTATTACCTTATTAGAGACTACTAAGTATATAAAAAATCACTAGCATATTTAAGCCTCTTGTGATTTGGCTCTAAAACGATGAATACCCAAAGCTGCTGAAATACTCGAAGATCTAACTAACGCACACCACCATCTTTGGGAAGAAGATATTTTGGCTCGTGGGCTCGTCAACTTTGAAAGTTCCAAAGAAAATTGTAGTGTGGATCAATATGTTGAATGCTCAAATCGAATAGATTTTACATACATCTGTGTACAATCTGAGATAAACATCTTGTTGATCTTTCTCGTGATCATGACGGAGCATCGACAAGAAAACAGGAAATGTACTTTATAATTTTATTTGATAAAGAACCAGTGTATTTTTATAAAATGATGTATTGCAGAAAACCTGCACCTTATTGTTTCCTACAACATCAAAACTGAATAAATGAATTCAATAAAAAATTCAAGCGGACAAACAGGGTCGGATACGTTTTCTGAATTTGTAGAGTTGAGCATGTAGTAGACATTGTAAATATAGTCAAATACAAGAATACCAAGTTCAAACCTAGAACCTAGGTACAGAACTATACCTAGTTGAAACCCAGTTCAATCTACTCTACAGGTCGTGAGCAGAAAATAAGTTAGGGACCAGGAATCAGCATAGATGCACTTATAGAAGGGAGTGCCGAAAATGGCTCCTCCTGAAATTATGTCGATTCCCATTTTCAACCGAGGCAATGCATCTAATCGTGACCTATATATTTGCTAAACTCCTCCTGTTCGTGCCTTTTGAGCGGTAATTGGGAGAACTCCTATCTCGGAACAATTGAGGAACGCAATTACCTAATGCTGCGTAATAGCCCCTAATAAACACTTAATCTTCCCAAGGCCCCAAAGTTGAGCAAATTATTCTTACCAGAAGACCCAATCATTGATTGGAGATTAATAGTCCATTAATGATTCAGTAGACTTCCTGATCTGGAGTAACTGAAAATTCATCCTATGTATAGTTTCTTACATTATTCTTAATGAAGAAGCATAATTTCTCCACCTGTGAAACTTGTAGGCTAGTCCTACTTTCTATTGATGTTCTGTGTTCAATATTCTTCTTTCTACTTATAGTCCAGGCAGCTTGTGTTTTTCAGCGGCAAGTTTTGGTGTAGTTTTGATTTTTGGTTCTAAGGGGTATTTTGGGGTGCTGAACACGAATCTGAGGTTTGCCAACAAAAATTTTGACCGGAAATTGTTTTTTTGTGCAAAAAAAGAGAAAAAAATCGACTTTTCCCCGGTTTTTTGCAAATTACCCAAAAACTGTGCGTTTTTCGTAAAAAATATGTTTCATAGTAAATTAAAGAGGAATAAATGTCCCATATTTTATGAATTTGAAGTTTGTTTGTACGATCAGCCTCGGAATCGGACTCAGGACTAAGGGATAAAGACTCAAGATCGTCATAATTTTTCTTTCCCCTGATCCAGTACGATTTTCAATCATCAAACTATATAATAATCAAACTATATAATAATATAGGTATAAGTATATAATTTTTTACGAAAAAAATATAGCATAAAACAGTGGTTTCCCACCCTAATTCTCGATTTTGGGAGTTTTCGGTTTTTGAACCCAATTTTCGCGGCGCTCTAACTGCTGAGCGGCTGATCGTACAAACAAACTTCAAATTCATAAAATATGGCACATTTATTCCTCTTTAATTTACTATGAAACATTTTCACGAAAAAAGCACAGTTTTTGGGTTTGAATGGGGAGTGGCAGAGTCATGGAGTCTCGAAAAGAACAATCAATTAGGGAGACGCAGGTGATGCAACTTTCCTGGTTTTTTGGTTTACATAGATTCAGGATTGCTCCCCCAAGAAATTCCAAGAAAGGCGATAGTTTTGTACAATGAAATGCAGATATGGGAAGTTTTTTGGTAGTTTGCAAAAAACCGGGGAAAAGTCGAGTTTTGTTGGCAAACCTCAGATTCGTGTTCAACACCCCAAAATTCCCCTTAGAACCAAAAATCAAAAATACACCAAAACTTGCCGCTGAAAGGCCTTTTTTGACACACGCTGCCTGCACTATTAGGGGACTAATGTAACGGTTTGTGTATGAACCGAGAGAACGCGCTAACACGTGACCCATCGGGGTGTCCAAGGCCTCCTCCTCATGCCTTTCAAACTGTAATTTGGAGACCCCTATTTCGGAACGACGGAGGAACTTGATCCCTAATTGGCTCCATATAATCCACTATTATGGGTAATTGAAGCTTTCACACTAATCTACCGTCATAGTGACGAATTTACCGATGTGAGACCTCCCGTTTCATTATAAATTCCGTCATAAATGTCGGTACCTATTATAGATTCAATTTGACTTGAATAAGCCATAAAGTTCATTTGTGTGATTAGGGTGGTACTAAAAACTATTGCTGTGTCCTGTAGTAGGCGCATTAAGCACATCGTTATCATAAGTTGAATGAAATTCAATTTAGCTTCAGACCTCAGATGGTTGATCAGGACAGCTTTGAAATTTTCGATTACAATCCAGAAAGATATCATTTTAAATTGTAATAGCTCAGGTTAAAACGTAAGTTGTCAAAGTACATTTATCCTCAAACTCAGAGGCTCTTCTAAAAAAAAAAAAAAAAAAAAACGCTGCAAATTCTTTCACTGGGGTTTATTATTCAATTGGCTTGCGTTCATGATTTGAATTTCTACTAAGCTTTGGCACTTAAATCGGTTCTGAACCAAAATACCTATTTGGATTGATCAGTTTATCATATTTGTGTGCCTCCTGAAATTCAACAATCGCTCTTCAAAATCATGAATCATTGAACAATAAACCCCAGTGGAAGAATTTGCAGCGTTTTTTTTTTTTTTTTTTTCTTTTCAAGGTATTTACGTAGGTACCTACTAGTGAAGTTTTTCAAAAGGAAGGATTTGGTAGTTTTTCCACGATTCGAAGCCGAGAAAGCGGAAAAGATTGATCTCTTTTGGTATTGGTAGTTAAAAATTGAAGTTGGTTGAGAAAAACACATTTTTATCTCACGTTCCCTTTGTGGTTGTCCTTTACGGTCTTAGGGAAGTAGCCACCACTACTATGTAATCATCGGCTGCTTGGTTCCTTTGTTAATTTGTTATCTCTATCGATAGTTGTATAAACATGTTTGTACCGATTAATTGCTATAGTTTTTTCTAATTTAATTGTGACTGCCCGGTACTAAATTAATTAATTAGTAAGATAACTGAAAAATATGAACGCAAATGGTGATTAATAAGTAATATTGGTTAAGTCAGAGCAGCGATAACCTGGGCTTTCATCGTTGTATTCCCCCTCCTTTCGGCAATTAATAGAAAAGCCTGTCCGGAGGTCCAACTAAACGGGAAGAAAGTTCCGTGAAACCGGCAGAAGGAGAAGAAGCGACAGGGCGAGACGCGAAAAGTGAAAAAAAGAAGGCGCGGGAAGACGTACGTGATAGAGGACCCATTAGTGGGCGGGGGCGGCGAGCTGCGGAGGGAACCGCTCCGGCGCTCCGTCCGATATTAGATTTACAGCTTGTCCCTTGGAAAGTTTAATTCCGTGAGGAAAGTGGAAAAAGAAAGAACGGAGAGATAAGTGTCAGAGAAGGTCCCAGGGTAATCTGAGAAAGGCCTATCCCTTTTCTAGCTCGGCTTCTCTTCATTTGAAACCTCTTCCTACCTCCGGCACCATAGCGCTGGCTTTTTCAACTTGGGACATCGGAATTGTTTTTAACTTTTTTATTTTATATTAAATCCTGGGGAGACAAAAAATAGAATAATGTGCCTACATTCCGCGGAGCGGAAAATGATTTACTCGGATTGAAACGACTCGGATTGCTCAGAGTTATTTTTTCCACGCGTTTTTTTTTTTACAAGGTTCATTTATGCCACTCGTTCCGTTTCTCTTGAGAATGATAGATACCTAGATAAGTAGGGCGGTAGTTTTCAACTGTATGCGAAAGACCTTGTGACGAGAAGTCACCCCCAGGGCATCCTATTAGCGACATCGATAAACTATTAGCGCTGCGGGCAGGGAAGGGGTACAATCAGAGCTTCACTGACAAAACCCACTGTCTCATCCCATTATGTCATCGTCTCGTCATCGGATGCCATCTCAGTTCTCGCGCAAATTTCTAGTTTTCTTTATTTTCTCTTTTCAGCTTTCAATTCGTTTATTGTGTTCTTTTTAGAGGCAGTGCACTCAGGTTTGATTTATCATTATTTTTCCATTTTCGATCTTTTCAATTTCCAGTTTTCATTTCTCTTTCTTTAATATTTTTAATTTCGTTTAATCCCTAGTGGAGAGGAGCTTTTATTTCATTTGCATTTCCTATTTTGAAGTACAGTTAATTTTCCCTTATTTTGTGTTTTCTTTATCATTTCCAAGGTTTCGATTTATTATTTTTCGAGTCTTTTAGTAAAAAGGCTCTGGTAGCAGAGAATTACGTTTAAGGAATATTACAAGGTTCCTTACAACCTACATGTTCGGTACTTATTATCACCGATACAGGAATTAATATCTTTCTCACTCCCAGGTGATGATGTGGGCACGAGTGAAAACTCAATTCTCGGCTCATCGAGCAGTTTCCATGAGGCTAAGGGGCCCGAGGAAACACGTGCGAGGACTTGGACTGGAGGACGGAGCAGCAATTTGGCTACCAGAAGAATAGAATCACACACACACAGTCAGGAAAAAAATCAGATTAGTTTGGCAAAATCAATTTGAATTTTTGGCATATTATCGAATTGAAAATTTTGGCAAAGTAATTTGAACCTTTGGCACAAATAAATTTTAATATTTTTGCATCTCAATTTAAACTTTTTGCGTACCAATTCGAGCTTTTGGCATATCAATTTATACTTTTCACAACCCCAACTATTCCAACATTCCACCCCATTTAACGATCAATAAATGTTTTTTCTCTCTACTATAAAAAAAAATCTTTCTTTTTACGTTTTCAAAAACTGAAATATCAATCAATCGATCCAAAATTTATCTTAGTTAGTCAAAGATTGATTGGATTCAGTTCTGCAACAGTAGCATCTTCGTATTCCATATATCCATTTATTATGACGGTAATTCTATTCTTGAAAAATCAATAACGAGTGACGTCAGAGACCCATCATTTTCCTCCAACGTTCTCAATTTCAGGGCAAAAGCTTGTAGAAGGAAAGAAATCCAACTGAAAAAGGCAAGGAGGCCTGAATTTGGACTTTTTTTTGAAGAACTTTCCATGAGGAATCGAATGAGCCCCTCCCAGGTCCGTAGCTCAAACCATTCCCAATGTATGGCCCGATTTATGCTGCCAACATTGCATCCACATTCAGTACATCACTAGGTTACTGCAATAAAAACAAAAACAACAGCGTTTTTTTTTTTTTTTTTTTAATCGCAGTAACCTAGTGATGTAGTGAATGTGGATACTGGAGTGAACTCCTAAAAGGGTTTATAGCCGATACATGGGTTGAAGCATTCTGATATGCATGCTCCGTCTTACGAAATTTAAAATTTTCAAACAGAATATTTTTCCATTGTAATCGCTCTCAAAAAACGCTGCAAATTCATTCACTGGGGTTTCCTATTTAATGATTCATGATTTGAATTTCTACTAAGCTTTGGAGTGTGCGTGTTTCACAGGTGATGGAGTGATTATTGAATTTCTGGAGGCACACAAAATTTGTGCACACATTTGTGTGCAGGAGGCACACATGTTTGATATGATCAACTGAACAATCCAAATAGAATTTTTTTCCAAGTAAGGAATTTTTTTATGAAAAATATGTTTTTTGAATATGTTTCTGGTTCTTTTGTAGTTACTGCCATGGAAAGTAGAGAAACCAGCAAGATAACCGTTGAAAAATCAAGGGCGGTCGATAGACAGCTGCACGAGCGCCGGTGTGAGTCGTGTTGCCGCGAACGCATGAAGGTTAATGCCCATATCGTAGAAATGCATTGAAGATAACTGAACATGTACGGTCGCACGGCGTGATCGAAACTGAAACTGGAAGTGAGGCTTTCGGCGCCGCTGGCCGCCTGCCGCGCCGCGCTTCTTGAGAGATAACTCTTCCACAGGACGGCGACGCGCGGCTCGCAGCTGTTCAGGTACGTAAAGAAAGGCAGGCGGCGTGGCAACCCCTCGCCGTGTCTTGGCTTACGTGGAAAACGAACGCGAGCGAGGTGGCCCATCGCGATCTGTTAGCGCCATCAAGCAATGCGATTCTGTGGATGTGTCATACGCAACTGTGCGGCACCGCGCGGCAAACGCTCTCGCCGTGTGCTTCGATTTTCGTCGCAATCGCGTAGCCGCATTAACATTTGTTCACAGTTTGTAGGATAACCTGCTTTTGTTGAGATTATGTCGTTCAACTATGATATTGCCTTTCCGGTTTATTTTCAATGATGATTTCAATGATTTTCAAGAGAGCCTCTATAAAATTAATGAAAAATAAATTTTGCTGCATAATAAATACACTCTTCTTCTTCTTCTAATTTTACTTCTTTTAATTTCACTAGTCTGATTTATTTAAACTTTACTAGTCTGAATATTAGAAATGATTTTCGATCATTTTTCCATAAAAGTAGGTAGGTAGGTATCTATTTTGCGGATTTTCCCAATTCATACCGCGAGCTGTTTCTTTTATCCGTGGGATTCTTCGATTGCTGTTTAAAAATTGCGTAACGTTTTTTTGCCTTCAAACTGGAATTTCTCCAAGAGATCGACGCGGAATCGCTAAGTTGACCTTACCAGAAAGCTGATTAAATTTGACAAGATTCCAGCACATTTTTGGGAAGTGCAGTAAAAATACAAGTAATTCAGAAACTAGCAATTTTTTTAAATTTTCAATGTTTGAACTGCAATTACGGTCCTTAGGGGTCGTTTATGATGATGAATGTGCATTGGTCGTAACGAAAATTTTACGTAGAATCCGAAAATGTGGTCAAAACGCTGCAAATTCTTTCACTGGGGTTTATTATTCAATTTTATTCATTTGGCTCGCATTCATGATTTGAATTTCTACTAAGCTTTGAAGCCATTATTGAATTTCAGGAGGCACACAAATATGATCAACTGATCAATCCAAATAGGTATTTTGGTTAAGAACCGATTTACGTGCTCTACGCATACCTCCTGAAATTCAATAATCGCTCTATCACCTGTGAAACACGCACACTCCAAAGCTTAGTAGAAATTCAAATTATGAATGCAAGCCAAATGAATGAAATCAATAATAAACCCCAGTGAAAGAATTTGCAGCGTTTTATCTTATGTCACCAACATAGCTATAACTCCCTTAAATTGCTGAGTAAATAAAATTCGACGTTAACGTTGGTCTCTTCGCGATAAAATCCGCCATTTTGGTTAAGGATTTACCAGGAGGTAAGCTGATTCCAAGGAATAAAATTAAAATATCGCAAAAGTTAAAAAACGTGGAGTTATCAAAATTTCTGTACCTGATTCTTCTGCTACCTAAACAACTATTCATAATAACGAATTCTTATTTTCTTGTGTAATTTAATGGAGTGATGGCTGTTTTAATGACATACGATCAAAACAAAAAAAAAATCTTAGAAGTGAAATAACTAAATAACGAAGCCTCCAATGAAAAACCCTTAGTTGCCAAATTTTGTTTCAAATTATTCGCAGAATGGATTCCGTGAGTTTTAAACATAATTAACCTAGACCCCCTCTATTTGACTTTTCATTACCTTGGGTAAAAATGTCCATTTTAGCTATTCCCAATCCGTGATAATAGAGTGTGCTACTCAGAAAAGATGAAGCTGTGAAAATGTGAAACAATTTTTAAAATCGGTCCAGTGGTTTTTTTGAGTTAAATCGTACCAAACAAACGAACGAAAAAATAAAATCTTTCCTCTTTTTATTACTGTGGATAATGAGCCAACATTTAAGAGAAAATGATGCCAACCATTTGCGCTCTAGTTCTCTCTCTCTTCTCTCTCTCTCTCTGAAAAATCTCTCTCTCTCTCTCTCTCTCTCTCTCTCTCTCTCTCTCTCTCTCTCTCTCTCTCTCTCTCTCTCTCTCTCTCTCTCTCTCTCTCTCTCTCTCTCTCTCTCTCTCTCTCTCTCTCTCTCTCTCTCTCTCTCTCTCTCTCTCTCTGTTATTTTAAATAAAAGTTTTATGGGAGGTAGACCAGAATTTGAGAATCTTTTGACTAAAGTAAATAAGCTAATTTATACAAATGAGTTGCTATGTGAGTGATGTTTGTTCCAACTTCTGTGAAATCTCTACAGCAAGAGTTCCATCTATCCATACATAATTTTCTTGTAAATGCACAAGGAAATCAACGTGACCTTACATGGATACGTGTAAAAACTGTTAAGTCGACAAAACGGAATAAATATGAGTTATGGTGAAAACAACCAAACGAAAAAGAAAGAAAATTTGAAAAAAAGTAGCAGTTTTGCGGGAGGAACAGAAAGCGTGTTTTCTTTGCATATAGATTGAAACAGGGGCCCCTCACTATTTCCCTCACCTTCGAAGAGATCTTTTCTTCAAGCACGTTTCCCAAGGAGAAAGAAGAGCGAAGGAAAGACCGAAGGATTTATTCACATTGGTGGGATTCCGCCGGAGAAGATGGGAACCTTGGGATGCTCCGGCAGCCGACATACCTTAGTGCTTCTCAGTCCCCAGGGCTGGTTTCCGTGTGCCAAGGAACCTTCGGCTTCTATCTCGCTGTTCTTGAGGAAACACAAAATCTTCTTTGACAGCCTCTCAAAATATCAGGGCTTTCAGAACTCGATAACGGATCTAAATAGCTGATACATCACAATTTCCAATTATTGGGTCACAAGTTCTTGACAATGCTCTGCTTTAACCGATATCGAATTGTATAGACACCTAATTAATAATATTTTGGTATTACAAGTTAAACTATTGCTTCTGCATCTACCTTTAGGTAGCGCAAGATTCGTTTTCATTTTCATTTTCATTTTCTATGAAGTCAAAATTTCCACTCGCGATTTGCGTCTTAGACCGTTCGAAATAATTGGATTGCCGAAGAGACAAAGAAATTTTCAGAGAATGTGTTAATTAGACTGTAAATAGGCCCGTAAGGGTTTCATGGCTCAAACATGAACATACCATTCTGCGCATACGCAAAAATTAAATCCAGCACTCCTAATTTTCCAGGTTCTAGAGGTGCAATTGATGTTTAGGTTTTCTAATGCGTTCGTGTTAGGTTTGATAATCTCTTTGTTTTGATCAAATCAAATGCCGGAGACGGAAATGCTTATAAAATTAGTTGGTTTTATGCATCTCTCTTTTATTTGCAGCTTGAATAGAATTTGGGTTAAATCAACAAAATCTTAGTCATAATTAATGGCAGTATTGGGTATTATGCTTTCTGGAAATCGATAATTTTCGATAAGTTGTGAAACATGATGTTTTAAGATCTGTAAGAGAACCTAACAGCTTATTAATAATACTTTGTGAAAATGTTGATTCAATAATAGAAGAATACTAGGGATGTGATGGTCAATAAGTGACTTCTCCGAATTTTACAATTGTTAAAAACGGGATCGTTGTGGGGGCTATGTCATTTATATTCCTGAATGTAGTACGTACGTTTCATAATTTGATAGGAATTATTTTGATGCTGTTTTTATAGAAAATGCGTTTTCCGGTTGTCGAACCTATAACAAAACAATTGTCATTATTTGATTCGAGTATTGATATTTTGGACTGCGATAAATAAGTGGCATACAAGAACAATACAACTACGAGCGCTCTAAGTTTCGTTTAGGGTCACCATAACTATAATTCGGTAATATTACATTGGATCGATATGTAATCTGATCAATAACATTTAACGTACATCTCATTACTCACTTAATTTAATGATATGAATAAAAGAGATAAATAAATGCTGAGAAATGACAAAGGTTTGATGCTCGTAGCCATATTGCACAAATTCCCACTGCACACAGAGCATGTAATATTCTTCATCTTTATGGCTTCGCATGCTTCTTCTTTAGTGGTGAACTTTGTGGTACATCCTCTTTTTATATTTCGGACGCCTTGTACTTTTTCCGTAACTTTGAAACAATAGTATTTCGGATAATTCTTGCGTGATGAGGCGTTTCTCGGGTAATATCGATCATCGTATAGATCAGGTATTTGCAATTGTTCTTGGTACTCCACAAAAGCAATGGGTTGCCAATCGCCTACGAGTTGAAAACAACATTGAAATCGAGCTTGACAATGAAATGCCTTTCATCCATTGGTACTAATATTAACCAATTGTTACCAACATTTAATTGAGATTAGCTATTCAATACATGGAGAGTTTCAAAACGTGAGTAATATACAATTTCCAGGAGTGCATCTAATGCTCCTGATTTTTCCCGGGGAGGCTCAACTATCAGAGTCAAATTGAGTTCAGTGAACGTATGCAATTCGGTAGACAATATACAATTATGAAATAATGTCCCAGGTTCATATAAAACTGAAATTGTTTAATAACATTAAACAATTTTTTTATAGTTACAATAATAATAACTATGTATGGCTGACCGTGGCCACGTCGCACCCTGACCAACTGGACCGTGTCACTTCTGGATAGTTGCATATTATGCAACTTGTAGACCTGTGTAATTATTAGTGGGTATATTGGAAATAAGCAATGTGCAATTGTATATCGTTATGTACAATATATAATTATTGTATATTATTTTCTTACTTCCAACGTCGATGGGTTGTTCGGTGTCAATCTGCAAAAAATCGAACAAAAAATGGTATAGAAACTAGATCTGTGAAAACCTTCTCTTACGGTTAAACGCATGAGTATGATGAGCTGAATTTTGGATGGCATTCTCCAACAGTGAATACCAAAAGTTGTCTACAAGTTAAGACTTATATGCACCTGAATAAAATATTTTGAAATTAGCATACTTGAGAGAAGGGTATTTTTAATATCAATAATAGATCGAAATTGAACCATGTTTTTAAGAACAGTACAATCATTGAATTCACACTCATATTTTTGATAGATGGTTGAAAATCAAGAATTCGGTATATTTTGCTTTAGCCAGATGTTGATGCATTTTGCGTTCTCCTTATTAATCTAATTTTGGTTCCGTGTGTGTCTGTCTGTCAGCAAATCCTTGTTACGGGCAAAACTACATGAAATTATAGTCCGATTTTGATGAAATTTTCAGGGATTGTTCTGTTTGATGTGTAGATGGTCCCCTATAAGTTTCATGACCCCCGGATCAATAGTAGTCTCTGCGCATCCGCAAACGTGAAATCCTTGTTAATTGCATAACTCCGGGAGTTCATGACTGATTTCGATGAAATTTTTCAAGCGAATTGTTCGGACTGATCGTAAAGATGGTCCTCGGGAGTAATAAAGAGAAAATAAAGTTTTAGCCTCATGGATCGAACCATATTGTCAAACGATCATATATTTTATTTTATTTATGTGAAAATATATAAATAAATTGTTTGTTCAATAGTTGAACATGCCTACCTTTATTTTCTTTTGCTGAAGCATAACAATAAATCGTAATTCAATATTTACTTCACCTAAGTGAACGGAATTCTTTAGTCAATAATAATTGTCAATGTGTGTTATGGATACGAGGAATGCCAGAACTTGGCAGACGTTTTACGATAGATGGTTGAAAATCGATAATGCGGTATACTATGCTTTAGCCAGATGTTGATGTTTGCTCTCCTTATCATTATCTAATTGTTTGTTTTGTTAAGTGCATTTTTGTTTTAATGCAATCGTTCACCGTCTGTGAAACGATCAGTACTTGAACGTTCGCACTCACTCATTCCGTCAAACTCATCAAAAGTCCCTTTTGGTGCTTCGGAAAGACTTCGTGGTAAACACCGTGAAGATGTTAGTTGAGCTCATAATTTCATTTGCCTCTCAATGTCTCCGAGCGGTTGCTGATTGAACTCCTACTACATTTCTATAGGACAAGCGAATTAAGCTCCGAATAGAGCTCGTCATTTGAGTGGTCCATAGTAAGTAGTTAGTACCAAAGGGTACCAAAGATCCAAAGGGAATTCCTATACCATTCCAACTTCATAAGGTAAAGAATCTAGGTTTCAGTTGATCGAAAAGATGCCTGTCTTACAAAGCTAATTGAGGGTGGGGGGGATGGGGGGGGGGCTAATTTATTGGGCCACCACAACAATTTGCTTTCTTTTCTGAAGGAAAATAGTTGCTCCGTTAACTTTTCTGTTGTGCATATGTCTCAGTAGTTATGCACAATCCGACTCCTACGTGTTCTAGAACTCATTTCCCACCAAAAATGCCTCGTAGCAGTTTTTTGCCAGAGGTCTCGTTTCCAAGTTATTCGCGATTTAAGATTTGTATCGTGTTTTTGATCTTCTGTCATTAAAGCTGTCATGACTCCCTCAATTTTGGATATAGTCCAAATCTAATGACACCGTTGGAAAGGACGTTATATTTTCTAGAAAACATTTTTTTTTATTGCATTGAAGATGAGGGATTGCTGCGCGAAATGGCAGTTTTGCCAAAATCTTAAAATCGCCTGTTTATTATCTCGCCTAGAAACCCCATGAATGCTTGACGCAGAACTTTGCAGACCTGGTAAAACGTGCGCAAAAATGTCAGCTTTCCGACGGTGTAGTCGTTTTGGTTTAAAAAAATATTTTTAGTTAAAGAAGTAGTGTTTAACTGCAGAAAAACGTGTGTTTTCTGTTAAAATTGAGGTTTTTCCAAAAGTCTCGAAGATGAATGCAACTCATCGCAGTGGGAAATGAGTTGTAGAACACGTAGGAGTCGGATTGTGCATAAGTCCTAGGCCAACCAACCATCTCTAATACCTACATTCTATACTAGTTTCTTCTCGTTTCTCTACTCGTACTTCTACTACTTATCAAGAATTAAAGGAATGAAAGTCAATTATTGACATAATGTACCTCCTCTAGTGTCGTTGTCGTGGGCATTGTTGTTATCGTTGTTGTTGGCTCCGTCGTTGTTGGAGTCGTCGTTTTTTCCGTCGTTTGATCGTTTTGCGCTGCTTCGGTCGATATAGCCGTATTAGAATCATCTGTTATCGACACCGTTTCGGTCTCCGTCGTGACTGAAGGTTTTTCCGCTTCCCTAATAAAATGTGCGTCACTAACTTTGTGGTTTATAATTTTCAACAATGAAACTTTGTATTCGACCAAGAAAAGAAGAAATAGGCCTCCTCCCAACCAGCTGTGTCGTTTAAATTTCAAGATGTAAAAATGTGTAGAATCCAGAAATTGAAACAAAATGTTGAAAATTAATACACAGCTTATTATATTTATATCAGGTAATCCTTCTACATAGGTCACTCATCCATGTTTATTCTACTATTATATGATAGACTACATAAAATCGTCGCCTTACGCCTTCAAACCTTCTAGTTGTGTTCTAGACGGCATAAAAGAAAACTTATCATTTCAGCACTGTAAATCGATTCGGAAAGAGATTAGCTACAAGGGTTCTTCGGCTGATAAGTGTGTCTCCAAAAATTCTAATGAACTTCAGATGTTCTGAAATCGGTAGGATGACATTGTCTTAAAAATAACTAGCTCCTATGATGAAAAAAAAAGCTGATAACGTAACAAGGTGCAGTATAGTGTTCGTCAACAAAACGTACAAACTCACTAATAGAATGACCGACATTTAACAAGATAATATAAAATCCCAACTTACATGTTCCAAATAAATTATGATAATGTGATGAATTTATAATAAACTCAATTTCAGAAGGAACTATTGAAAATACAATGATGCGTTAATTATATCTCCTTCTGTTCTTATGATTTTCCAATTTATCAACTTCTGTTCAACCTCAGCACGTAAATTAAATAGTATTTGTAAAAATGTCTAAACAAAAACGCAGCAAATTCTTCCAGTGGGGTTTATTATTCAATGATTGATGATTTTAATTTCTACTAAGCTCTGGAGTGTGCCTGTTTCACAGGATAGAGCTATTATTGAATTTCAGGAGGGACACAAATACTGATCAACTGATCAATCCAAATAGGTATTTTGGTTGAGAACCGATTTAAATGCTCGATGCATATCTCCTGAAATTCAATAATCGCTTTATCACCTGTGAAACACGCACACTCCAAAGATTAGTAGAAATTCAAATCATGAATCATTGAATAATAAACCCCAGTGGAAGAATTTGCTGCGTTTTAGTTTAGAAATGATTACAAATACCATCTAATTTACGTGCTGAGGTTGAACAGAAGTTGTTAAATTGGAAAATCAATCTTTCAGACTTTTGTAATAATCAAGATTACCCCAATCGGCTGAGTGATCATTGCTGGTAATTTCTGTCCGGTACACAGAAGATACTGACATGTTTCACGGATCCTATAGGTGTTTTATTTTTCTGCTAATGTATTGTTTGCATCTGTACTGGCAGTTACCTATGCAAATACAGGGTGTCCCAGGAGTTATGCAAAATCCGACTCCTACGTGTTCTACAACTCATTTCCGAACAGAAATGCCTCCGAGCTATTTTTCGCCTGAGGCCTCGTTTCCGAGTTATTCGTGATTTAAGATTTTTTTCGTGTTTTTGATCTTAAGTCATTAAAACTGTCATAACTCCTTTAATTTTTAATACAGCTCAAATATGATGACACCTAATATGTTCTTGACGGTGCAATCAACGATATTAGGGATTGAACCAGTAGACACAGCAGATCCTCACTCGATCCAATTCTTCTCGACAACGGGGAGCCCACCACCTTAATTTCAGGCAACGAACTATTTGAGACATTAATTGGCGTGATCTGCTTTTTAATTGTGACGGGAGCTGCTGCATTCATCTTATTCGTGAAAGCCCTAGAGGCAGGACGGTCAAGAGGTAGGTTGATGCGTCTACCGGCAGATGTCGTCTTCTTGTCCTGCTTATCAGATCCCTTCTTTCCCGCTCTGTTATCAGTAACAGTATCATTGTTCGTATTTTCCGGCGATTCTCTTACATTTTCTGAAGCGGGTTTCGGTAGTTGAAAAATCGGCGAGTTTGAGTCATTTTCACTAATTCTTAATAACTCCGAGGATATAGTTGAACCATAGGTGCGCAGTCGCATGAATGGGACCTTGTGTTCCGTATTTTCAAAATATTAGATTCGCAGGCGTTGCAAAGCCATTTAACTTTAGTGCCCATGGATATGAACGTTTCCATCTCAATTTGAGAGAGATCAGTGCAAGAGGTGTGAAAAAGATTCCCACAGAAACCGTCACACTTGATAAATTCGTCGGGTCCAAGAATGTCAACATTGCACCGCGGACACAAGGTTGGTCTAATTGATGTCATTTCTATATAATTCAGTACGTATTTGTCAAAGTAAAACTTACTAATCGTCACTGAGGTCCTAATTGAAGAACATCAGAATAAAAAAACATCCAAGACACAAGAATATTATAGCATAATGACAATGTTAGCGGAGCCGAAGTTTCAATGGAGACGCACAGACTGTCCTGTTGATGTTGATGGTTGCTTCTGATCAAATTCAGTTTTAGTAAAATGTTTGCTTACTCAAACTTGTTATCCAGTTGTAGGACAATGGTAAGATATTGGGGTTCAAATCGAGTTCATATAAAGAGTTAGAGTTTAAACAAGATTGTTAAGATTTAAATTGAAAAATAAATGTTTAAAAATATGAATTTAATCGATGAAAACGTTCGTTTGTGAACAGCATCTACGGCATTCCTAAGCTGTCCAGCCAAAGTCAGGATAATCGAAGAGGCGGCTATTGTTTGTGTTCATTTAAGATTTATTGCGATGAGTTGCTTTCAGCAGAGTAGCATTACCACGAGTGAGTATGTTGACATGATTTTGTATACAGTTTTGCCAATTGCAATGCTTTTGAAGCAGGATGGGAGTCACACTCCTCCTGTGTACAACTCACACCATTGCGAACACGTCGGATGTAGATGATAACTAGAACTCTCAGGGTGGGGGTTAGCCTGTTGGCTTATTGTACTTTCCTGAGAATTTTGCTTTTAATCAAGGAGATTCAGCCCCTTGGTGAGGGGTTTGAGGCCCTTGTTGTTCGCTCTGAATGGACCTCATTGGGGTTTGTGCCCCAAAGAGTTCAAATCTACGAGATGCGAGTGCTGGGCACTCAAATATTATGTGGGATGCTGTTTCGTCAGTCTCCTCACATAGCCTGCACAGGGTTGTACTTTGTGTGACCCCAATGCGGTGTAGGTGGAACCTTAGGGGTACAAAGCCGGTTATGAGGCCGACCATTGTTTTTAGTTCCCTACGGCTTTTACCTAGTAGCCAATCAGTAATTTTGGTGTTGGGTTCCGCCACCATGAGTTTACTGTGGACATGTCCTTCGATATTGAGCCATCTACTTGTGGTTTGTTGCTTGACCCACATGTTGATGGTCCCTCTGAAGGCGGTTTTTGGTATACCGACTGCCGGCTCAGGGCCTACAAATGGGGTTCGGGAGCCCCTTCTTGCAAGCTCATCAGCCTTCTCGTTACCAGGTATTCCTTTATGCCCGGGCACCCATTCCAGGCGAACCCGGTTGTGTTTGGCCAGGCTATTAAGGGTTGGCATGCAGCCCCAGACCACTCGTGAAGAGATGGTTGGTGCCATTAATGCTTTTATAGGGCTTGGCTGTCTGAGAGGATGCGGACGTGGGCTTTTTTGTGTCCCCTCCTAAGGCTCTCAGCAGCTGCTGCCTCGATTGCGAACACGTTGGATAGTATGACGAAAAAATATTTGTAGATCAAACAATAGCTGTCTTTCGGCTCTTCGATTATCTTCATTTTGGCCGGTCAGCTTAGAAATGCCGTGGACGCTGTTCACAAACGAACGGGTTTACGCATCCGACAAAACTAACTTAAATCGTCACTTGAGAGGCATGGCGTTGTCACCATTCGATTCAGCGAGAAAAGTTACGTATATCCCGCCTCCAACCTTTTTTCGTCGAGACTTTTGGAAAAACCTCAATTTTAACAGAAAACACACGTTTTTCTGCAGTTGAACACCATTTCCTTAACTAAAAATATTTTTAACAACCAAAACGACTACACTGTTCGAAAGCTGACACTTTGGCGCACGTTTTACCAGGCCTGCACAGTTCTACGTCAAGCATTAATGGGGTTTCTAGGCGAGATGAAAAACAGGCGATTTTGAGATTTTGACAAAACTGCCATTTCGCGCAGCAATCGCTCATCTTCAATGCAATAAAAAAAATGTTTTCTGGCATCAAGTAGATAGAAAATTTAACGTTCTTTCCAACGGTGTCATTAGATTTGGACTATATCAAAAATTGAGGGAGTCACGACAGTTTTAATGACATAAGATCAAAAACACGAAACAAATCTTAAATCACGAATAACTCGGAAACGAGGCTTCTGGTAAAAAATTGCTAGGAGGCATTTTTGTTCGGAAATGAGTTGTAGAACACGTAGGAGTCGAATTGTGCGTAACTCCTGGGACACCCTGTATAAGAGGAAAGAAAAACGAAAATGTATAACAAGGACTTCAGCTTAACTTTTGTGTGATGAGTGACCTCTCACCAATTTTATTGCCCTAGCAGCGCCGGGTGGAGAGGGTAATTGCTACTAAATATCTATCTGAATAAGTCTATTTTATTGCGACTCACCGATATTCTTGATCGGTTTTTCGATCATCAGGAATTACGATAGGTGGACCCAAAATCCTCCGAGGATGATAGCTGGTCATGTTTATCCGTTTCGTAATCGGAGTGTTGTTTCTGTAGTAGTCAGAACATACGAACAGTGGAATGTGCAGGATCGACCTAAATGTGACTGGATCCCCGCACTCATCGAGTTTATCTTCGGAACAGACGTAGCATGCAGTATTGAGTAAAACTTCATCTGATAGCTTGGCTAATATTTTCGATACGATATCTGCAACGAGAGGAATCCAGACGATCCAAACGATTGTTATCATGCATTATATTCTTAACTCCCAATATTATAAAATAATAACCCTAACTTTATCGCAATGGTGAAACTGTCACTGTATCTCTACCATGGGCAGCTCTTTGTACTACATTGTAGTTACAAGCAAATAATCGTTGGCATGTTAACCACTGCCATAAATGATGGGTTATTCATAATGACTGGAGAGAATATAGGACCTCTTCATGATTTCGGTAAAGTAAAAATGTATGTTGTAATCGGAGGGATTCATGAATAATTCATTAATTAGTAATTATTACCCAATTTTATAAATTACTAGAGGGTTAACAGTGCGTTGTAAGGGCCCGCGTGAATTTCTGCTCTCTCAAGTGCTGCGACTCCCTCCAAATCACCCCCCAATGGTCAAATAAAAATAAAAAACAAAAACAGTCAGGAAAATGTTTGAATGATGTCATTCCTCAAAATATTTCCCCACTATTGGGTTCTTTCTTGTTTGGTTCCGCCTCTCCATAAAGATACTGTTTGTGCCCCTTTCACTTTGTAAGCCTTGAGTGGCATTGGTTGGTCCTCCCCTCCCCTTTCACTTCCTTGAGCCAATAGGATTCAATCTCCTCTCACTCGATCCTATATAAGATATGCTTTCTGTGATGCACTTTCAGTTCATGTTTGTTACTGTACTGATGATGACCTAACCGTCGAAATCGATTCAACAGTGTAACTCTTTACTTTCGTGGAAATATAGACAACGTTCTATCCTACTCCGTTTTTATTTGAAATGGGTTTCCACAACTTCGTCGCGAGTGACTTAGTCCGCCCCAATGGTCTTAAGAAAACAGCCCTCAGCCGTCTAAGAAGAACGGGGCAGGATTAGCTCTAGCGTGTTAGAGTCAGAAGACGGTGCAAACGTACATTCGATGAAATTATCCCATCATCATAATCGGTATAGAAATCATCATTTTCCAACAGGAGAGAATCATTTACCTTTATCCCTCATCCAGCTAGTTTCGTGCTCTCCCGATTCCTCCAAGTTGGCTCAAGACGTAGTGTACCATATAGAGGGCAGATACGTACCAAATTGTAAGACAAATAATAATGTTCTATGAACACCTATTGATTATCTTTGCGTTGCTTATTCGTCAACACCAGGGGTCTCCCAACTATTTGCCCCAAGGGCTCTAGTGATGTGTCAAACAGTTCCAGGCTGAGTTCCGTCGTGGGAAATGGAAGGTGAGGTTTTAGTGGGTTTGAATCCCATTTAACCCAAAGTGCGGTCCCTTTTGGGTATCTTAGGAGATCCGATTTCCACCTAAGGATCTCAAAGCTTTCCTCACCTGCCACCGAAAAAAAGGTCCTTATCACAAAGTGGAGGGGTGGGGCGGGCCAACAGGGGGGTCTAGGGGGCTAGGCCCCCAGCTAAAGGGGGGTACGGGGGCTTCCACCGGATAATTTTAAAAAATAGACACGAAAACAGTGTTTTAAGCACTCCTAGACGAGTTTGACAAATTCAAAATTAGGTCTAATATAGGAACAAATAATTAGTTTTCAGTGATTAAATATATTTATTTAATTCCGATGGTTTCTTTTACGTCTTTGCTCAAGCTAGCTTTTGCTCAATACACAGGGACTAGTAAAGGTTAGTGTTCATATTTACTTGGTGTATATTTGGTTAATGTCTAATGTACTTAAGAAAAAGTCGTACGACTGTCTATGGAAATCAATAAGACAATGGCAAGGTAAGGACCACGTAATCACCCGAAGGCTTCTCGAGGCTAATTTATTTCCAAATCGATCTACCCTGCTGAAATATAAATAGTGTCTTTTTATGGCCTCTACAAAGGATAAGACAAGATATAGCGAGGTGCGCCGTGCAGTGTTTAAATGATGTACCACTGAATGTCTCTAATGTACGTAGACCAGTGATTCCATATATCTAAATATTGAGCCTTACCATGTTACTATTCAACCTACGTGGAAACTCGCATAAAATGCTATTTCCAGCACACTATTGATGCATATGCTCGAGCAAATCTCAACGAAATCCTCGAAAAGGATCGCCCAACTACCTTCATCATTCCTTCTTTATTTGTTTCGTTCATTTAAAATTATATTTTGGATATCGATATTGTTTCGATTTCTGAAAAAAGCTAAACAGGGCAAAAAAAACTGCAGTTTTTGCTTATTAACGACGTAACGGCAATATTATTTAGACAATGTATCACAGACTACACAGATCAGTGATTCAGTAGAAGGGTTTATTTATTTATTTACGGGCAAGCCCAATGCATAATAAAAAATACAGCAGTCTACATATAGGTAATATAATAAATCTGAAGAACAGAAAAAATATTGAACATTCGAGGAAAATAAAAATATCCATATCTATGGGAAGCGTACGCTGGTGACCAGACTATACAAGCATACTCCAAGATAGGTAGGATTAAGGCCTTGTACAGGATCAAAATAGCTGGAATGCTTGTAAATTCACGACAGTTCCTCTTTAAAAAACCCAGTTTCTTCATGGCCCTGCTTGCAAGGGTCTCGGTGTGGCCAGAGAAACAAAAGGGTACAGGGTTATTGTAATCTTGAAATAATAAACCTCTTTGTAATAATTTGTAGTGTTCAAAAATGAAATACTTATAACAAGTTCGAGTTGGAAGAGCGTCAGAACCTTTCCTAATAATTTCTTAATTCAGTAATTATTACTGAAATCTAATTCATATTTATTCAACAATTGTTCTGTGAAATTGAAATATATCAAGGGTGAAATATCGAATGTTTTGGAATATCATACGGTTTGGAAAAAAAAAGTGTCCAAACAAAGATAAAAACAAAAATTGAGTTACATGTCTGAAACTTTTGAGGAATTTCAGTCGTAGATGAAGATCATAAACTACAAAATGGGATGATGACGATTATAAAACAACTTAATGTGTACAAGAAGATAACTTCTAGGAGAAAAACAGCAACTGAAAGTTGTTTTTACGAAACTGAATGCATTTGTTCACATGGACCAAATCAAGGCGAGGATAATTCCTTGGATCGGCAGCAGATTCCTCAAAACATCAATTTTTGAATCGGCATTGCAGAGATCTGTTTTGCAAATTGAGCAACGGTAGTATTCTATAGCCCGGAACCTACCGGCGTGGCAGGCCATCCTCTTTTGAGTGCAGCCTCTGACGGTATACTGCTCACCTTCTCGAGTGACGGCAACTAATTTGTAGCAGTAGTAAATTTGTTTCCTTATTCGATCATCGCCTCTATTGAAAGGACTATTCCTGGACCATCCAAATGTGTCTTCTTCTGCTAGTTCTGAAAAGATCATCGTCAAAGAGTACTACGGTTTAAAATAACTAGTTGATTTGCACTTCAAAACGGGGAAGTTGAAATTCACGAATTGGATAACACGTATCTAAATTAAGTTTTATCGTTCTTTTAACATATTTTCCTATTACATTTCATTAAGCCTTTGAGTTGGAAAATTTAACTATCCTTTCCATTGGTTACTAATCAGCTACAATAAAGGGTTTCATCAATAACGGACAGCTCGGAGGAGAAAAACTTCACTTCGGGTTTATTAAATAACTAAAGTAATTTAGATTATTAATTTGATATTGCAGCCTCGAATTGATAGAATTGGAGTTCCATCCGCCTGAAAATAATTTCTTCTAAACTACGTTACAGTCAAGTTTGCGAAAGTTGGCTCATAAATCATTTTAGACGTGGAGGTGAATCACGATAAAATTGAAGGGTTGAAAATTCAATTTTAATAACTTTAAGAATTAAACGTGAGTTGTTTCAAAGGAATAGTTTCTACTATAATGAAGCCACCGAGCGATCAACCGTTCTCGGTCTACGTACGGTTGAGTATTGAATTTAAAATCGTCTACATAGATATGATAGGTTAATCAACTTTAAGGAACTGGAGTAGAATTTTACCTCATTCGCGTAGGGGAATGAGGGGTGATACCGTGCATCGGGCTGTTTCGGATGTTGAATCGACACCAGAAACGTGGGAATGAGCGCCGATCCTAGAGAAATGTCCCGCCAACTAGGTTCTAGCGTTACTCTACCTGCAAAGTTAGCTTTCTTGACGTGAGTGCAGTGAGTATTTTTCCGAATCGTTTGATGTTATTTCTTGTGTATCGGAAATAAGCAATGTAATTCCCATTTTCAACTCTTTTTTAGATTAGTTTTCATGTAAATACGCAGAGTTTCGTCATCTTTCTGAAGCACTGACCAAATTTAAGTTTTGATTGTAAATGAAGTCAGCGGGAATGAATTACGAAAAGCGTAAACATTGGGGTAATGCCGCCCATCGTATCGGGGGAATGCCGTGCATTTCTGAAACGTCAAAAAAAACATGGAAAAGAACAACAAATGACCAACAAAGCGCCAAATTCAGCTGGATTTGGATCAACTCACTACTAGTACCAAAGATGGGGTTCAGAAGAAGAAGAAGAAAGGTGGAAATCATGAAAAAAATTGAAATACCTCAAAAAAAAAAAAAAAAAAAAAAAAAAAGAGAAGCGCAAGAGAACCAGAAGTGAGAGCAGTGACAGTGATGACTGGGGAGATATCTCTGAGGGAGACCTTGTTGTAGACACAGACGAAGATGTTGAAGAATTCTTGACTTCGTCTTTTGTGGACTGCTTGTGTACAATTTGCCAAGAAGCCGATAATAATTCGCCAAAGTGGAATTGCGAGCACTGCAATCACGGCAGCCACTACATGTGTTTCATGGGACGACCTGATCACGGACTATGTGATGTATACAAGGCTATTTTATAATTTTGTAAAGAAAGAAAAGCTAAATATTAGTGTGGGTTCAAAAAAGTTCTATATACAAGACTGTAGTTTACCTATTTCTAAGTCATCGTTCATTTGAACTATAGTTTATTGACTGTTTTCATCGTTTTTATTGTTATGAATACCTTCTAACTTTGGAAAAAATGGGTTGAATGACGGTTGAGAGTAATTAATCAGCGACTTATTCTATAATTTATACAGTACAGTTATCCAGAATAGGACTAATAAACCTGTGCGTAACCAACTTTGTGCTGAATTTGTAACTTTTTCCTGACGTGGAGTTTTGCACTGCAAAGAACAATTTTTGAGTTACATTAATTGAGGAGGCACAGATAGATAATGCACCATATATGGTAGCAGTATGTGTAATCTTGTGGCAGAATTAGACCTGGAGAAGAGTTCTGAATTCTTTGTGTAATAATTTGTAGTCGATTTTTTCTACGTGTCTTGAAACATAAACCAACAAGTTTGAATGGAGTTTAACATTACTATTTTTTGGTAGTTTACAAAGGTTCATCATTGAAAATAAAAGAAATTGAGAATTGTAACAAATCAATAACAATTTAAACAAATTAAATAAGAACTATGAAACAATATTATCAGTGAAATTACAGACAGTATTTTATCACTGACGAAATTTGAAATTTATGAGCAAAGGGTACTTGGGCTCTAAAATTCTTCAGCTTGATTTAATTAATGTTTTACCAAGGGCACACAAATACGCTCAGTAATAAACAGCCGTAATCCATAACAATTCGGTGATAACTTAATACTAACTTAACATTAAATGAAAGAAAAAATCGAAATACAAAAAATTCCTCGACTGAGAGGGATATTATTTGATGTTTTAATCTTAGGCAAGAAACACCTCGCGCTGCTTTATGCTATTTTGGTAAGTGTGATATAGATGTGTATTAGTTTAGTTTAAAAAAAGTTCTTAAATTGCATCGCATCTCTCCAACTATTACAAAAAACATTGCGGCTAAATTGCCAGCCGATTCTGTTGCGTTTTCCCTACATTTAGATTCGCTCACCCGCTGGTATGCGCTAGAATCCTCCAAACACTCTATCATCAGTTGATTTTCCGAACCCTTGTGATTGAACTGTGTTAGCTGTAACTGGGTGATTCTCATTCTACGGGACAATCGAGGTTTTGATTCTTACTAAAAAAATTTGTTCTCATAAATTTATGATTTTTTTTTTATATTATACAATCTAGATGTTACTCTAATGGTATAGTGATGTACAAGCACGCACGATTTTCGTTTGTTTCCTCAAAATTGATAGCCACAACAATGAAGTTTAAAATTGACAATGAAATCAACATTAACCTTCTTACATCAACATTAAACATTTTTTAAACAAATCAATAAGATTGATTGATTACCCATAAATGAAACATTTACAACCTGTTTTAGAAACGGCTAACTTCATACTTGAGCCCCAACTTTACAAAAATGGCGGAAGCATGGTGTTTCCTCAAAGGTCGGGGTTACCAATGCTGAAAAAACTTTGAATTGCCAAAAAATGCCCTCATTTGAGAGAGCTACGACGATTTCCTTCAAACCCATTATATAGAAGGTTTGGGACAAACTTTGAGCACTTGATTCGTACAGACTATCAAAAAGTTAGTCCCACTTGTAAGCGCACCCAGTAACTAATTCTAAAAAAATACTAGTTAAAATATTTCCGGTAAAACGTACTTTGAGCAGATAAAATTTCGGATTAAGTTCAAATTCTGACTCTCGGACAGACCATGACAATGAGATTAGAGGTACATTTCGATCAAGTACCAAAGTAAAATGATTAGCCAAACTTTCAAGGCCTAGTTACCTAGTCCTAGCTAGTTAGTTAGATTGTTTATCAATGGATTTGTTATTGAATACGCATGAGTGCTATGAAACGTGTGTTCACGAAATGTCGATGAAAGAGTGATAACAGGCTGCGACAAACCTCGTAAACAATCGTTCCGCGATTGCAAGTTCAACCCTCATGCTACGAAAAAGTTGAGCATTGCTTCTCTTGTATTTGCTCTAATAGTACACTTGAGTTAAAGATGGAATTGGGCTTTCACCCATGGTTCTTGCTGGGCAGATATGAATCGAGAGAGTATGGTAAAGACGAGCCGTCGATATATACCAAGTCCCCAGTTACGTACTGTACATACACGTTGACAACCCTACCAAACCTGACATCCTCATCATAGTCCATCTTGATATCTGTACTCTGATTCGTTGCGCTATACAACCTAGAATCTTTAAAGATGCAAGATGGTAACACTGGTACGAAATCCGTGCAGTTCAGAATGAATGAATCGAAATTTTGCTCCTCCTCCTCAGCGTCCGCACACGATTCCTGTAGAAGGGAATTGCAAACATAACACTTCATATCATTGGGATCGTCGGCATAACACAATAGTTCTTCAGAAACTGTTAATAAAAGAACGAGAAATTTAAAACTGGCCCTCATTTGAAGTTTCAACTTGTGAGATAAGTGAGAAACTTGATTAAGTGAACCAGTGAAAAATATAGCGTTGCACAACCGA
Organism: Creontiades dilutus; assembly: GCA_031894815.1. Classification (NCBI taxonomy): domain Eukaryota; kingdom Metazoa; phylum Arthropoda; class Insecta; order Hemiptera; family Miridae; genus Creontiades; species Creontiades dilutus. Next base: position 1,355,063 of record JAVIWC010000391.1, read on the forward strand.
TTAAACGTTCATCGATTTTAGAATAACACCGATTCTAATTGTATCCCTTGAAAATAGTAGTCATGGTCAATGTTTTCAAAAATGGTAACAATAAAATAGTAATGTTAGCAATGAAGTAAAACATTAGCAGGATGATGTACGGATTCCTGTTTACAACGGGTTCCTAGTTCATAATGATGTATATTTGTTTAAGTAGGTACTATTCTTAAACAATTTAATATTCAACGATTTTCGCTGTTTTTTCGGGTTTTGTAATTATTTGTACCATAGGTGTATGATTGTATTGTTAGGGTGCCGATTAACTATGCACCTAAACCCCCTCCCCCCTCTTCTCTAATAAGAAAACTAAAGATCATGAATCTGCCCAAAAATGGATGGTAAAAATATTAATCTCGTGAGTGTTTTATTGTGTAAACAGCTGCACTACTATTGCAAAACATTGAGGTTTTGGTCCGACGACACCCCAATTCTTGAGCCAGCTCTCTCACTTAATTTAAAGTGCCTTTAAGGGTTGTCAAAGTTTTGTAAAATCAGTAAAAACCTCAAAAAAAGTCGAAGCGGCCTAAATTTGTACTGTTTTTGTAGAACACTCCACGAGGAATCCGTAGGTCAAACCATTCCCGATCTATGGCCCGATTTATGCTGCCAACATTTGCGTTATTTTGGTTTATTATTGTTTTTGTTTTGATATCAGTAACCTAGTGACGTAGTGATGTAGTGATGTAGTAATGTGGATACTGGAGTGAACTCCTGAAAGGCTTTGTAGCCGATACACGGGTTGAAGCATTCCCGTAAATGTAGGTAAAACGCTACAAATTCTTTCACTGGGGTTTATTATTCAATTTTATTCATTTGGCTTGCATTCACGATTTGAATTTCTACTAAGCTTTGGAGTTTGCGTGTTTCGCAGGTGATAGAGCGATTATTGAATTTCAGGAGATATGCATAGAGCACGTAAATCTGTTCTCAACCGAAATACCTATTTGGATTGTTCAGTTGATCATTTGACACAGTTGACACAAATTTTGTGTGCCTCCTGAAATTCAATAATCGCTCTATCACCTGCGAAACACGCACACTCTAAAGCTTAGTAGAAATTCAAATCATGAACGCAAGCCAATTGAATAATAAACCCCAGTGAATGAATTTGCAGCGTTTTTTATAGTGTATTTTATGATGGGCAAGATATGTGCTCCTTAGCGCATTCGTATATCCTATTGTATTCAAAAATTGGTGTTACTAAAGTGAATACATAAATCGCCCTACATGATTGAAATAACCCAAGAAATTGTGTATCAATTGAATACAAGGGAAGCTTTAGGCACATAATGCGTTTAACTGAGAACAGTTTCCTAGACTCTAATATTCGAGCAGCCTCTATTTTTCAACATTTTAGGCAAAACTTTGAAAAACAAGGTCGAAGCATACTGCGCATATTCGCGCATATATTTAGTATTTTTGAATACTATGGAAGAACTTGACGTAAGGCGTTGAAATTGTTTTCCTTGGTTCCTAACTGGAAATATATTAGTCAGAAGAGTTTTACATTACCTATTTTTGTACAATGAATTGAAGATTTTTATTAATTTCACATCCACCCTACGTATAATGCTATACGGTCTTTCGTAAACAATGGTCGTTGGAAAATGTACCTACGGATGCAATTATTTTCCATGTTACTATTGTCTTCTTTTCATACCACTTAGTTGTGGAATGAATTATCTCACTTCTATATCAAAATAATCTATGCATCCTTTATTAACCAAAGTTTTAAATAATATATGAAATGCGCGACGTTATGTTTTCCTTCCACAACTCTTTTCACCTCGAAATAAAATTATCTATAACTTGGTTATAAAGTTTAGGCAAACTTGTTGAATGCTTTATTGAAATTAAAAATACCGTAATCTTTTTCCTTCCCAAGTTTCTAAACCTTCGGATTATATTACTTAGGTCGCTGGAAACTCCGCACAACTTTTTGGCCCTTTTCACCTGCCCATGTCTTATTTTGGAAATTTCCTTGAATAGAAGGTTGAAACAACGTTAAAACCAACTTTCCAACCTCACGAACTCCGTAAGCTAGGTGGATCAACACTACATTCAATCTTCTTGTTGTAAAAGTTTACGAGTGTATGTTACGTAAATTTCGAGAAACTATATTCGGAAATGTTCCAGGGGAAGAATAATTCGTTGATCTTCCCCTTCCGTCTAATTTGTATGTATAATTAATACCGTTTACAGGGTGTCTAATAAGTTATGGGTTACCCCTTCTAAAATTGTTATTTTTGGGCAAAAAAATTTGTGTTTTAGATTGCTTGTTTTTCAATAATTCCAAAAATGACCACGCTCTGGTTTTTTCAAATAGGGATCCCCATTCTTTATCGCAGATTCGGGTTCTGCGATCGGTTTCATGAAAATTTGGCGCCTCAATTGACTTCGTTCATCTACAATGACTGTTTAACGATTAAAAGGTTCTCAAAGATGCATGACCACATCGTGATTAGCCAACCTTGCACGCTTTCTTAGGGCGCGGCCCAAAAAATCAATCGAATTTTCATGAAATTTTTCTAGAACGATATTCTGGAATAGATGCATGTGCTTTGCGCAATTCACAATGCGGTCATATTAGAATTCTCAAAAAAAGCAGATTAAAAAAAAAAATCTTTTAACACGTAAATAACGATTTCAGAAAGGGCGATCCATAACTTAGTTCCACAGGCCGGTTCTGAATCAATAGTTGAACAATTCAATTAATATTTTACTACTCGCTCACAGCTTTCGTTCTCGGAAATGGGGCTAAAAATCTCTTCAATTTGTTGAGCGAGGAGGGCCTAGTGGGTTCGATTTTCGATTTCAAATCAAATCCATCTCTCCACGAACTTTAAGCGCAAAATAGTTTTCCATTATATAGTTCGAAAGCTCAGACTCTAGCGCATATTTTAAGACCAAGGGCTGAAATGCAACTCTTAATGAAGAGGACGAACGATTTGACAAAGTTGAAATTTTCAAGATTTGACAACTTTTCTTCTTCAATTTAATTTTTCATCCGTTTAGCGCATTAAAAAAACTTCTATCATGGGGATAAGATATTTAATGCTTTTTCTAACGGTATAATCAAAATTTGAAGTTACTCCTTCTATCAAGGGATTATGATAATTTTATAAGTTAAAGTCAAAATCACGAGAAAAAATATCTTTCCTGTACCATTTGGAAGACCAATTTGATAACACTATTGATTTCCTCGGGAACAACAACAAACATTTCGTTGATTACCAACAACAATATCAACAACATGGAGTCAGTGTCAGTTTGTAGCTTCTTTTCAAAAAACGTTTTAAAGGAACGCTTGGGTACGAGTCAGCAACACATTGAGACATTTTCATGAAGGGAGTATGCTTATAAATTGTTCATGTTGCGTATTTAGGGCGACCGTAACGCATAGCTGAGAATTTTCGTGAAACATTTTCTTGACGATCTTTTGTTTATGTGCATTAGGAAATACATGAAAATGTAAAAAGTCTTATGCGTAATATATCCCAAAGAATAAGAGAGATTTACACGAATTTTAAGTGGAAATTTCGCCGCAAATTAGTGGATACCTGTCACATCCTAGGAGCCAAAGGTTTACACCCTAAGTATAGTAGATATGGTTAGCTACAGTACATATTATTTCAGTTACAGTATGAAAATTATAAAAATAATACTCAATATAATTCAGTGAAAGGGACTGTTATAGATTTTAACCTTGAGAGTATTGTGTGATGTTGGCGGAAATTTTGTGTTTTTTAATAAATTATAACAGGGGATTTTGGGCTGAATGTTATTTTACTCGATTTTGTTTAAAAAAAAAAAAATTATGTTACAGATAATACAATTTTGCGTCGATTGAGGGTATAAGCTGTAAACCCTGATGTAAAATACCAATATTCCAACGTTTATCCCTTAAACACTAATTTCATTGAATTTAGTCACAGGAAAAGTTGTAAAACATCACATTTTCCGCGACATGAACACTAAAAATGGTCAAAGATGTCTAAAATCTGAGGAATTATTTCATGGCCTTGCGGGGCCAACATTAAATTACCGCCATCAAGACACTATGATGGTAATGATCGTAAGGGCTGATTGATAATCCTTGAAATATGTAGAATATGGGTTGTCATTAATGATATTAAATGTATCACTTCCAGCTAAACTAAAACAGCTAACAGGTCAAATAAAACTACATACAGCTTTATTTTCATGAAAAATTTACTTTTATTAAACCGTTATTCTAATAAAATTGAAAAAAAAAATTACAAAAAACATCTATCTTAAAATTCGTGAAAAATCATTTCAGAAAAAGAAATATGTTATGTTTCGTAATCACAGCAAAATTTTTCGTTGATGCCTTTGCAGTGTATGATATAATTTGAATCGTGACCACTTTGAGCCTGGCTTATATAAACATTTCCTTCAATGATTATTCTTGAGAAACGCAATTATTAACTTTTATTGGAATATTATCAAGCATACACTTCCAAAGTGACAATGAATTCGTAACTAATATAGTTAACGTATTAACAAATGTTGGTTTTTTCAATAACAAACCATTCTTGCTTTTAAAATCGTTTCAAAGGATGTTTTTCAATTTTCCGTCCGTCCGCCGTACGCACGTGGAGCAAAATATCAGAAAAATCATTCGATTGTCATCTTGATCTTCACGATCACCTGTGAAACAGAAAGAAATGATTGCCAGTGGAAGAATTTAGCGATATCTTTTAAAGAATGGGTTACAGCATTCGATTGTCATCTATCTCTCATAGAAAGAAATGAGCCGTAGCGATATCGTAAAGAATACTAGCTGCTCTTACAGTGATCCTGTTTTCCACAACTTTCTCCCCTCTCGTACACAAGGTCGAGAACCTTGAAGCGGGGAATCTTTTTTATCCGGTTCAAAATATTTCAACTCGAGGCAACCGGAGGGGAAAAGTCTCCAAAGCAAAAGTTGTCGTCCCGACTGATTCGAAGGCAAACAAACATAGTCGGCTCCGGCGTTTTTGTTTGTTTCCGTCTCCGTGCAAAAGACTTCCAATCCCTCCTCCCTTCGGAGCTCTTCATAAGCGAGCTCTTTGAAAACAGATTACCTATCTGCCCTTCCATCAGAGTTCCCAGTTGCTCCCAACCGTCAGGGGGGTCCGTCTGTAGAACCGATGCGTTCCACATCTCGTACAATGTTTGTTCTCCCCACGGGAAGAAAACTTTTCCCCCTCTCCTTTTATATCTTTCCGTCAAAAAAGTTGGAACGAAGCTTCGCACTTGCATGTTGAGTATAAAAATGAGAGTCCAGCCGGATTCTGAAGCGATAACTCCTTACCGTTAACGGCATAACGTACTTATCGCCAGGATAAATATTCAATATACAAATTAGCTATTAATTTAAATTAGATCATTTATTCATATCCATGATATTGCCCTGGAGAAAAATCAACATGAACTTCGATGAAGTGCAGTCACATCGTATGCCGCACAGTGGTTGGAAACGGCCTTAAAACGGAAATAAATCCTGGCACGCTCCACTTCTTCAAAAATGTTCAGAAAAACGATCATAACCCATGGTTGTTGACCTGCTGCATCGATCTAGCCTATAGCCAAGCAAGTAGGATCAATCGTTTCCCAGTATTAGCCGTACTTTGACTGCCACATCTCGATTTTCGTTACGTATTTAGAACGGAACATCATAAATATAATACATAAACCTGGAGTGAGTTCATTGTACAATTTTCAAAGCTATATAAAATTGTAAATAGTAAGAAGACACCCTGGGAGGGGATAGCTCGTGCAATAAAATTCACTCTAATCGCGTTTTTCAAATTCATCAATTAAAATCGTACGTTCAATGTAGGTGTTTTACATTTCTCCATAAATACAATGGTTATTGTAATTATTGTTGTATCTTTTGAGGGGGAACTATCCGACTGAAGAGTCGATAAAACTGACTATGAACTCACCCTCAAGCCAGTCACCATACTTTCTAATGAATTTCTGCTTACTTTGACCAACAGCTCGGAACCTTTCCTTCAATCGACTTATGGGCGATTCTCATTTAACGGGACAATCGCTGTCCTTCGTTGAAAAATAATTTTCTGTTCAAATTTTCCCAAAACTTATTTTTGCAATTATTATGTGGTAACCAGGCCTACTTATGGCTGTCATAAAGTTCGGCTACTCTTCATTGTACATGCCGGTAATTGATCGAAATGTACCTCTAATCTCATTGTCATGGTCTGTCGGTGAGCCAGAATTTGAAGTTAATCCGAAATTTTATCCCCTCAAAGTACGTTTTACCGGAAATATTTTAACTAGTACTTTTTTAGAATTAGTTACTGGATATTAGTGCGCTTACAAGAGGGACTAACTTTTAGATAGTCTGTACGAATCAAGTGCTCAAAGTTTGTCCCAAACCTTCTGTCTCATTGTCATGTGTTTGAAGGAATGCTCTCAAATGAGGGCATTTTTTGGCAATTCAAAGTTTTTGTGGTAACCCTGCCCTTTGAGGAAAGACCATGGTTCCACCATTTCTATACAGTTGGGGCTCGAAAATGAAGTTAGCCGTTTGTAAAACAGGTGTGTACGTTTCTTACTTCTCATTGTTATGGGTTTGAAAATCACTCTTAATCAATCTTATTGATTCGTTTAGCATTCATTTTGGGATAGAGATGTAAAAACTATTTAATGCAAGTTTCAATTTCTATAAGTGTTCATTAGACTCTTAATTGCAGAAGGTTAATGTTGATTTCTCATTGTCGTGCCGATTTTAAACTTCATTGTTGTGGCTACACAAAAGCTGTCATAGCTGTTTGAAACATTTTTTTTTCAAGTTTGGTATTTGATACTAAATAAATACTAATATTAAAATGTGGTACTTGTTCTACCACAAAGTCAGGAAAAACTGAAATCAGATCTCATCTGATCATCCAACCTTCTGTCACATTCAACCTTCAACCTACACATCGTTTACGTAATTCTATGGTTTTTTGGTTGACAAAGCTCATTGTCATGGATACATACCATTCTCGTAACCTATAAAATTTTAAAACCTAAATTTTGAGGAAACAAACGAAAATCATGCGTGCTTGTACATCACTACACCATTAGAGTAACATCTAGATTGTAGAATAAATAAATCATAAAATTAATAGGAGAACAAAATTTTTTAGTCAGAATCAAAACCGCGATTGTCCCGTTAAATGAAAATCACCCTTCTCTGTGGTCCAATTTTTGAAAGTTTCTCAAAGTGATTGCATATTTTTAACTGGAAAAGCTTATTAAAAGTTGACGAACAGCCCAATTTTGGGTTTTTGTCGAGAGGAGGCAGGGAGATATTGGATTTTGTATCCACCAATACTCGAACGGCTCCTGCATGCTGTTGGTAAAGAGACGATTGGTAGCCTGCGGTTTTAATTGAGGATCTTCGAAAAATAAAAATTAATAACTACTTTTTTATATAAAAAATAGAATGGACTTCAGATTATAATGAAAAGATGGTATTCATATACCTCATCACCTAACTTGTAAGGATCTATAAATAGTGACATCTTTTTCATGATAGTTTTCCTTGTTGCAGGTAAAAATGGCATTTGAAGCATTCATTCACGATCATCGTGGTTATGTAGTCTGGGTAAGTGGATTCTCATTAGCTTAACCTAGTCGCTGCTTTGTGATTCATTTGTGATTTGTGCACGGTTTGCAATACATATACGGATGTATAAATTTATGCAATAAATTTATCAAGAATGGATTTTAGCTGGCATTTGGAGTTAACTTTTAATTGAAGTAAGATCAGATAGCGCTTTGTCGGTATGATCAAGTCTTGAAGTGTAGTACATAAGTTGCCGTCGCAAATATCATCGAAAGCCATGAAGCTACAACTGTGATCGATCTTATCTTATCTTCTCTTATCGTATCCATAACCACTAATGATTCTTCTCTGTCTCCAATTATTGTCCCTTCAAACATCTTATTGATTTCAGCCTTTCTCGTTGATTTAGGGAACAACTTCTCTTGAAAGACATCTATCCCTTCTGACAGTTATGATCCCAGTGAGATCCACGCTTGCACAGTCAAGTAGTTATTCGAGAGGCGTGGAGCGACGTAAAGCTCCCTCTAACCCTTCAAGCTCTCTTTACACTTTCCGTTCTTAATTGCCCAAACCTTCACAGCACCGAGTTCACTCCACCTGAAATTCAACAACACTCAAGATGGTGCTCAGCTTCATTCCTGCCATAACGTCTCCTTTCCACATTCGCTCTCTCAATTGCTTAAATAAGTTAGTTTCCTCAAACATTTCATTGCCGTGAGCCCCTTTTCCCGTCTCTTGCTCCAAGCTGGCAACTCCGTCTACGGCAGCTGACGATCGACCAAACTGAGTTATGGTTACAAACCGTATTCCATCCACAACACAATCATATTCCTCGAGTTAGAGACAGCTCGTGCAGAGTTACCTCCTTGAAAGACCAATTATTGAAACCATCCCTCTGAAACTGCCTCCCTCATGATTGACACTAAGCTAAAATGAATAGAATACAAACCGGAATTTATGAGGAAGCAAAACAACAGAAAATCCTGCAGGTCATCTCTACTTCAACCATACAGTTGTTCACTTCTTGGCCACAATTGCAGATTATCAAAGAGGATGATCCGAAAATTTTGTTGACATGTTCATAGGAATGTCGTTTTGCTTTGAAGTTAGTATTCTTGAGAAAGTGCATCTTGTCACTTTAGTTTTAAGATGCTTACTTAGCAAAAAATGATTTTGGTTTATTATTCAATAATAAACCATTGTAATCGCTCTTGAAAAAAAAATTCAAACCCCCCCTGAAAATTTCATGGTTTACGTTTCAAAGGGTGTAGAATCCGAATCTGCAATAACAATTTTTCCGTCCGTCGTACGCCGTACGCACGATTTCTCCCAAACGACTGAAGCAAAAAAGCTGAAATTTTCAGGAAAAATCCATGTTGGTCCGGCGACGCCCCAATTCTCGAGCCAGCTCTTTCACTTAATTTAAAGTGCCCTTTAAGGTTTGTCAAAGTTTTGTAAAATCCCTAAAAACCTTAAAAAAAGTCAAGGCGGCCTAAATTTGTACTCTTTTTGAAGAACACTCCACAAGGAATCGAATGAGCCCTTTCTCAGGTCCGTAGGTCAAACCATTCTCGATCTATGGCCCGATTTATGGTGCCAACATTCGCGTTATTTTGGTTTATTATTGTTTTTATGTTGATATCAGTAACCTAGTGATGTAGTGATGTAGTAATGATGATACTGGAGTGAACTCCTAAAAAGCTTTTTAGCCGATACAGGGGTTGAAGCATTGTGATAATTTTCAGGAAAAATCAGAAAATCTGAAATTTTCAGGAAAACGCTGCAAATTCTTTCACTGAGGTTCATTATTCAATTGGCTTGCGTTCATGATTTGAATTTCTACTAAGCTTTGGAGAGTGCGTGTTTCACAGGTGATAGAGCGATTATTGAATTTCAGGAGATATGCATAGAGCACGTAAATCTGTTCTCAACCAAAATGCATATTTGGAGTTCGGTTGATCATATTTGTGTGCCTCCTGAAATTCAATAATCGCTCTATCACTTGTGAAACACGCACACTCCAAAGCTTAGTAGAAATTCAAATCATGAACGCAAGCCAATTAAATAATAAACCCCGTTGAAAGAATTTTCAGCGTTTTTAATTACAACATGCCTGTTCATTGCTTTCATCGTTTATGCAACTCTATAACTTCAATGTCAATGTCACTAACCTTCGTCCCTTTCCCTTCACGAACTACCTAAGCAGTTTGTCGACTTTATGTTTTTCTATCTATGCGGTTCCTTCGTTTATCCTTTATCCCGAACTTTAAATTTAATGTAAATTTGTAAACTTTGAAAATCTGGTTAAAAAACGTCTACCAGGTATCTCATTATCTCCTCAATCTAAGAACATTCCTCAAGAATCTGTGGGTCTTCAATAATACTGTTATTATTTTGAATCTACAGTTTTAAGGGAAAATCGAAGAAGTTATTTTTTATGAGAAAGCAAAATGAAGCCTTTCGCCTAATACATAATTTTCTGGTTGTTTATTTCCGGTTGTTTACTCCACCATCGAGGTTACGAGAAAGAAAATGAGAGTTGAAAAGGAAAACTATACGCTCTCACGCCCTTGAAATCTTATCATTTTCTCAGTAATACAGTCTCACACCCTCTTTCATCCCCTTCCACCCCTAGAAGGAAATCCAGTTACGGGACAAAACCTTTTCGAATGTAGCGGAACCTGAGGAGGAAGAACCGACCACTCGCAATGATTGAGTCTTTCTCTCCCCTTCACCTCCGCCGCGACCCCCGCAAATAATTTACCGTTCGAACTCTCAACGGGAATACTGGAGAAAAGGTTGAGAGAATCCCATTATTCCTGTCCACTCCCGAACGACATTGCTGGGCCGAGACCCTTATGGGTCATTGGGGGGTCTTTGCCTCCTTCTCGCCAGATGCCTTTTTTTCTTCTTTCTCCTGAGAATTGTAGCGAAGTAATTCGGCGGAAAACTTAAATGCATTTTACTTACTCCGATTTGTTCATTCCGTTATCGATCCTTTGTCAGTCCTCGCTGTTCGAGAAGTGTGAACGTTATACTGAAAATCTTATTCTAACATAGGTGTTATCGTCAATACAATTGATAGTTAGGGTTGTTTTATTGTTTTATATTTTTAGCAATATTCAGTTTTTGTATTCCAATACTCCATCGTAAAGTCTCAAGAGTTCTAACCAGACTTCATATCCCGTAGAGTACCTCATGACTTTCTTGAGAGTTTCCTCTGTCATGTTTGTGGTAAGAACTATCAGGACATCGCTATCGGCTTTGGTATAGGCTTCTAAGCTTGTATTATATGCCCCGAGTTCTTCCGCAGAACCTTCTCCTGGGTCTTTCGGAGCTTTTAATTTACCATTAACTATATCCAACCAATGTTTTATTCATTTTAGTACAGCAAGAGCTTTGTATTTCCATGTAGCCCAGTTTGCTTTTCCTTCAAGGAGTCCAAATCTGCACTTGAACAAATCCATTGGAACGGATTTTGCTCAAAATTAAAGGATTAGTTTTGAAAGAAAATAACTCTTGAAAACTCTATGGAATTGCGAAGTTTCAGCATCTTGGTCCCATAACCAATTGATTTTTACGTACTGTTAGGTACAACCATGAGTTTTAGAAATATCAATAATGATTGAAAACACTGCTATTGAAAATTAAGACACGAATGAACTTTTTAATGTGTATAGAAACAAGTGTTTCTAACGAGTCATATGATAACAACACGATACTTGATGACATAAATAGAGTGATCTCAATACTACGTATTAAAATGGGGGGGGGGGGGGGGAAGAATGTAGTATTATTACATCTCCACAATTATTACCATGACCATCATATGTTCTTCACCTGGCGACATTATTCTATTTTCTTGTATTGTTTCATTCTGTTTCCAACAATGTTCGATTCTTGCTGAATAAAGCCTTATATTCGAAAGGTAACCAGTTCACTTTATAACACTAGGTATACAGTTTCATTCAGAGTTCACGTACATTTAGCGAATTCCAGAATGAATCCATAAGAGCAAATAATTATTTTGAAAGTAATAGACATTTGTCTGAGCATCTACCTTGCAATGAAAATCTCTGATCTGTTCATCACACTTTGTCTCTGGTTCATTACCTAAACTCAGAGAATATTAACCTTCTAGTTGTGTTCTGGAGGGCTTGGAAACAGTTCCCTTCTATACTTCACCTCCGTAGATAGATTAGAGAACAAATTAGCCCCCAGGGTACTTCAGGTGATCAGTGTGTATCAACATTGTGAAACTCACTTCTAGATTTTCGGGTGACTCCGTTATGAACTTCTCATCAAACACTAAAACTGGTCAGATAGTAAAAACACAAGATGACCTAGAAATATCTAGAATGGTATAATATACTGTATATCGCCACGGAAGCGGAAATTTCGAATGGAACAACTGAAATTTGACGAGATAAAGTAATACACCTACCTATGCTTCACGTATCTGAAAATACATAAAGGTATATCGAGGGAAACGATTTCAAAAGGAACTCTTGAAAATAACATTCCATTGCAATCATATCAGCTGATTATTTCGTCCCAGTTTACTAGGGATTTTTATATCATGTCAAGTAAGTAAAGTAAACAAGGAATTTCACCTTGGATTTTCGTCCGACTGCCCGGAGGTGTTGCGGACGTCGCCAGCCGTCCTCTACAGAGGATCGGAACTGGGTCTGCCGATTTCGCTCGTGGCTTCCCATTGCCTCACGCCCCTGGGTTGGGATATCATCTTTTGTCACTAACTATCTGACCAGTAATTTTAGTGTTTAGTGTGAGTACTCGACTTGATAGTTACGACGGATTTTCTACTAAGATACGTATATAATAATTATTACGAAATATAATTGTATAAGAGCACAATCGATGTATTTTTATAACTGTTGGAACAAACCTTTAACCTCGTACCGGCCCGAATGGGACCATACCATTCATTGAAATTGAAAACATTGACCTTATTTTGAAAGTTGTTGATGTTCTAATCCATGATGGTTCAAGGAACTTTTGTGAAGATAACAATATCTTACTTATTACGTCTGCTCCATACCATCCCAAAACCAATGTGCCAGGCAGAAAGGGAAATATGTATATTTAAAATGAGAATGAAAGCCTTGAACAATATCAAAGACCCGAGTCATCGACTCCAGATGTTCCTGTTCTCGTACAGAATCACGCCCCAGAAGACTACAGGACGATCCCCATCCGAACTTTTTAATGGCAGATTGATCCGGAGTAGATTAGACATACTGAAACAAAACGTAGAAGCGAAAATCGATTCATCATTGGTGGAACAAAAATTGAATCACGACAGGAGAGCAAAGCGTCGTGTGTTTGAAGAGGGAGAGAAACTATGGGTAGTCGATCCACTCAAACATATGTTGAAAACAGGGATATTGAAGAAAACAGGCCTTCTGTCGTACGTTGTACAGATTGGAGAAAACCAGAATAGAAAGCATGATGATCAACTGCGGAAACGAGTGTAAGAATGCAACTCGAATGAGGGGGAGAACATGTAGCATCACTCCTCAAATGACAATGATACGAACCTCGCAACCAGGAAACGCTAAACAAACTAGTTCTAATTGATTAGCTAAGGTAGAGATATGAATGGTGTCCACGAACTCTTTAAATTAATATTATAGGTATTTTATACACTTACTTATTTACCAGTAATAAAGGTAACGTGATGCCACATCAGCCACTAAGATTGACTAAAACTAATGACTAGAATTCAGTATCAACTAGACCCCATTAAATGGACAAATTTTGTGATTTTTAACTCAAACTTCGGTGTTGTAATTTCCGAAAAAAGCTCTAGACGGCGCACAGTGGGCTGAATCACTAATTTAGGTGGACAAAATTCTGAAACTTGTCCATATGCAACCTTTGGGTTCCCAGATCACGGAAAAAATTATTTAAAAAATCAAATTAATTTTTTGACATGATTGGCGAGCACACAGTGGTCTAAAATCAAATTGATTTGCTAAAATTTAAAACTTTCCTAAATTCAACGATTGAAGTCCCAGAATACGGGAAAAATTATATTTAAAAATCTAATTAATTTTTTGACACGATTCGCGAGCACAAAGTGGTCTATTATCAAATTTATTTCCCAAAATTGTACTGAAAAAAAATTATGTATCACCCAAAACGCAAAAAATCGCAAAAATTCATTGCAACATTTAAAAACTAGAAGGATTGATGAAACAAATCCTGCAAACGAATCCGTGGAATAACTTGGCGTTAATATAGTTTTTCGTTATTGAATAGGGGCATAAATTTACAAGTTGCTAAGTTAAATCCACAGGTAGAACGCAATGTATATTCTATAACGAATGCAGAAATTTAATGTCTTACCTGTCTCAGCAATGTCCATTGTTGAATAAAAGCAATAGAACTTCGCGCTACACACACCTTTAACATAATGAATGGCCATCGAATAAAGATAATCCCACTGCCGATTATCAGGCACTTGCGTAAACATGACTGATTCAGTTTGTAAACACGGTATGGAGGAAAATATTAGTATTTACAGTCTCACTAACTAATAATAAAAAGCTAAAGCACTCAGAAATTCCAGACTTTTGACTTGACTTTTGTCCACCTAAATTGGTGATTTAGCCCACTGTGCGGCGGACGGACTGAGTTTTTAATTCGATTTTCATAATCATCATTATCATCGTAATTATTTATTGAAACGTAAAGCAGCAAAGTTTGATGGAGAGAGGAGGTTAATTTTTTTCTTGGTTGCTTACAAAGGTTTATTATTGAAAAAAATAAAACAAAATTAGTTGCTTTTCTTTATTGTCTGTTTATGTTGTATTGTAGTGCGGTACAGAATCAACACATAAAATGTCTTCCACGACTTTGCGTTCTCGCTCGATTTAAAGTAATGACGTCGTTTCTAACTGACCAAAAGAGGCAATCGCCGTTTTCAACATTTGAGTTCCCGTCGAAATGGCGATAGTGGAGGAAGGTCAGGGACTTTGGGGAGGATCGCGGATTAAGTAAAGGAGCCCCGTATCTCTCCAAGTACCGCTTTCCCCCCATTTGTTCGTCTTTTATGTGAATCAATTAAGGGGAGGTCATAGAAGCTATTTCAATTACATTAAACTCAGCGGGAACCACTTTAATCGGGGAGAACCACCCTCCCTTTTTCTGCCCTTTCCGACTCGTTCCGTCCGAGTCCCCACCTCGCCGCAACGTTTCGTGGTTTATTAAACCCGACCGAAGCCTCTCTTCCCTAAAATCTCAGTTCCGAAATTTTCACAGTACTATTGTTGATAAGCGATCAGCATTTGGTTTGCACCGTTTTACAATGAATACTATCAATCTAACATCCTTTTCAACCTAAAACATTCTTAGTTAGGAAGCTTGACCTAAAGACTTCATTTTTTCCCACAATTCTCTGAGAGAGCAAATGTGAAAATTAATGAAAAAGGGAAAAATCAATCTAGCATCTGTAGCTGACCGCAAAACAAGGGATTATCATCATTTTATGTGCAGAGGGAGTAACGCGACTGAGGCCCAGCCCGTCTCCCAAGTATTTTACAACTGAAATTGGTTGATTTCCAACCAAAAGTACTATAAATGTTTAAATCCGCTCAAAATTCCACTTTGTTGTTCAGTAATGATCGATTTGTGTTGAACAGTTCCAGGCCGAGTTCAAACGTGGGAAAGAAAGGTGAGGTTTTATTGGGTTTGATTCCTACACAACCCGAAGAGCGGTTCCTTCTGGGTATCTTACGAGATCCGATTTTCACCTTAGGATCTTAAAAATTTCCTCGCCTACCTACTAAAGAAAGAAAAAAAAACTGCAAATTTTTTAATTAGGGTTTATTATTCAATTTCATTTGTTTGGCTTGCATTCATAGTTTGAATTTCAACTAAGCTTTGGAGTGTGGGTGTTTCACAGGTGATAGAGCGATTATTGAATTTCAGGAGGCACACAAATATGATCAACTGATCAATCCAAATAGGTATTTTGGTTGAGAACCGATTTAAGTGCTCTATGCATATCTCCTGAAATTCAATAATCGCTCTATCACCTGTGAAACACGCACACTCCAAAGCTTAGTAGAAATTCAAATCATGAATGCAAGCCAAATGAATGAAATTGAATAATAAACCCCAGTGAAAGAATTTGCAGCGTTTCATGCATATCAGAATGCTTCAACCCGTGTGTCGGCTACAAACCCTTTTAGTAGTAGAAAAAAAAACGCTGTTGTTTTTGTTTTGATCGCAGTAACCTAGTGATGTAGTGAATGTGGATGCAAATGTTTGCAGCATACGATCATTCCATACATCGGGAATGGTTTGAGCTACAGACCTGGGAAGGGGCTCATTCGATTCTCTCATGGAAAGTTCTTCAAAAAAGTCCAAAATTAGGGTTGATTTATTTTGAGGTTTTTAGAGATTTTACAAAACTTTGACAACCCTTAAAGGGCACTTTAAATTAAGTGAGGGAGCTGGCCAAAGAATTGGGGCGTTGTCGGACCAATATTGATTTTTCTTGAAAATTTCAGATTTTTTGCTCCATCCGTTTGGGAGAAATCGTGCGAACGGCGGACGGACGGAAAAGTTTTTATTGCAGATTCGGATTCTACACCCTTTGAAACGTAAACCATGAAATTTTCAGGGGGGGTTTAGAACTTTTTTTTTCAAGAGCGATTACAATGGTTTATTATTGAATAATAAACCAAAATGATCGAGTGAGCCTCCATAAGACAGTACGAGACGGATGACATGAGGGGTACCAACCCGATCTCTTCTCTTCACCCAAGAAAGCTAAAATACTGCGAAAATACTGAAATTTGATAGCGAGAATTTAAAATTTCACTCAGATAAATATGTCAACTATTGGTAAATGATACTGTGCAGAATTTTTTTCGCTTCAAATTTGTTCCGTATTTTTGATTGGTTCACTCCCTTGTTTTCAAATATAAGTTCTGGAGCCAAAATCCATTCTCTTCCAGAATGATAATCCCTCCCACAACTCTGAGTGCCGATACTATTTCCTCTTGGTCGAGAGTCTCAAAGGTTTCGAATCGTCTACATTCGAGTGATGGGCATTTAAAGAGAAGATCCTTCCCCTCCGCACAATCTGCTCACTGGATCACCAGTGTAGGCTCCAATCCTGTTCAGATGAAGCACCCATGCAACCCACCATTACAACTAAGTGTTTTATTTTGTTTCGAGAGAGATTAAAAGATACCGTGATTTCGCTATGGCTGGGTGAATTTATCAACAGTTTTCCACGTTTCTTCTCTGGGGAAATCACCCAGTTTTGCTTATGTTCCCGCTTTATCAATTTTTACAAAGTGGTTTTTACCCAGCATTTTGCTGTATTTCAGACTTGTTCCGGCCTTATGAAATGCATTGATGCTTTGGGGAGGTAGAATGCAGTAAAATGTTAGCTTTCTAACGGAATTTAGGTTTGAATTTTAGTTTTATTTTGCTACTTTTAAGTGGAAATGAGATGTAACTATCTGTCTGTTATAATTTGCGTTGAGCGGAACAGTATATAATCAGTTGGAAACAAATCCATTAGTCCATTAGGCGGAAAAGGTCTCCTCTACAGAACCCATGATCCAGGCGTGAAAGTTGAAAAACTGTTTCTCACCCTAACTAACTTATTTCCTATCTCGGAGAGGGGAAGGAAACAAGTGAATTTACCAAGCCAGGGGGGTGCCCGAGGGGATGTGGCGAGGCTCACCCCTGCTTAACGAAGTATGAGAGGGCAGGCAATTAGTTGCGGACGTCCGCATCTCACCTCCCTCCTTTTGGGATGCGCACCTCGAAGCCCTGCGGTCGGTCACAGATGGCGCCCTCTCCTTTCCCCTCCGCGCAATTATCACTTCCAAACCGCAGAGACAACCCTTGTCGACCTTCCTTCCAAAACGGGAGTGGGACAACCCCCCTCCTCCAACTCCCTGGACAAAATGAATCAAACATTTACCTAACTACCCCCCGCCAAGTCAGCAATAATACTTCGAGGTGAGTCAGAAGAGATTCGATTTCCCTAAAACAAGCAATTAGCGGCGCTAACCCGCTGGCCCGTAGGATCCACCTCGCTACCCTCGTACTTTGTTTAAAGAGGAATTACCTTTGTTTGACTTTTAACAAGGCTGTGCCTCTTCCTACCACCTGTTCAGGCACTGGAAACATGGTTAACAAATTCGATCAATCAGCGAATCTCTGTTGGTTAACGTCGATGGGGTGGGGAAAGATGGCAACGAATAGCCAATTTACTAAAAGGATGAAACATTAACTTACTTCGATGGAAAAAAGTCCATTACCCGATTAGTTGACTCAGTTTGAAGGTTTATGCTTTCTGATACCAACCAATTGCAAATAAATTATAGAGGTGGAAGGATCAAATCTGTTCGATATATTGCTAAAATTCACCAACCAGATACATCATCAATCATGGAGAAATTTCATGATAGAATGAAGTTGACCTTGGGCGCAAAAATATACTTGAGTGAATTTAGTCGATTAGGTACTTAAGAAGGATTAATCACTGGAAACCAAATCCACATTGAACCTTTCTGGATTGATCCATTCCAGGGTTTGATTTCCATAATCTGTTATATTAGGACTCGGAAGAAGTTTTTCTAGCTACTTTTTTTTTTTCAAGTGCTAATACACTGACTTTATATAAGTGCTAAACACTTACTTTAGGGGCCGAGTTGTTCCCCCCCCCCCTCCTAAAATCGTCAAAATGGGAGTAAACAAAAAATCTTTTTTCTGAATCTTCATATTGTTTTCCAAGAATCTCAATATCATGTTTGCACACTCCACGCAGCTGCGCAACCATGCACAATTGGCACTAACTTTTTTATTTTATATGTGAACCCGAATGTTTTATTGCAGATTCGGATTTTACTCAAGATTTCATGAAAATTTGACCCCTCAACCAATTTTTTTGATTGCGCCTAACCGATTCAGCGAGCACGCAAAGTTGCCCAACCCCAGAATTGTCAAATAGTAGATGATGGTGAACTGTAAAGTGTGGCACATGAATTTTCATTGTTTTTTAACCCTACTTCACGTGAATCTATCGGTTTCTTGATTCGACTCAATTTTCGCGGAATAATGACCGAAATTTGTTTATTATGCATGAAAAATCATCATTTATGCAGGATTTTGCCTCTCTGAATAAGATGATTTTTCACTTGATCACTGAAGGTTTCCATATCCTATTTTTTAATTTTATATCCAGACCTCGAAAATTAATCCCCCTCACAATGTGAAAACGGGCGCCCGAATAGAAAAACGGAAGCAAAATAAACAAATTTTGGTAATCATTCCGCAAAAATTGAGTCAAATAAAAAAAAACGGATAGCATCACGTGAATCTAGTGTTAAAAAACAATGAAAATTCATGTGCCACGCTTTACAGTTCACCATCATCTACTATTTGACAATTCTGGGGTTGCCCAACTTTGCGTGCTCGCTAAATCGGTTAGGCGCAATAAAAAATATTGGTTAAGGGGTCAAATTTTCATAAAATCTTGAGTAAAATCGAATCTGCAATAAAAAATTGGGGTTCTCATTTAAAATTAGAAAGTTAGTGTCAATTGCGCATGGTTGCGCAGTTGCGCGGAGTGTGCAAACATGATATTTGAGATCCTTGGAAAAAAATATGAAGATTCAGAAAAAATTTATTTGGTTTACTCCCATTTTGACGATTTTAGGAAAAAATTTTTGTATATGACCTGGACCTTGAACGATAAATTAAAGGCGTAGATTTGCGTAACAATCCCCACAGAACTAACTATTTACAATTTTGTTCCTTTCACTGATAGACAGTGGGGATGCTCTGCTTTGCTCAGCTGAGATCCAGGTACGTTTGTTGTTCATTGAAAAGTTGTCAAAGGAGTTCCACTTTCAGCTAACTAACCCCCCCTCCCTCCTAAAATAAGACTTACTATTTCTCGAGAAGTGTTCAGCTTATTACTCAACCCTGAAATCATGAAAAAGCACAGCGAGAAATCGCTTCATATCTCCGAATCAACTAAATGATTATTTAGTGAACCCATCTTATTACAGTTGTTTCAAACGACAAGTATTCAGGAATCGAAACTCGCCGTCAATGATCACATGGGGAGCTCTAGGAGCCTTTAGTTTGTGCAAATGTGTGGACGAAATACCTCATGATATTGTATTCTGCATTGTATTCTGTATTGTATTCTGCTTCAATCAATTTGAACATACGAGTCGGTTCGTCCCTTTTTTTATGGCGCATGAATATCATTTAGATCAACGAAATTAGTTGCATTTCCCAGCATTCAAATTCCTTCGAAGCAGGTTGATTTTTCCTGCTCGTATGCTGAGTGAGGGAAATCTTAAGTATAGAACCGAACAGAAGTCGTTGGTATTTTTCCCCACAAACTAGAACTTCCTAGTTCAAATGGAATTCTCTCCTTTTCTCTCTCAAAGTGAGCCCAAATGTACTATCCTACAGGACATTCCAAAATTCTCCTTTTATAGTCTTTTCGCGCTACTTACAATTGTTTTGTGTATCATTCTTCATGTCATTCGCCTCGTGATGTGAATGAATTCCTCGAAGCAGAGTTGTTAAAAAAGGAGGAGGTCAATTACTTTTGAAAGAGTGTGATGAGCATTTCCATTCCCAATACAAGAAATTCTGTTATGTGTGTTTGCAATTAAAAATGACAAAGCAGTGGGTGCTTGACAGAATATAAAGAAGAACAAGGGCGTTCGCCATGAAATTGATAAGGCACCACATTTTCAAAAACTCAAGACAATTTCACATCATTTTCAAACCAAACTTGGGGAAATTGGCTCATACGACCTCCGTTATGACTTTTTTAAATTGAACGTTGTTATTATGTCATTATTTTATTTAACAACGTTCAATCTACCTACTCGATTGTACTCCAGGCAAAGGCATAGAATTCAGCTTTTGACAAAAATTTTAATTTTGAATAGAATTTTTTGTTTTTAAAGTTGAATTATGTTGAATTTCTGTAGTACAATCGGTTTGGAAGGACACAATGATTTGTAAACGGGTGTGCTTGTGTGTCCCTGTATGGTTCCAATTTAAATCGTATCAAGATGACAAAGAGCGGGACGTGATTGGAGACCCCAGGGGGCTGACGCGGTTGGATTCTGAAATTGGATGTAATTAAAGCTCCTGGTGCTGTGGGACGCCTTCAAACCCTACTCCTTGAATGGAGGTGGTAATTCAGGTTTGAAGCAGGTAGTCGAGGGTGAAACTGCCGGTGTGAAATTGGCGAAGACAACGAAATTGAGAGCAGAAAGCCCCACGACGACGGCGGAGGAGTTGACAGGTACGTGTCTCTCAGGATTAGTATTGGATTGGATGTTGCTTCACCTGGCCCGACTCCGTCCCAAGGAATGTTATCGTCAGTGACATATGTCAGTCGATCATCTGCCCACGTTGTTTTGTGTTTTCGTTATGTCTCGGAGTCGCAATGTGTTTCCGCCTCAGAACCATTTGTAGCATATTAATATCAGCTTTCTAATTACTCTAATGGAAAGGTATATGGCTCTTATGGCTCTGTAAAAAGGTATAGGCTCCTATTCTAAACTTTAACCATTGAAGCGATTATGATGAACTTCTGTTATCTACCATTAAAAGAACTTAACCCCCCCTCTCCCCCTTAAAACTGTAGGTTTACATAAACCTACGTTGTTAAGTTGTTTAAGTTTTTCTGAATGACAGAACTTGGAGCAAAAAAAGAACGTCGAAGCTAGAGATGTCAAGAAAATATCGATGTATCAAAATATCGATATTCCTCCGTCGATATATAGATATTTTTGGGCGATATTTTCTATTTCGATATATCGACATTAAGTGTACACTATCGGATCCGATATTTTTCAGCCGTAAATCATCATATTTATATGGTATATACAGGGTGATTCCCTTGTAGTGTACGAACATTTTTTGGGCGAAATGAGACCGAAAATGGAACAAAACGCCACTAACCGCACAGTTCTATCTCAACCCGTTCCGGAGATATGATTTTTCAAACATTTTTTCGAGGAAACCACGCTTTTTTCCATAAAAGCTGTGTTATGTGCACTTTGCTCCAATGTTTTTCAATTTTTTAGTACATTTTTGGATTCAGCATTAAATTTCCAATAAGACGGTAGTACAGGTTACCATAAAAGTCACTAACTTTGAATAGAATGAACAGCTCAAACTTTAACTTATGTAGGAAAGTTACATTTCCTCATTTTTCATAATCGCTCATAGATTTACTAAAAGACCACCCACAAAACTGCAAATTCCATAAAAAGTAGCGCATTTAACCAGCTTTCGAATGGTATAGTCACATTTATGATTTTGGTCAGATTTCGTAGAGAAATTCACATTTTAAATCCGAAAAACATGGTGTATTATTTTGGTATGGATATAAAATGTGTGAGTTAAAAATTATGAATATGTTCTGGTTAGGAGCAGGTAGGTATATCCGACTAGGAGATTGTTGAATTAATATTTCGTGGCGAATTATATCAGCCTGTCTAGCTATTATATCGGAAGACGAGGGGATAGCACATCCCCCAATCACCTCCAGTTCAGAGGCTCACTGCTAAGACAAACGCAAACTGTACTGGCGAGACGGTAGCCACATGCCCCACTAGTTTAACTATCCAGGCGAAGTCGGCAAGTTCGAGCGCCTGGCGGATTGGGTTGCTCCATCTCGAACTATTTCGATTCTTAAAGACCAGCTTTGAGTTATTGTTGATAGAAGGTCGGCTACGATAGTCTCAGCTGGTTTAGCGTCTGACAGCAAATTACCACGGGTTTTGTTCCTGGAGTTTCCCCGGATAAAGCATTTTAAGGGATGATTCGTTAGGATATTGCCTTTGTGAAACTCAATATATGATCACTCCAAACTTGGAACCCATGATTGCACCATCCTCGAATCGGAATTTTCCAATTCTGTTTAACGGGATCTTGGAGGTTGTCCAGATTTTTTTCATCCGCAGTGATCTTCCTCAGATTTCAGCCATTTCTATTTTCTGTACCGGTAGAATGAACAGAGTTTTGAAATTCATATTTTTGGAGTCTATGCATCTTGATACGTAAACCAACAACTTTCAATAGGAAGATAACTTATAAAGATAACACTTAACTACAAAGTCACAAATATATCGTGGGGTTCTGAGTAAAAGTGACCAAGTAACATTTGCAAAATTTTACAGGGGAGCGATCTGAAGTTTCACCTATTTTCTTCTTACGAACACTGGTTGTGTGATGTCTCATCCGACTATGTTTCGATTTTTCTTCATCCTGTAGGTAGTTAGCTAGTGCCCGCCTATGATATCGTGCTTCAAAATTCACTTCAGATTAAATAAGAGCTGTTTTCCGGAAAACTCTATTTGATCATTTTTACCTGCCTGGAGTTTCAAGCTTTACTCATTTGGTCAATTCAATTCTTCGAAAATCTGTCGCATAGTTACATGAAATTGAGGGATTGAATAGTTTTTTCGTTAATTTATCGTGTTGCCAAGGATCTAATACCAATGATATACCTATTTCTGTTAGAAAAGGTTATTCATTACCTATAACTGTAATTGGTCATTTTCACCTGCCCACTATGCAATCTTACAAATCTTACACAGTAAAAGTGATCAAATGGCAATTGATAACATTTACATGCACCAGCGAGAGTACATTTATAATCCATCTCGTGTTTTGTGGTTGAGTTCAAATGCCATTTGGTCACATAAAACTCTTTGGGTCAGGCAGGTAAAATTCATTTTCAAGTATTTCTTGCACATCAGTTTGAAGATAACGTTCTTAGCAACAACACACAGTAGACAACGTTCCTTAGTACCGGAATGACAAAAAAAGCTCATTTTGAAAAAAATGTTACTTGGTCACTTTTACCCGGAACCCGACGATATATTCTATTATTACAAACAATAAATAAAATTATTAAACGTTCGTGTAACAATTTCCACTGTTTTATTCTAAATATGTTTTGACATAAGTCCTCAGAATTGATCACTAAATTTAATGGATAGCTGTTCGCAAAGTGATAAGAAACTTGGCTCAAGTTGTCATTTGAGCTAAGATAACTCTCATCACTTGTCAATCATGCTCAGAATTCATCATCTTATTCTACGTTAATTTGAAAAAAACGTTGAGGAATCATTTTTTAACACTATAAATTCCAGATTCTATCTACGACGTAAGTAACAACTGATTCCATTTACTTCTAAAACTACAGATGGTTAACCTACCTCTATAATTTGCCAGTATTCATTCAGAAAACCAACACTCCTCAACTGAATGCAAGTGGCTGAACGAACACCGTTCCGCTGGGTACTGCATTCACCAGGTACAATACCTGAATACTTAACTCTCCAAAACACACAATTATAGCTCTGACAATAAAGGCTTGTTTACCAACGTAAATTGAAGCCGTTTGAGCGGATAAAGTAATAATTGAAACGGTGAAATTATTTTTTATTCGCCCATTCGCATAACCCCCGGTAGGTTCGAGACATAAACTTGATAAAAGCCGGGAAACTCGGTATTTTCCCGTTATTCTGAATCAATTAACTCAGTCGGGGAAAAACGTAATTACCATAACGTTAATTACTGATCCCTTCCAATGCTTTTAACGCATCGCTGCAGTTTATTGCATATTTTTCTTGACGGCAAAAAAAAAGGTGAATTGCTAAGGAGCGATTGAACGAGTGAGAATATGGAAAGGAGGAGGGGGAAAAGAAGAAATCCGAAAAGTTTGTGAATCTTCGAAATGAACTTCGCTTTTAGACTAGACGAACTTGGCTGAAGTTCCCCGAGGGCCCGTTGTGCATTTTATTTTCGCCTGGTAGAGTTGACGGATATCGGCCCTCGGGATCGGAGTAGAAATAAGATTAACTCGGTAGCTCCGTCGTGGTGGAGATCGGGGTGGGGGCCTCGAAAGAACCTTCTCGCTAGTAATGTTTTCAGAATTGATTAGCCCTAGATTTTGACGACACCTCCGGAGAATATGTATCACCCGCGGCAGTGGATTTGTAGGTGGCTCCACCTTTCGTGAAGTTGTATGATTTATAGTAGTTGCCAGGTGTTTTTTTTTTTTTTTATTATTCGTCATCTCTTCGCGAGTTCCCAAAGGACGGTCGTTTTTCGCTCAGCAGTTATTTCACCTGTTTTAATCTGGTTTATTGGCGTTTTGATGTTTCGACTTTGTTAAAAGAAATTAATAGTAAATACTTCTTGAGTCGGTGGTTTCATCCCTCTTTGCTTGGTAGCGTTTCAACTGGGGGAAAAGTCGCCGAAACACAATCTAACTGGGGGAATTTCAGTAATCTAACTGGGGGAGCGTGAAAACGGAATGGCGACGTAACTGGGGGAATTCTGATTCGGTATAGATGAGAATAAAATTGTCCGTTGTAATCTAAATGGAAGCGTTCAGCGCCATTGGTGGTCCTTAGGTTCGAAGTTGGAGGGGGTGCTGCCCATATAACTGGTGGGAACGAGCAGTCTTGTTCGATGTAGTTCGTTAACATGTAATAACTGAACGAATGTATACATGCCCTGACGTATCAGCTTCAGGTCACTAAATTCAAGATTGCTCGTTTCTGAAGATCTTAATTCACTCCGAATAAGTTTATTGGGCTTAGTGTGCGATTCTTCAACCGCTTTTCGTTTCAGTGATGAAACTGAAACAACCGTCCTTCATTTCCCGGTACTCGGTGAATTTATGCCCTTCAACCATAATCACATTTTTGCCATGTTGAGACAGAAATTT
This sequence comes from Creontiades dilutus, assembly GCA_031894815.1. Taxonomy (NCBI): domain Eukaryota; kingdom Metazoa; phylum Arthropoda; class Insecta; order Hemiptera; family Miridae; genus Creontiades; species Creontiades dilutus. Next base: position 1,380,463 of record JAVIWC010000391.1, read on the forward strand.
GTTGTTGATAGTCACATCCATGACTCTAAACACTGAGAAACACAAGAACTCGGGCCAATAAACCCGGCGTGGAACATCATTACACAGATCACACCTTCACCTTTGCCCAGTTAGATTGTGTTTATCTCGTCTGCCTTCCCCCAGTTCCGCTGTCTTTCCTAAGACCTCTCGCTACCGGATTCCCCCAGTTAGATTGCGACCCTTTGCTTCATGATGATAAAAAATAATATTGGTCGCTGTTCCCCTGTGGATCCACGTAAATATCCATATTCATTTATTACTATTTGCGGACGATGTCAAGATTCACTCCTGAGTGTAATCACCGAATGATTGCTCCAACAAACCATCCGTGATTCGAGATCTTGAGAATCGGTGCCCAGTAAGCAATCAGTGAAAAAACATTAATTGGGCTTTGGGGCGAATGCAACACACACGCTTCGGGGTTCCTTCTTCCAAAAAGGACAAGATTAAGGTTCGAACTCGGAGACTTCATTTGCCGGGTCGCAAAAATTAGCTCTTCATCAGTTGAGGAGCTTACTTTCAAACAGGCACATATCCATTCCGACAAAATGTTCAGGAAGTGAAAAAAACGATTTGCAGATTAGTGGAGATGTTTTTCTGCAGTTTCTCATCGGTGTAATGTGTGAGAAGGCACAGATAAAGATGCCTCAGAATATGAATCAATTTTCTCCAAAACACGAGGCTGTATATCCATTTTCCCTTTGGAAATGTGCCCTTTTGATCAAAACTCATGGATTTGTGCCTTTTTGAAAACAAAAGATTTCATTCCCTCATTCTGTAGGTTTTATTGAAAACTTTACCTGACTCCATATTTCCATTTGTCATGCCTGCCATCTATCGAGTCTCGAGTAAATATTCAACGTCAAGACGAAGGCGCAATGCTTCTTTTTGGATATGTGCCTTTTTGAAAACCCACGACTTATCGCCTGACGAAATTCGGAGGGTATGTGCCATTTCGATTGCAAGGCACTGAAAAAAATGTAGGGGACGGATTTGTTACCTTTTGATGCAAACACATAACTTTAGCCCCGGAATTGACGTGGATGAGTTCTGTTTTGTTCGGAACTGATTCAACTCATATTCAGAGATAGAAAATTGAGAAAAAAGCGTTTTCTCCCAGATTCGGAATGTGCCTTTTTGAAAGTAAGCTCCTCAGTTGATCGTTTAAGAGACTGTGAGCGAAGCCCACTACACGAAGTATGGCCATATTATGACTAGGCCTACAGGCTGTGAATTCGAGTAATTCTCCCAATAATATAACAACGCACTCCATATTAAACAAGGCCAAACCTGTGGCTAATCAATTCTCAAAGAATTGCTGGCGAGAAGGTCCCCTCGATTGATATCCGTCAACAACGCCTGGCGAAAATAAAATACACTGTAGCCAAGTTTGTCTAGCATACAAGCGAAGTACATTTCGAAGAATCACGAACTTTTGGGTTTTATTTTTCCTCCCTTCGCCTTTCCATATTTTCCCTCGTTCAATCGCTTTTTACTAATTAACTTTTTTATATGAAATGAATGTAAGACGATATAAATTTCATAAACGACAGTAAAACATGTACTGTAATCAACACCACCATTTCGGGTTTTGGCCCGTCTCCTCGAGCTTACCCTAAATAATGCAAACGGGGGAATAAAAACTAATTTAACAGTGAAATTTCGGAAACTTCACTAATCATTGGCTTCGACTTCCTTTTTTAGGTGTTGGAGCTGCTTAAAAATCCTTGTTTTGGCATCGCGGACACATGAAATTTAAAGCTCAATATAAAGGTGTCGACAAATTTCAATCTACGTATTAAATTAAGGAAGTTATTATCATTTTATTGAGATTAGGTCAAGAAAAATGAAGAAAAACCCTTGTAAAAACGAGGAAATTCGGACTTTTATTAATCTATCTTGGTGAATATGCGGATTTCCCACTGGAGAATGTTGAGATTTACCGAAAACATTTTCTCGATTCTTTTTTGTTCGATTAAGAACTTTGGTCATTTTTGACATTTTCTACTTTACTTATGGAAGAGAGAGAGGGGATTGTGTACTAGTACTAAAAAGTTGTCTTCACTAATTTCATCAGTTTTTCCGGAGGTAGATGCCTATCTATTAAAGTTTTAAAGTTTTTCTATTACTGTTTTCCCAAAAGAACGGATGATGGAAAATAGGTCACACTATGTCAACACAACACGGCGACCCTGATCAACATCCGCCATGACAATAATGGTAGCGTTGATTACAATACATGCTCTACTGTCGTTTATGAAATTTATATTGTCCTACATTTATTACGCTGAGATTATCCGCCCAAAGCTATTGATCTCCTCTGCTTCAGATACCAATCTCCTCAATTCTAAATCCCCGTTCATGCTCTCGCGAGGGGTTAAGTGATACGCTTATGCACTATGCATCCACATAGCTAACCCAATTGATCCCTCTCCATTGAACCGCCACAGCTCTTGTGCGTACGATGGAGTGGAATCCTCTGATGAACTAGACATCTCAACGCTCGGCGTATCGCTGATACCTGCTCCACATAACTTCAATATTAAATTATAGCATACAATATAATACAATTAACTCTGTGCCATCAAGATCTGTTCATAGTTTGCAAACTAACAACATAATAAGAAGGTATCCTACACAAATTGACAACCTATTCAATTGGGAAACTGCTTGTAGTAGTGTTGTTCTACTAATGGCTCATAAATCTCATTATTACTCATTGGATGGTCCAACCATTGTATTCCTACCAGATAAATACATATTTAAATTGTTTGATTGGCTTTCTATTTCAAATGTCAGGTAATTAAGCCATTTTGGAATGAAAATTGCAGTCTTGTAACAGGATCTTAAATATAACAGGAAACATTCGGTGGTCGGAAAAAAAATTGATTTTTCATCAGTATAAACACACACCAAAACTGTGTTTGTGTGTGTGTTGTATATTCACTTGTTGTATTCACTACCATTGTATTCCTACTAGATAAATACATATTTAAATTGTTTGATAGGCTCTCTATTTCAAATGTCAGGTAATTAAGCCATTTTCGTAATACAGTCTTGAACAGGATCTTAAAATTATAACAGCAAACATTCGGTGGTCGGAAAAAATGGATTTTTCATCAGTATAAACACACACCAAAACTGTGTTTGTGTGTGTGTTGTATAATATGACTTTTGATGTATTCATGTATCTTACCTTTACGAACAAACTTGAATGCTCAATTGTATCAGAATATTTATAATGGATTTCAATTATGATTTTTTAAAGCTTTTTCATTAATGTGTGTAGTGAGTGTGTAAAATGGTTTCCAGGCAGCGTTTAGGATCGGAAACCTACCACTGAAGCTGTATGTGATTGGAAATCCAACCCTGTAATTATAATATATTGAGACCAATTCATCCGCATATATTACCGTGGGGACCCGAAATGAGATGGAGTAGAAAGAGTAGGCTTGATTTGTATGCTGAGTGAGCGGAGGGTCACAGCGATGTGGGCTATAAACTTTTTCACCTTCCTCCCCTACTATCCCTGGCTTCATACCAAAGATTGTATCGTAAAAAAGTAACGGGCGAATCTCCGTGAATTCCGCTCTTAACTGTAAAAGCCCCATTAAAAATACAATGATCATAAACTATCATTATGTAGGCATTATACAGGTCGGTCGAGGAATATGTATGAATGCAGAAAATGGAAGCTATCCCTACGAATCGATGAAATTACTATTTAAGTTGATCCAAGGAGAAATGAGGACGGGTGATTTCATTCGGTTGCTTCTAACACTGCGGTTCTGAAATCAAGGTTATGAATCCGTACTGCATGATTATTGATATTTAAATTATTTATTCCTCACATTTATTTCTTCACATAAACATTTGGATTTAAAGAGTTGGTTAGAAAATGTCTTTTCTGTTTCTTGTATTTATATTTGGAGGTTTTGTAAAATTTATAAACAACGAGAGAGGAATTAGGATTGAAATTCACATGTATATAGCGTTTTTGATCAAATTATAATGCAGGTTTATTATTAAAGAGGGCATTAGTTCATGATCTTGCTACTACATATTTACTGTTAATCCCAAATTATGCCAAACATCATTCGTACTGTCTCTTCGATTGCATAAAATACGCAAGTAAAAAAGATGTGCGTTGTGATTAGACACAACCCTATTATCCACTATTTGCTCGTTAGGACGGATATTAATTTCTCCAGGACTCCTTAGTCTACGGTGATTTCAATAACATATTGTCTAATGAAATAAATAATGATATACAGGTAAAATATAAGTGTGTGTTACATACACATACATATATATCGTACATACAACCAGTCTACGTCTTTGCTGTTGTAGTACACTTGATACTAAACTGATATGAACGGAACCTCTAGCTATTGATAAATTATATGATTTATAAAATATAAGTGTGTGTACACGTACATACATATATATCGACGAATCCCTAGCGACGAAGTTGAACAAACCCATTTCAAAGAAGAAAACTGATGCCAAACACAGAACTGTTCAACCTTGAACAAAAGATTTTTTTACTTCCTTCGAAGGACCACCGAGCTATTACTGGGAAAATTACCAAAACACGTGTCCCCAATTCGTCAATGGGAAAATAGGCAACGAAGAAGAGACAGTTTTAGCTTAACCCAGCGTGAGCAAATATTTATTTTGTCCGAGACATTTTTGACTCCTGGCTAGTGAACCCAAAACCACAGTGTGGTCGGGATAGTGTCCTCCTACCTGATAGTGGCCACCAGTAGAAAACGCAAGGACGAGGCAGAATCATAAATAGCCTATTTACAATAGGTATATATATTCTTACTTCAAGGCGGTAGGAGATGAAATGATCGGCGAAAATGGAGTCAAGGGTTTCGAAGCAGTGGTCGCAGGTGGGGTTTCTTGCTAGAGAAACAGAGTTCAGTCTATAATATATAATATAATAATATATAGACCAAGTCAGATTCGGAAATTTCCAAACCACTATCAGAATTTTCCACTTCGATTTCAGACTTCTCCATTTCAATTTCAGAATTTTCCATTTCAATTTCAGAATGTGATCGATATCCGGGTGGGAGCGTGAAAAAGTAGGATAAAGAGAAGGAAATAACTAGGTAGCACAAAAAATGTGTTAATAAAATCAAAAAATTATCACGAGAGGTGAGAAGGAACTAGTTCATCGAAATTGATAACGTGAAACGCGCTAACGTGAAATTCCTGAAAAAGCCGAAAAGTTATACCTGTTTGATGCGCATGCGCTGAGCGTACCGCTGATTATATTGAGATGAAATTCGTATGGGACCTCAAGAGACCTTATATGCGTAATCCTTCAGAATATGAGCTAAATTCATCCTAAATTGTTGGAGTTATGGCTGTAACAAGGAAATGCGGACAGGGAACCAAATTTGTTTTGTAGGCTATGAAACGCAAAATGCGAGTGGAAATTTTGAATTCGGACAAAAAAATTGTTTGGCTTCCGAAAGTGAAACCTGACTCCCAGACTCGGAAGCAAAACATGCTTATATTTTATCAATTTCGATGAACCCTTCTCACCTTTGTGATAATTTTTTTATTTTATTATTACATCTTGTGTGCTACCTACTTATTTCCTTCTCCTTATCCCACTTTTTTACGATCCCACCCGGATATTGATCACATTCTGAAATTGAAATGGAAAATTCTGAAATTGGTTTGGAAATTGGCGAAGCCGACTTGGAAAAGCTATAAATGGCGTTCAAATTGTAAAATTACAAGCAGGTAGCGTTGAAGGGGTGTATCACAACAATTTGGCCAAACAATTACCTGTACGGTGGCATTTACACGTGGAATATTAACGACGGTATTGACCGAGTTAAGAAAAGATGTAATTAGAACGTTCTGGCTCACCAATATTCCGGACAAAACCTCCGTTCTGAAGAACCATCCATGCGATGCGTGCGGGCTCGACCACTTCGTCGCTCGAAATAGTTTGTATGGAGCTCCACCAGCATTCACTCGATGTCCCAGAGGTGCTCGATGGTGACAACGGTAATACGAAACTTTTTGCTGTGAGAAACGAGCGGTGAAATCGGATAAATCGTGTGAATTGCACGAACGCGATGCCGAGAAGGGGAATAACGTGCTCAATATTTACCCATAAAAAAGGTAAAACCTTCAGGTTCTCTTTTCAACAGGTTGGTAACTTGACTGACAACAGCTGATCTAAAGAAGGAGCTGTGCGGAAAACGATGTCCGACAAGATTCTTGCCGAAGCGGATTTGCAACTAGATACACTTGAACAGCACAATTAGCACAGCGTTGATTAATATTTCTGTTTAGCTGCAGTAGTAATTCAAAACAATGGTGTACAAACCAGTTTCATGTATAGGTCTGAAAATGTGCCCAGCTACAACAATGTTGTTTATAAAATAACGTATGATAAAATAATGTTTCTATTCTTGTAAGAGCCGATCTTGACCTGGGTCAACTTGGAAAAGTGCAGGGGAACAATGTTTTTTTTTGATGGTGCGAACAAGGTTATAAATTGGGGGAAAAGTCGATGGAGTAAGGATATATTAGGAAATAGGCGATACGTGGTACTAAGCTTTAATGTTGTGAATGACAAAAGGAATGAATAGAAGGCGGCGGAAATTTCCACGTCTAAGTAAGTCCAATCGTTGCCTATTCCCTCGAAATTAAATGAGTAATCTTGTAAAATCGATTTCGACGGTTGCCAGCAACAACACTAATTGAAAAAACGCTGCAAATTCTTTCACTGGGGTTTATTATTCAATTGGCTTGCGTTCATGATTTGAATTTCTACTAAGCTTTGGAGTGTGCGTGTTTCACAGGTGATAGAGCAATTATTGAATTTCAAGAGGCTCACAAATATGATCAACTGATCAGTTCAAATAGGTATTTTGGTTAACAACCGATTTACGTGCTATAATAATAATAAACCCCAGTAATAATATTGAATAATATTTACCTATATATTATCAGCGTTTCAAGCATATCAGAATGCTTCAACCCGTGTATCGGGTATAAACTACAGGCATCCACATCGGCTATCACTCCAGTATCCACATTCACTACAACTAGACCCTATCGGCCGGACATCACTAGATTACAAACAAACAATAATAAACCAAAAAACGCAAATGTTGGCACCATAAATCGGGCCATACATCGGGAATGGTTTGACCTACGGACCTGGGGAGGGCTCATTCGATTCCTCGAGGTATGTTCTTAAAAATAAGTTTACATTTAGGCCGCCTTGACTTGTTTTGCAGTTTTTAGGGATTTCACAAAACTTTGACAGCCCTTGAAGGGCACTTTAAATTGAGTGAGAGAGCTGGTTCAAGAATTGGGGCGTCGTCGGACCAAGATGGATTTTTCCTGAAAATTTCAGATTTTTGCTCCAGCCGTTTGGGAGAAATCGTGCTTACGGCGTACGGCGGACGGACGGAAAATTTTTATTGCAGATTCGGATTCTACACCCTTTGAAACGTAAACCATGAAATTTTCAGGGGGGGTTAGAATTTTGGTTTATTATTGAATGATAAACCAAAATAATAGAAAAGGGAAACGAAAGCTTGAACCCCATTGGTCAAGAAAAAAGATAGTGGTCGGTGAAAGAGAAAAACAACCAAATGCAAATAAATTGAAAGGGGTCTTGTAAGATAAGACGAAGGAGAGGGGAGCTGAAATTCCAAATTGTCGAAAGTGATAGATATGGTGACTGGCAATGAGGATATTCCTCAATACATTCCAGCACTGTAAGGCCTATTTCCCCAACACTTGGAATTATCCTTTCACAATGTTCAAACTTGTTACAACTCCCTTACCCTTAACCAAATCTGACAACCCCTCTTCTGCATTTGATTTTTTGTATCACCCGACATTTTCCTTCCTCTTGACCTACGGTATTCAATCTTTCGTCCACCTGTGTGACTTTATGAACTGCGTGATGCTTGTTACTGATGATGACCTAACCGTCTAAATCGATTAGACATTCAAATAATTCATTTCGTGGAAATAGTGAAGTTCTTTAATTAACTTCACTTTAAAAAAATTTTTATTAGTGAACTTTGTGAAAGAGCCATCGAACCATGAAATACCTAATGAACTGTTGTTTAATAACTTGAATAGTTTTATTAACGGTATTATTTTCATCTTTTCCAGTACTTCATTTGATCGCTTTTGTCTGTCCTTCATAACACGGTTATTATTGGACGAAGTTGTTCTTCCATAGGAATGAGTTTGAGAACACACCATTACGAGTAATATTTTACGACTGGAATTTCTAACTCACCCTCTTGGCTGTACACACTACAAGATTTCAAGGGATGAAGGTTTAACTATGTTCTTTATGGAAGCTGCCGTCTAGGTCTCCCATAGCTGTACACATTTCCATTGGTAAGAGCCTGGCTCTCAAACCACTGGATGGAGTAGTTTGCCTTTAGGGATCCTTTCAGTTTCCCCTTTTATATTTGCTAACAAAAAGGAAGGGGAAAAAAAAAGTTTTTATTGTTAGCGCTTCTTCGGGGAATTGTAATCACCCGCCTGGCGAAAAACCCTCTGATTAGTACGAGAGGAGAGGATCTCCCTTTTGAAGGACTCTGCGATTCGCCTTAACCTAGATTCTCTGCTCCAAACGCTCGCAGCCATTGTTTTCCAAGCGATGCCGTCTTTTAGGAGAAGAGAGAGACGGAGAAAGAGAGAAAAAAAATAATGTTGGACGGGAAAACCAGCTGTTCCCTTCCCCAGCTACTTCTTCCCCCTTTACAAGTTCAGATGTCCAATTTACAACCGCGAAAAGCGTTGCGGGATGTGGGGTTTCCGACCGCCACAACCAACGTCAGTCTTTCTATCGTAATGAACTGACTTGTTATTGGCTCTTCAGTGTTGCTTCTCCCTGGTATTAGGTGGGGTTTTTGGGAAAGCTCCCTCCCCTATCTTTACACTGGAATCCGCAGGGCAGTTTTCTCTTGCTCTTCTATAGCAGGGGCTTCGGCGTTGTGGGAACTCACAAGGCCTTTTCCTTTACTTGAAGGGAAAAGGGTAGTTTTAGTCAGCTTGATCCAACAAATGTACTGTACACCTTCATCGACCTGGGGTTTTCTTGGTTTATTGAGAGGGTGGGTTCCATCCTTTTAGAAGTTTCCGACGTGAATGTCAGACCTGCCCCGATATTAGGATCCTTTTAGCTGACTGTTATTTCAGCCGTTATTAGTGGTCCAACTTTGCAATTATCTATCACCCCCACGACTATCCCCAGTTGGAAAAGGAAAACGTTTACTTCTATAGAGATGTCGCGTTAAGTTTTTTCTTTACAGATTTCACGATTGTTCCTATCGTCTCCCATTATTAAAAAGTACCTAGGTTTCATCATAATCTAAGTGTAATTGCGTTAACAGAGACATTCTCTGAAAATAAGGTGCAACGGGCGACTAAACCCCGCAAAAATGAAAGAGAAATCTAGTCGTTCTTCGATAATGCTATTAGCGTCTGCGCTAAAGCAATGAAATCACTTGGTTTTTTAAAGCGCAGTATTAGGTATTTTAGTGACGTTGAGGCGTAAGTGACTCTATACAATGCATTTGTCAGGACTGTTTTGGAGTATGGTGCGATTGTTTGGGCTCCGTTCTATTCGAATTCGAGTGAACGTATCGAGAGGATTCAGCGCAGATTTGCGCGATATGTTGCATACAAATAATTGATTTTTCAAATTTCAATTATAATGATATCCTAGAAAAATGCAACCTTGCCACTCTTGCTAGTCGTCGCCGTACATCCGATTGTATATTTATTTTTAAGTTATTGCATAACAAGATTGATTGTCCATTTTCGTTGCAATTGATCAATTTTCATGTACCTCCGTATATTACCAGAAGTAATGATTTCTTTTACAACCCCACTTCTTTCACCAATTATCTTTTCAATAACCCGATTCGTAGAGCGCAGAGAACCCTCAACCAACTAGAAGATTTTGATTTGTTTTGCGATTCGGTTGGTTCTCTGTGAAGAGCTCTTAAGTAATTTTCCTTTTTTCGTAATATCCTGTATTTCTGTTTTGTTATGATACTATCGATTCATGTTTTATTGACTAAACATGGTTAGCGGCATTATTATTTAATTAATTTGTAATTGGGCTCTTGCCCGTGTATAAATGAATAAATAAATAAATAAATAAATTAGTCTATATATTTTGACCAGAATGTTGCTCGAAAGTTCATTCATGTTTTTCAAACATGAAATAGGTCATTTAGAAATTGAAACTCTAAGCAATGCTGAAAATTAAACCTAAATTTCATTAAAATGTTTGAAAAATCGATAAAAATGTAAAAATTACAAAATCTTTGTTTGAATAAAAGAATATCATTCTGCATTAACATGATATGATGCATTTTATTAAAAAATCAACCGATCCAAAAGAAAGATGGGTTCAAAAGGATGACCACAGTTTATGAGCACATTGCATTTGTGGTACATGGTAATTAAATGTATTGAAATAGTGCAAGCGATATTAAGCTTTTTCACCTAGTTCATTAGTGATGATATGTTTATATTGGGAATAATTGATGTAACGGGCACAGGGATCAATTGAGGAACTGGGTATCAATCGCCATTCTACTACGTTGATTTGATACTACTTTCCACCCAAATATTCAATGGAATAAAATAGAACGCCTTCTCATCTTTACCTTGTCATTCCTTAAGTGAGAGACAGAAATATTCATTAATTACTTTAATAGAATTTCGGGAATATTGAAGAATATCTCTCGCAAGATTCGTGTAATGTTGACTGATGCGGAGTTTCTTCCCCACGCCAGACGCCACCCGAATGGCGAAGAAGAAAATAGGTTTATCTGCTTGTATTCTAAACGGAAAAACTTGTATTTGAAAAGAAGATGCAAACTGCTCACTGCTGCAATAGGAAATAGATCAGCTTCAGGGCCCAACCCAACAGCTGATCAGAACATTGGCGTATCGACTCACTTGGTATCCGAAAACCGTCTTTGTATGTTGTAGAGGAATCTTTTTTGTCCCCCGATACCCTAACTAACAGGTTCCATGTCAAAGTTGAAAGTACAGCACTTTTAAATCGTAAACCGCAGTTCTTGGGCGACTCCATTTCAAATTTCAGCTTTCGCTGGTCGGATCTAAAGGAAATAAGCCAAAGAGCTTCCACAAATGATCAGGTCGCTGTAGCATCGTCTCACCCTTCAGTCTCTGGGGGCTCTATCTCATATTTCACTTTCGACCGAAGTTGAACACGACAGTCTAGTCGACATTTCCTGACACTTTTCGTGAAGGGACATTCTTTCTGTGTCGATGAAACATCCTACGCAGAGTAACTAGGAACCGGTGATATACCCGATCGTACGTAAATTTCACTTGAAACACTGAACGCGCCCTGCGCTTACAACGCACACACTCTAATCAACTTTTCATCCAACATTTTTCAATCTAAAAAACCCTGGTTGAATGTCAATCTAACCCCTTCATCTGGAGTAGGACGTTGAAAGAGAAGCAAACAAAGAGACCTAGCTAAAGTTTGGTGTTATCTGTTTGGAATTATCTCCTTACCTGAAAGAGGAGAGTGAGAAGCTTTCTTTGGTTGATAATATTGAAAAATACGAAACGAAACAATATCTTTTACGCGTTCCTTCTCGGACTTCAATATTAATCGTGCGAAAACGCTGCAAATTCTTTCACTGGGGTTTATTATTCAATTGGCTTGCGTTCATGATTTGAATTTCTACTAAGCTTTGGAGTGTGCGTGTTTCACAGGTGATATAGCGATTATTGAATTTCAGGGGGCACACAAATATGATCAACTGATCAATCCAAATAGGTATTTTGGTTGAGAACAGATTTACTTGCTCTATGCATATCTCCTGAAATTCAATAATCGCTCTATCGCCTGTGAAACACGCACACTCCAAAGCTTAGTAGAAATTCAAATCATGAACGCAAGAGAATTGAATAATAAACCCCAGTGGAAGAATTTGCAGCGTTTTTATTGAACCTCAATACCCCCCCCCCCCCCCCTCCCACAATAAAAACATCTATAATTTATCGTCCTTTAGCACTCGTATTGCGTTAAAACTTCCCCAAATCCAAATTTAAACGATGTAGCCAAAAGTAGACTGATGTAGAGGAGGCACACAAATATCATCAACTGATAAATCCAAATAGGTTTTTTGGTTGAGACCGATTTACGTGGTCTATGCATATCTCCTGAAATTCAATAATCGCTCTATCACCTGTGAAACACACACACAAAGCTTAGTAAACATTCAAATCATGAATGAACTCGAATGATTAGCAGTGTGCGTGTTTCACAGGTCATAGAGCGATTGAATTTCAAATCATAAAACGTGAAACAAGCCATCCGAATTGAATAATAAACCCCATTGAAAGAATGAAAGAATAGTTATTTACCCCGGTAATAATATTGAATAATAAACCCAGTAATAATATTGAATAATATTTACCTATATATTATCAGCGTTTCATGCATATCAGAATGCTTCAACCCGTGTATCGGCTATAAACTACAAGTATCCACATCGGCTATCACTCCAGTATCCACATTCACTACAACTCGACGCTATCGGCCGGACATCACTAGGTTACTAACAAACAAAAAATAAACCAAAAAATGCAAATGTTGGTACCATAAATCGGGCCATACTTCGGGAATGGTTTGACCTACGGACCTGGGGAGGGCTCATTCGATTCCTCGTGGTATGTTCTTAAAAATAAGTCTACATTTAGGCCGCCTTGACTTGTTTTGAGGTTTTTAGGGATTTTACAAAAATTTGACAGCCCTTATAGGGCACTTTAAATTGAGCGAGAGAGCTGGCTCAAGAATTGGGGCGTCGTCGGACCAAAATGGATTTTTCCTGAAAATTTCAGATTTTTTGCTCCAGCCGTTTGGGAGAAATCGTGCGCACGGCGGACGGACGGAAAAATTCTTATTGCAGATTCGGATTCCAGATTCGGAACCAGAGCGATTACAATGGTTTATTATTGAATAATAAACCAAAATCGAATCCTAGCTAGTAGAAATATAACCGTAAAAAATATTATCCCTTACAAATTTCTGATCACATTGCAATAACGCAATCATCTACACTTCTTAAAACACACAAGAGAACTAGGGCGGGCTCGGTACAATGTTTTCAATCAGCTCAGTTGCGTGTAATGAGGGAAAATGGGGTAAAACGGAGGGATCGGAGAAACTGGGTCCGGGGACGGAAGGCCATGTAATTTGAGAAATGAGCTTCCCTCCTTCAGCTCAATCAATATTAATTCTCAGAGCCCTAACGACAGACGATTACAATGATTAATTGTGGAAACAGAAGGAGCGATAGGGTTGGATGGGGTAGAGAGGTGAAATTGGTTGGCTCAACTGATTGGCTCAACCCTCTTCCCGGCTTCGGGAAGCATGTAATTAACATACTCTCGAGGTATGGCTCAATAATGCGTGTTTGAATCGATTAACCCCAATAATAATTAAGATTACATACGTCATCTGATTATGACTCGTTAAAATTAGATTTTCGCTTAACAAAATCCATACTGATTTCCTCTACGGTAATTTAAACTAGTATGTTCTGTTCATTGTGAAAACTATCGAAATTAAATTAAATTTTTTAATTTATCGTCATTATGGTCTCTATTATTTTTGGATAAAATAGCTTATGAATTTCAAACTTGCAATGCATTTTCTTTTTCGTAGTGAACAGATGTGTCGTGATTGCATTGGCCTCCAAAAATATCTGCCAAACCCGAAAAAACCAAAATCTTACCGTTACTAACTTTACTATCAGCTGAAACGCTCATTTGTGTGAGCAACCACTCGTACCAATTATATACATATGTGCGTAGGTAACAAATATCATGCGTTTGTCATGAAGAAAAGCTCTCCGAATGATATAATTTCATTGATATACGGTGGTGGAATTTGAAGGGAGGGAAGGGGAATTTTGAGACACATAGAATACAATTCCAAATTATGGAGGCACAACGATCAGCTAAGGGATTCTGAGGCTAATAAAATCCCCGCAACTATACGAACAGTGCTGAAATTCAAGATAGTTTGTTGCACAACTAGGTTAACTCTGGAATCAAACAAAATAAAAGCCACAGAAATCGGATTATAGCCTAAATAGCAACGGAAAATGTCGAAAATCACGTTTTATCGCCTCTCTTCCATAATATAATTTGAAATGTCCAAAGTTCCTAGACACAACTAGACAAAAGTGGACTCAAAAGATTCACGAAAGTCAGTTAAGAACTGTTGTTGGTTGTACGAATCAATGAACTATACGACTGGAACGGCGACTTAACGTTGAACATGCGGTCCGACAGGCGAATGAGTTTCCCGACTCCTTGTGGGCAACCACCACCTGGGAAATCCTCGAAAAAGTACAATTCCCAGAATCTTAATCCGATTTTGATGAAGTTTTCAAGGAAAATGTGGATGGTTCTGCAAATAGACCCCTAAGCGTTTCATTTCTGGCGAATCGATAAATCGCACTGCGCATGGGCGAACGTAAAACCGTGTAGATGGTTTTCTCACACAGTCCGATCTCGCTCAAAGTTGATCGATAGTTGGAAAATACACTTAATAATATCTTTTCAATATCAATTTGTCTGTATCGCTAGTAGCTGCACATGAAATCCTTGTACTTAGCTTAATTTCTGCAGTTTGGATTCTTTTTTTTTCAGGAGATGTAGGTACATGTTACGCGACATATTGTTCAGTTAATTTCTTTGACTGAAAAACTATTAGTTTTCATTACGCATGCTCATCTGTAAAACGAATTAAGCGCAATTTTATCCTATTCGAGTTTCACTTTTTTCTCACAAACTTATATATATATTAATTCATCATTTCCCAACGACACGCACCCGATGGAGATTTTGCTAATTTGAGGGTGTTTTGCTTTACGTTCACAACTGTTGTATACCAACAACTGATGTTGAATGGAAAGAATGTTAAATTTTAATTAGTTATGTGTGAGTAATATTTTGGTAGGATGTAAATCCTGTAATCTTGGGGAGCAGGATGAATTACCAACCGCCTTTGTTTCGAACAGCAAGGGGGAAACAATGATAACAGATTGTTCAATGTAACCTATAGTGGAAAAAATAATTCAATTACTTGTATCCAATACTATTTATTTAATTTCAGTAAAATTAATGACCTATTCCAACATAAATAAACAAAGGCTAGTGAAACATAACAAAAACATGTCAATATTGAAACAGCTTTTCCACATATTGGAGCAGCCAGATCCCATACAGGTTTCCAAAACAGTTCTAACTGTACTATTATTTCTGTATGTAATCTATCAGTAGCTTGTTATGGTATTGGAACGGAATATGGTATACAATGAAGTATAAACAGAGTGAGAAAACAAGGACAAGTTCCAGAGGAAGCCCATATGGGGGCGAACAACATTTTTGTTGGTTTACGTTTCAGAATACATTAAGTTCACAAATCGAAAAAAATCTTGTCGCCGTCCAAAGCTTTTCTCAAAACTCAAACAATCGGAATTTGACAGCTATCGCGGCATCTTGTTAAATCAACCGCATTAATCTAAGACACTATATTTAAAGATGTTTTCAGATAGAAATTATTTTCCTAGTATAAAGTTATATTAATGTAAAAATTAGTTTCCTGAATCGAATGACACCACTCGGGTTAACGCATGAAAATCCGTTTCCTCACTTTTTGAAAAATCGAAAAGATAGGCGGTCGGACGGTCAACGGGAGTTTTGAGCTATACCCCGTGGATGGCGGCTGCCCTCTTTTTCGTATTGAGTGGAATTAGAAGATTCGGAGAAGCGAGGTTTTTTTTAAATTTTATTGAACCAAGTAATTACTGATTAGGAAATATTAACAATATTATACTGAAAATAGGGGCGAATATTCAAAACTAAGATACATCACGGAGTTTTGTCCTTTCTGACTGATGGTTCCACTCAACCGCTTCACAAATAGGCAAGATCAAGTGGTTTGGTACGCTTTAGTCTTCTGGTGATGTCACTTGCTTCAAGGAGATGGACAGCTTCCTCGTTGACGTGATATCTTAGCCGTTTGAGATGACTCACAGCTTGTCGCTTCATAGCCGCGGTAACTGTTTCGACCTGAAGTTCATGATGGAGACGTTCATTTCGAAAGTACCGTGGTGCATTCACAACAGTTCGTAGCACTTTATTTTGGCCATGTTGGATGATATATCGATTTTATTTAGCTGTATAGCACAATCAATTCCCGATGTTACCCCTGTGGTGGTTCGGACGAGACTGAGAAGCGAGGCGCCGATAAAGAACTCTGTGTAATCTTTTCCAGCGTTTTGTCTCTCTTACCACCTGGATCCATTCTAATGAACTTTTCTCTGTTGTCAAACCTCTGCTTCAGATTGACGTGCTAAAAATGAATTGTTGCCCTAGATAGATGGCGCTGATCTCCCCACACCAGTTGGACGCTGAGTTTGGTCGTTCACCCATGATCAGATTCAGCACGATGTTAACAACTCTGTTTTGGCCATCTCTAATCATCCGCCAACCTTTATATTGAACCTTTTTGAATAGCTTTATTCAAGATATTCCAGCTGATTTTATAAAATACAGGGTGTCTTTGTTATCTTTTGCCATGAATGTGGCAGGCCTCCCCGACGGGTACAATATCAAATTACATGATGGCTGCTGTTCTTTTTCTAAATGCACTAATACTTCTTGTCTTTTCATTGATAGGTCTGCTGAAGTAAAATACCTAGGTGTAATTTTTGATGAGCATCTTAAGTGGGGACAGCAAGCCGATAGTGTGGCAAGGATACTGCGTAAAAACATTTACATGTTTGCCCGTTTGAGATGTTTTCTCGATACGACGCTTCTGAGAGTAGTTTATTTTGCGCTAGTTCAATCAATTCTAACATACTGCCTCCCCGCATGGGGGAGTGCATATAAATCTACATTACCTCCAGTCATCACAGCTCATAAATGTATACTGAGAGTTATAAATAAGAAGGGGATCAGAGACCATTCTCTTCCACTTTTTCAAAAATTGAACATCTTGCCTTTTGCCCTCTTAAAAGAGCTATGTTTTGTAAAGCATTTCCTAAGGAGTAATTTTTTAAATTTTCCAACGCACGACATTGAAACGAGATATAGGGTGCACAAGAATCTTGTTATACCGGCTACTTCAACTACACTTGCTCAACAGGGTTGTGAGTATTCGGGTTTGTTATCGTTGAACAGCTATCCATCAGAGCTTAAAAATACCTTATAATCCCGCTTGGCAGAAGAAAAAAGTGTGTCCCTCATCTTAAAACTACATTACTTTGACAAATTGAAATCTTTGTAATTTCTACTTTATTGCCTACCAAGTTCATCATTTACTAGTTAATAGTTTGTTTTATTCTTTTAATTATTGTGATTTGGTTCTGGTTGTTTAAATACCACATTGTTATATTTTAATATGGTTTCTTTCTCACTTTTCGTGATTTTTCAATTTCTTTTTACCTTAAATTATATAAATGTATCAGGGTTTTTTTTTAAATGATTGTAAAACAGTATTGTGAGAGCAGTACCATCTTTTGACTCGTCTCTTATCACGGGCATTGCCGTTATTGGAGCACTATTTTTCCACTAAACTTTTGTTTGTAAGAAGTGTATTTTCTTTTCTTTTGGAAATAAATGAAAAAATTGAATTGAAATTGTCCCACGAATTGTTCCCTCCTCCCCCCCCCCCCCTCAATAAATCGTCCAAATGGGAGTACACAAAAAAATGCTTTTTAATCTTCATATTTTTACAAGGATCTCAAATATCATATTTGCGCACCCCCCGCAACCATGCGCAACACTGAACGCAAGCCTAACTTTCTAATTTTGAATGGAAACCAAAATTTGTATTGCATATTCGGATTCTAACCAAAATTTCATGAAAATTCGATCCCTCAACCAATTTCACGAGCTCGTTTTCAATGTAGTAGGTAAGCCGATTAGGAATAAAATTAGCATTCAACCCCCCAACTGTTCCTTTTATATATACTTTCAGAATAGCTTATCAAAAATTACTCACATCATTACCGTAAACCTAAGACATTTCTAGGGCTTTAACTTTATGTACTTTATCGCATCACACGTAAAGTTGTAACATCAATCGATAAAACGTATTAAGCCTTCACGGCGAACGATTTTCGCTCTCCTCAAAATAGTCGACACCTTGTCCAAAATTAGAACTTCGTTAGCGAAATATCGGTTCTGGCTTTATTCGAACGCGATAAATCAGTCGCCTTCCCTGATAAAACCAGAATTTGCTTCTCCGGTAGACGGAACGATGGTTTGAGAGTTGACGACCTGGAGGAGATAAGGGTGGCCAAGTATCGTCTGATTGCGCTCATCAGGGTGAACACGCAACAGAAACAACGGAAACAACATAGAGAGCAGGGAAAACAATGAGGTGGATTTGGCAGAGCAGCATGAGCTTTTCTCACGCTAACGGGGGTCTTCTATCTCGGAATCACATAATAATGCGCTTTCGTTTTTAGCTTCGAAGGTTTTACGAGCTTGTGGAATTGTGCTGATGAACAAGCTTGTTATCGTTCATCCTCTAAACACGTTAGCATGGGAAAGCAATGAAGTTTGAGGGGTCCCCCCCCCACCTTTCCGAATGATAAACGACTTAGTGACGACTCAATCGTTTAATTTGATTCTTTAGGATGTGTTGTCACATTATTTTTATTTCACGAGTACCGTGAGAAATCAGCTAAAGCTAATTCATCCTTCAATTTTCAAAGGGTTTTAATGTAAATATTTTTTATTTTCTTGGATGGTTCAACTAAATTTTCAAGATGTTACACGTACACTGCGGAGTTGCATAAAGATCTGGAAATGCCGACAGTGAGGGACAGTTTAATTGCAGCGTACAACGCCACTCATCTATAGGCCTCATCCCACCCAAACCGGCACATCAGCACTATCCCCCAGGACCGACCACCGCCCCGTCATCTCAGGCGACTTAAGAGAAAACATCATGCGGATTACGCCGAAGGCTTCAACTAAACGTACCAATCAACCCTTCCGTCTACCCCTCGTTCAAAACTTGTCCCATTAAGTACCGCTTTTCGTAATTTGTTCTAAAAGGCTAAGGAGGTGTCCTACTTTCCACCGTGGACCTAATAGTTCTGTACAGTGCGTGTTATGTACTCGTTAATTTATTCAATACTAGGAAAGTTAATGAACTATATCTAGTACTTATTCATTACCCACGTTATTGTTTTTATATTTATATCTATATCACGTTGTTACACCAAATAGTGCTATGCACAAAAATGTAACGTTATTAAAAAAATAAAAAAAAAAACCCCCTTTTGCTTTTATTTAAGACCACTGCCACAAGTATCGTAGAATACGCTTTAGCCTCGATTGAACGCTGAATTCAACGATGATCATCGAACGGTCATTGTCGAACCAAAGGACGATTTGCAAACGACTGAAACTCCGATTTACATAAATAAAATGACTCACTGTCAAACGGGTTTGTCAACTGCTACACATGGATTAAATATGTTTATTGGTCTCGTGTCACCGTTTTCGTTCCTGGATAATACACCTTTTTCGTTCTGGATACACCCTTTTTCGTATCGCAACTACTACACATGGATGTAAATATGCTTATGTTTATTTTCGCGTCACCGTTTTGTTCCTGGATACTATACCCTTTTTCGTTCCACTCCTGCGTGACACTTTTTAGTTAGTCCAAACTAGAGCGTATTCTACGCTAAAAACTGCGATCTGTTCCAAATGATGACCTCACTACACTCTAATGGTTGATCAATCTCTTGGTATTTAATAAACCACAAATACACTTTATCTACAGCTTGATAGAACTAGTATTTACGAATGTATTTTTGATTGCCTTAATGTATTTGGAGCTTTAGTTATGGAAAATGTTGAAAAACGATTCCACGAAGGCTCATAATGATTGTAATAAATAGAGCAGGTCATGCCGGTCACTTAACTTTGGAGTACCATATGTTTGGTATCAACGGTCTTGAAATAATGCTCCCAACGCGGTTCGCTTCCAAAATTATCTCATTTTAATAATCAACCTTAGTTTTCTTCATAATACACCTAATATAAGAAGTATTGGTTCTAAACTGTAAAAACCGCTTTGACCGGCATTTCCTCACCTGTGGGGGAATACCGGTCAGGCGTGTGGGTAATGCCGGTCAGGTAAATTCCCAGTCAATTTGGTTCTCGCTTGCGCGATATTGGTTTGGTTTTGGAGTTTTAAATCCGTTTTCGTAGAAGTCTTCTCGTCTGGTTTTCCCAACCGAAGTGTTCTTGTTTGTTGTTTGAGTTTTTGTCAACAACTACAAGCAAATTCTAAGACCAGTTTTTACATATGGAATTCAACTCTGGGGCTGTACAAAAAAGACCAACATCAAAATAATCCAAACAAGGTGCTAAGGAGTATTGTCATCGCTCCTTGGTACGTACGTAACGACGACCTTCATCGGGACCTCAAGATAGAACCAGTCAGTGAGGTGATCAAACTATTTGCCGCTAAACACGAGCAGAGGCTTCATCAACATATGAACCCAGAAGCTCTACGATTATTAGACAACAGCAACGTCATCCGACGTCTGGATAGAACAAAACCTCTCGACCTTGTGGCGTGACAATGTGACAAGTGCTTGAAGTGTTCATATAGAGTAGTTGCCATTGGGCTATTACCTCTACAAACTGTAGTTTATTGTATTAATGTAAATTAACTTGATGGGCTATGCTCAGTTGTTATGTTATGTTTCTAATAAAGAAATTTTTCGGAAAAAAAAAAAACTTTTTGGTTCTTTTTTTATTTTTGAAAAAATAACGAAATGAAACTCATCATTCAATGAAAAGTGTTTTTGTTTAATAATTGCTAGATAGATATACTTATCTAATTATGGTAACATTGAATGGAACGTAGGTACGCATCAAATATAACTTTTTGTTTCTCACTTTTAAAAGGTAACGGCATCACTAGGTACGAAAAGTGTTTTTTTTTTTATTTTTACTTGACAAACAATTCACTTCCATTTGTACCTTTCTAGGTATAGATTATTGGATGTTATGGGGTAATGCCAGTCAATTTGTTGCTTGACCGGGGTAACCCCATTTCTGACCGGCATTCCCCCAAGTAGTGACCGGTTACGCGCAAGAAAAAAATTGATTGAGAGGTCAAATTTTCATGAAATCTTGGGTATAATCCAAATCTGTAATAAAAAATTGGGGTTCCCATTCAAAATAAGAAAGTTAAATGCGCGGATTGCGCTAATATGATATTTAACACGTTTATGGCTCGTAAGGGTTCCGCTCAGGCCAAAATTTTATGTATGTTATTATATAGATGTAAACACCTCGCTTGTTTTATTATTGTCACTTGGTTGTCCTGTTTGAGTGGTCTCAGGGAATAGTACCTACATTCAAAGTTACCAATCGTGGGTAAACAAGTTGAAAAATAACATGTTCCATGATTTGATGTTACCTTGCACTAAAACTAATATTAATTGCGGAGCCCTGCTCAAATCCAAAAGTTATTCCATTAAATCACTTTTCTAGGTATAGATTATTGGAATATGGGGTAAACATAGGTAACCCCATTTCTGACGCATTCCCCAAGATTGACCGGTTATAGCTGAAAAAAAATTGATTGTCAAGAGTCGATGACGTCAGGATCGTATAATCCAAATCTGTAATAAAAAATTCGGGTTCCCATTCAAAATAAGAAAGTTAGTGTCAATTGTGCATGGTTGCGCAGTTGCGCGGAGTACGCAAATATGATATTTAAGATCCTTGGAAAAAAATATGACGATTTTATGGGGGGGAGGGGGTACAACTTGTGGGACACCCTGTATGTAGTGGGGTCGTATCGAAAGATAACAATTCAAATAATGTTGATTACGCAAGAAACTGAAGGGCGTGGTTGCTCTATCAATACCTTGATCTATACCCGTTAAGCATTAATGGAGAGCCCTTAGAGCATCAACATCCAAATAGCATTTAATGATTTGGAGTGTATTTTTGAATGGGTTAAATGCAATACACAAACATAGGAAACGTACCCCGACGCTAATCTTTACACAACAGAAGCTGAAGGAGAAAGGAGGATTGGCGATAGACACAGGCTGTTAGTTCTGGCAGGCAATGTGTTGAAGGGAGCGGAACGATACGAGGGGCCTTCCGTGGGGAGAGCGGCGCTCTTACAGGGGATGAAGTGCACCCCCTAATCACGATTATAGCGCCTGCTGGCTTGCTTGTACTCTCCGAGCAACAGTTGCTCTCTTCTTCCCACTACAGCATTAACGTTATATCGCCATACCCCTACGCAGCGCAATCACTTGTTTTATCAACTGGAGTTCGTAAATCACGCACAAACATCAATTGAATTCATAACTCATAACTAATTTGCCATGATTGTTTGCGACGGAGGAACTAGGAAGAAACGTTGATATTCCATCCAGTATCCAACACTTATTTCATTTAGGTATCAGGACGAAATTAAAATATTGTTCTTAACACTGACATTAGCATCGAGCCTCCCATATTAACCAAGCAGAACATAATTTTTTGAGAGTTTCTTTCACGTTTATCAATTAAAAGACATATATTTTGGCTTGCCTCTGAATCTCCTTACTGCGGTGCAAGTCAACATAAATTTAAAAACAGCAGTTCTCACTATACAGTGAATAGTGGTTCAATGTTGTTGAATGGTCGGATAGACTGCGCAGAACTCCTCTCTCAAATTCGCCTACACGTACCAGCCTTTTACTCCCGTAATCATCCGACTTTCCAAGCTCAGTTCTTCGCAACCAACTGCCTGCAAAACCAACCACTAAACCGGATTCCTCGGATGGCAAACCACCTAACCCAGTGCAATCCTGCCCATGACTTATTCCAGGAACGGACCCTGCAGTCCTTTCGTGCGGAGGTGTCTCACTCCCTCCAGTTAAATTAATTGTTTTGTGTGAAATTTCTTCTGATTTTTTCTTGTGAATACGAACGTTTATTGTACCTCAACACTCCACAGGAACAACTTTCTTTTTTTTCTGAAATTTGTAATTGGGCTCCGCCCGTTTTGTAAATAAATAAATAAATATACAGAAGGATAGAAGATTAAAGTGTTTAAATCATTTCAAAAGTTTCATTTGTTCACTCTAAACACTTTTACTGAATAACGATCCATTACCAACTGTTTTCAAACATTGAAAAGTCGATTTAAGGAGAGTGCGGTCAACTTAACCTTATCACCTTCTCCTCAGCTGAATCCACCACCTCTACTGGAGGTTTAATTCCAATAATGAAAGAATTTTCATCGGATGCTCTTGTCTTATTCATATCGTGACATTTTAATTGTGTAAACATTGTTGAGTCGCCATTAGGAGAGCTTCATTTTATCGAAAGTTAAGGACGCTCTGCTTGCTTGCTTCGATAATATTGATAATCTCCTATACAAGCAACTGATGCAGTAGACAATATTAGATTTTGAAGAAAGAGAGAGAGAGAGAGAGAGAGAGAGAGAGAGAGAGAGAGAGAGAGAGAGAGAGAGAGAGAGAGAGAGAGAGAGAGAGAGAGAGAGAGAGAGAGAGAGAGAGAGAGAGAGAGAGAGAGAGAGAGAGAGAGAGAGACAGACATCCTAGGAAACTCAAAATATAATGAGGTTGGTTTTCTGAATTCGTTCCTCGGTGGACACCAAGCCCACGTTGACAAACCAGAGCTGCTATCAGCGGGTTTAGCACACAAACAAAAAGCATCTATCAGAAGAAGGAAAAAAAAGAATCTCGTATTACATGGGTGATTCTTATTTTACGGGACAATCGCTGTCCTTCATTGATAAATAATTTTCTGTGGAACTTTTTCCAAAAGTTATTTTTGTAGATTTTATGTGGTAACTAGGCCTACTCATGGCTGTCATAAAGTTAGGCTTCTCTTCATTGTACATGCCGGTTATTGATCGGAATGTACCTCTAATCTCATTGTCATGGTCTGTCCGTTATCCAGAATTTGAACTTAATCCGATCGGCTGAAAGTACGTTTTATCGGAAATATTTCAACTAGTATTTTTTTTTTAGAATTAGTTACTGGTTGTTAGTGCGCTTACGAAGTGGGACCAAGTTTTAGATAGTCTGTACGAATCAAGTGCTCAAAGTTTGTCCCAAACCTTCTGTCTCATTGTCATGGGTTTGAAGGAAATCATCATAGCTCTCTCAAATGAGGGCAGTTTTTGGCAATTCAAAGTTTTTTCAGCGTTGGTAACCCTGCCCTTTGAGGAAACACATTGCTTCCACCATTTCTATACAGTTGGGGCTCAAAAATGAAGTTAGCCGTTTCTAAAACAGGTGTGTACGTTTCATACTCCTCATTGTTATGGGTTTGAAAATCACTCTTAATCAATCTTATTGATTCGTTTAGCATTCATTTTGGGACAGAGTTGTAAAAACTCTATTTAATGCAAGTTTCAATTTCTATAGGTGTTCATTAGACTCCTAATTGCAGAAGGTTAATGTTGATTTCTCATTGTCGTGGCGATTTTAAACTTCATTGTTGTGCCTACCACAAAAGCCGTCATGGCTGTTTGAAACAATTTTTTTTTTTAAGTTTAGTATTTGATGCTAAATAAATACTAATATTTAACTGTGATACTTGTTCTTGCACAAAGTCAGGAAAAACTGAAATCAGATATATGTCTCATTCAACCTTACCTATACATCGTTTACGTAATTCTATCGTTATTTGGTTGACAAAGCTCATTGTCATTTTCGTAACCTATAAAATTTTAAAACTTGAATTTTGACGAAACAAAGGAAAATTATTCGTACTTGTACATCACTATATCATTAGAGTAACATCTAGATTGTATACTTAATTTTAAAAAATCACAAATTTAGGAGAATAAAATTTTTAGTCAGTATCAAATCCTCGATTGTCCCGTTAAATGAGAATCACCCACATAGCTCTTCAAGTCACACCAGCCCAAAAGCCCGTCACACCATTTCGGGAGGTGATGGATATCACATTCAAATAAGGTCATGATAATATAGTCGTCAACCGTCTAACTGAGGCAATAACGATCTAGGATTCAATTCTCGGTGACGCGTGGGCCCGATCAATGGACCTTGATTTCCGGCTCTGATAGTAGGTAATTAATAGTCCAGTTACTGATAATGGACCTGCCTCTTAGGTCTACTGTACTGATAGATATGGGACGTTGGAACTTGACATGCACCTATAATCATGAAAGTTACATACCGGATACTGAGCTATACTCTCAGAAGTTTTCTTAAGTTGTTTCTTAAGGGTTAATGCCCGTTCATTCACTCTTAGTTTTGAGAAATAAATGGCCAATAATAAAGGTTTCATTTAATTTACTCTTCATGTAACACATTTCGAAATACTGATGGTCGTTTTAGGTGTTGTATGGATGAGGACACACGTATTTGCTGCAATCAGTAGATTAATCTAGTACACAGCGAATGCTAATGAAATTGGATTACAAGATAAGCTTAAGGCCTGGAAGGTGAATCAGGATTCAATTTAGTTAACAAGGGGGTTTTGGGATACGTTGATTAAGTGGCTGATTTTGATTTGATTGCCCCAGTGTGTACCGCCATCATTAAATTGGAATGTCAGTAATTCTTTTTATCCAACGCTGATACACAATGATAAACGCCAGAGATTTCGTTTTGAAAAATTGGAATCGAACTCAACTTTACGGATTCTATTTTTGTTGTTCACGGTTATAATCACTACTTTAACGTACTGAAATTTGTTGTTTAAATGAATCAATGAAAGGAATATCTGCAGTACATGGAGGTTAATATGTAATTTAATATTGAAGGACTCTGAGCTCTGATTGCTGATGTGAAACGATGGTGCATACGACACAATTCCTATCATTTATTCAAAACCACACTTTCTAATTTAACGCAGTTTAAATTTTTCATGAAGTCAGTACCAGATCACGATGAGTTAATTATAAGGGCACTTAGCCCTCTACTCCTTTCCCTCATTGTTTGTGTTTTGTATCAAATTTTTCATAGCGAATGAAAAATTAAACTGTGGTCGAAGACGTAGTTGGGATTATCTCCGAAATATACGTCAAAACATACAATATTCAATGAAATATACGAAATTTTTGCAAAAACTGTTCACGCCTCTCACCGACATAATTTTGACATAGTAGTAGTAGTAGTAGAAGTAGTAAAAATCTTTTATTTACAATTGTGAACATACATAGTACATGTAAATACAATAGATATATTTGGAAATTCAATTTGTGCAGCCAATTATAAAGGCAATAAAGTCATGGCCTGTAAGCCGTTAGCCGGAGAGTCTAGCACTTTAACATTCTTCGCGTAGTCACATTTGTTCGTTTTCCAGCTTTATACATATAACTTTTACAACCATATTTAGTAACAAAGAAAGAATTCACAGATATATATACTTAAACAGTTTTATAATTTCTCATTGAATTAATGCAAAAATTGTCTACAAAAAAACTTTTTTTTGTTCAATTTTGTGAACAGAGAGCCTAAGATTAGTTGTCTAATTGTATAGTGTATATATCTTCTGTTATTTATTATTTTATTTTATTAGTGATTCTCATTCAATTTTTCTATTTACACTTGTATTACCCATTCTAAAAAATTTATAAGTTAGTGACTAACACATTAGTATTAATAAACGAGGTTTCTTAAACAATAAAACTAGTTGTAATTGAATTCCCTCACCAATTCTTTACGGTATCCCCATGCTACCCTTACTTACAAAATTAATTTTTTCCGCTTTTCTGGGGTATTGAGTATTTCAATAAACTCACTCCGCGTAATTTCAGCAACGTTCGGCCATTTTCTGCTAGAATGGGGCATTCACAAATAAAGTGGTAAGTGTCTTTTGTACTTCTGCTATTATAGAGCGCGACCTTTCCTTTATACAGGGCTGGTAGTTCAGATCGAGAAGTTCTGCACGTATTTTCAAAATCCAACGAGTTAGTTCGACTGTAGCGACTGAGTTGAAATTAGCACACACAACATCATGATCCAGCTGGCGGTACCACAAGTAATGGGTCGTGTTTTGCAGTTCTTTCCTTACACGTCCTCTTATGCTCATCCCATAGCCTATCTATAACCTCCTGAATTATAGATGTGTTTAGTGCAGGGTAGTCCAGTTTTAACACCTAACTTGTTTTGCAGATCTGTACGGAAGACTGCGAAACATAATTTTGACATAAAATTGAATTAGGTTCCCCTCTCTTCTTTTGAATTGTCTTAATTAATAGGTTGGAAGTTTTAGTTTCAAGTTGAAATCTTTGGTATCTACTGGCAGATGGAAATAACTGTAAGCGTGAGTCTTGGAGAGTTACTGAAGCAGGAATATCCTTTTTTGGTCTTTGTTGGCTGAAACAGGGATACTTTTGTCAAAAAAGAGCGTAACATTGTTTATAAATTAACTTTAGTAGCATTAGCCTTCAAGGGCCATGAATTGTATTTTAAACATGCCAAACAGAATTACTAATGAAGCGAGAAAAATTGCTTATCATACTTAACTTGGGGCGGATAGTATTTTATTTTTAGCGTGAGAAAAATTGAAACATGGTTCCAGACGCAACTGCACTCTAATGGAAGTTTTGGACACGGTATAGGGCGGAGCCTTTAATGTCAAGTTCACGTTATTTATCGCTTACCGTTACGTTACATTGTGTCTCACATCCGTCAGTAAGTGGTTACATCTTCGGAGTTGAACGCGCATACTAAATTTCACTGTTTCTTTCCGCCCTTTTCAGGTGGTTTAATAATAGACGTGTTGTTCCGCACTCCCGCTCGGCGGGGTATACGACAACTGCTAACGAAGTACTTCCCCCCTGCCGAAGGTAAGTAATCCATTCTTGAACCCAATAAGCTGTCGCGGTAAATCATTTCGTTAGGGACGCGTAGACGGAGAAACGGTTCCTTCCAACTTGGTGTCGTCTTCTGAGATCCATCTTCACAACATTTCCTATAACATGCCCTCATATAATACCAGGCTTATTCATACGTTGAGCTACTTCCTTCTATATTTCCCATAAGGTATGGGAAACACAAGCTAAGCTTGTGAACAAGGTAAGCTTCACTGATTACGTATCGATACCTTTTCTGTTCTTCCTTCCCAAAATTTCTAATGCGATTTAGAATAATAATGAAGATATCTCAACTGGTAATGAAACTATTTTCAAGTTTAACAATAAAGGAATAAATCATTTAATGATATTTATAAATAAAATTATTGAATTAAGCATTTAATGGAACTATAAAGTTTCATCCATTCATCTGACATGAAACGGAGTAAGATAAAACGCTGTCTAAATTTCCACGAAGAAAATGAGTTGAACGTTTAAGTTGATTTCGACCGTTAGGTCATTATCAGTAACAAAGTTGAACTGAAGGTGTATCGCAGAAAGCACATCTTAAAATGGCTCAGGTAAAAGGAAATTGACTCCTAATGGCTCAGGGAAGTGAAAGGGGCGGGCAGGGCCAACCAATGCCACTCAAGGCTTACAAAGTGAAAGGGTCACAAACAGTAATATTATGGAGAGGGGGGAGCCAAACTTATTGCAAGAATGAACCCAATAATGGTGAAATATTTTGAGGAATAACCTCATTTAAGCATTGTCCTGACGTATCACTCTTAACAATTTCGAATTTTTCTAGCACATCCAACATAACTCTCTTCGGGCAAAAGTGAGGAAATTCTACATATTGCCAGTTGGTCGGATCAAAAATAAATCTATGATTCTCCTAATTCAGATTACTTGAAAAGGCAGGATCACCTTTGTTGTCCCTGAAATCCTTTTCATGCTCTTTTATTCGTTCCCTAAATTTCCTACCGGTTTGACCACAGTACTCGAACCCACATGAACATTTTAGTTTATAAACCCCACTTTTATCCAGGACGTTAATTTTATACTTGACCGAACCCAAGGAAGCTTTAAGACCCTGAACCCAATACTGAAACCTCTGAACAACAGAATTTAACCAAGTTCATCCGAAATTGTCCCATAATAAGGTATACTAATCCACTTTTTCTCTTCCAACTCAATTTTCCTACTAAATTGAAACACCTCTTCACTACTCTTTTTTCTAAAAGCCTTATTCGAAATGGAATCAACAAGTTCTCGCCCATATCCATCACAGACGGCTATACTTTTAATAATAGATTTTCTTTCAATAAATGTTGATCATTCATTGGTACGGGCAGTGCCCTATTGATCATATTATAAAAGGCGCCATATTAATGAACTAAAGGATTATTTGAAGTGCTATAAATAGTTATACCACCATACTCACGCCATTTTTATTGAAATGGATTTCCACAACTTCGTCAAAAGTGACTTGTCGGTATCATCTGACACGATCGCCTAGACATTAGGAGTGTCGCAAAAAGTTCACAAAACTATAATGGTTGACCGTATAGCTCATTTCCCACAATAAAGAGCTCATAAACTTTTCTAAAGTCTTCGTTTCCGATTTATTCCAATTTCAAGATTTTTTTTCATATTTCAAATCTTAAGTCGCTGATTCCGGTCAGAGCACCCTTCGACTAATCTTTAAAATCAATTTTGAAGACACCAATGGAAAAAGTGTTGATTTTATATCTCCTTATGACATATAAGAAAATTTGAACATGAGTAAGAACGTGAAAAGTTGATCCAAAGATGAAATTTCAACAACCCAACTGGTAGGTAATTACCTCCCTACTTCTGTCTAATGAGTGTATGTTTTCATTTATGTCGAAAGATTTGATTTTGAATCAAAATTTTGAATTGTGACATTTTTTACCACATCTTTTTACATTTTTACCACATTTTTACTTCAATAAAAAATTCATCATTTTTATTTATTCGTTCTCTTTTACTTGATGGCTTTCTTGGTTTTTTTCATTTCTCATAACCAAAAATACTGAAGTGGGTAGATACGACGTTTCAACTCCCTCTGCAAGTATCCATTTAATTATTCTCAATCAAACGCTGTAAAAAATAGAAATTGATATAAATAAACTTTGAAATGATAGCATGTATAGCACAACCAAATGGTATTTTGCCCACAAGGGTCGTTTTAATGAATTCAATGATGAAATTAACTACAATAGTGGGATCAGTATTGTTCAGCTTTGGGCAGGAATAGAATCCAAACAATGGTCTTGCGTTCCAGTGATCGAGAGAAATTCCAAATGAATGCCAGTGCCTTGATTTCGCGGTACACGTCGGAGGAAAGGATCTCCAAGAACCCAGCAGACTCGCTGACTTCCCGGAGTTGATCGGGAAACCGCTGGAATCGTCTCGCCGGGTGGTTTCGAGAGCAAGAGGGAACTTTCTGATAAAGACGCTAGGAATAGAAGCAGTCAGCTGAGATAGCTTTGGTGTATTGCAAGCAAATATGACGGAGGTAACGCACTAAAACCATTTCAGTGAAGTGTTACTTACCTGAGCGGCATATTTCCAAAAATTCAATTCGTCATCAGGGAACCATGAAGAAACTTGATATTCACATTTCATTTACTCCGGTGAAATTCTCACCTTGCATGTAGGCAATTCGTCACTACAATTCGTAACTTGTTTCCAAGAGTTCCTTTTGAAATCGAGTTGTTCTTATCATAGGTTATATAGTTGTGGAGAAGTGAAGCATACGTTGGTGTTTCATTAATCTCTTCAAATTCCAATTGTTTCACGTTTCAACATTCTTGTTTATATACAGCATGCCATAAACCGTAGGTATCAGCTTGTGTAACATACTAAGGTACTAGTGGAAGTCTTGTGTTCTAGGATTTAAATTCATGAAGTTGCCTCCCTATTATCTTTTGTATATCATGTCAATTACAAGGTGTGTGTCCACACTAATCAGCTGACCCTTGTGGCTAATTGGTTTACGAATCGGTCCACGGAGATACAGTATCAATGAGGCTATTTAAAGGGCACTTGGAATACACCAACATGATAGGTGATCGCCAAGTTTAGATAGTGTACCACTGACTACGTTTAACTGAACAGGTCAATGATTAACTTAGAAGGAAATACATGAATAATAAATCTTTATGAAACAATTTGCAGCAGTTTTTAGAAAAATTTGAATACTTCTTCCATGATCCTGTGGCGATCCATGTATTCAGCCAGGCATCCATGTTCATTCGAATATTATAGCTTCGAACATTGTAGTGTCGACAGACTGTCAATTGTTTTCTCGCACTTTTGACATTTGGTGTTTCGCGGTGTTTTTACGGATTGTGGACTATGGGATCGATTGATGTGAAGATGTAATTTCCGTTACCGTTTTAATTTCTCTCAAAATATAGTTCCTGTTTTGACGAGCGTTTATGTAATGAATCAACCTTTACAATCCGCATTTGATAATTGTTGTAGTCATATACTTTTTCACGGTGGACTTATTTTCCTCACATTATACATTAATATCCAATTGTTTGGTGTTATCTTTTTAATAGTGGTTACGGTAGACGGTGATGTATCATAATACTTAAGTTTCATTCTGTAAATATCGAAGTGGTTAGTATTCAGATGTTTATGTGCTCTTGTTTATAGAATGTGCACTAGACCTTGTAGGGGTATCTGACCCTGTTATAGGCTAGTTATCTGTGTAGAAATCGGATACAGAAATAATAAACCTTTGTCGTATAGTTAGCAGATCTTTATTTTATACTTTTGTTGTGACGTAGCTTTGCAGAGCTAATGACTCACGATCAGCCTGTAATTCAAATATTGTATTAGCAGGAAAGGAAAATCCTGTTGGAGTTAAACCTTATTTCACAAGGGCTCCACAAAGGATTTAAAAGTAGCTCCTGAAGGACGTAGTGTGAAGGCGAATGGGAAATCAGCAGATGCTCGGAGTGATCAAGTTCCTCGAATGAATTCTATCCCTTGGACACGTCTACACCGGAGGTAGAATACGACCGTTGAAATTCCCGAGAAAATAGCACAGAGGGCCTTCCCTAAATACTCGGGACAATCCGAGAATCGTTTGGGCGTAGATTGCTCGTGTATTAGACGGTTCAAAGAACTGCTTCCGTAGGTGGTTCCAACAGTTCTTCCTGCAAGGTATCTACCATGTTGCAGGTTCCATTGATCCACATTTCCCGGACTTCCCCCACTCTTCACTGTTCCCGGAACTGACTTGTCTTTTATCTCAAGTGTTTTCCCTTTCCCAGGTAGCACATACCGATTGAATGCTTTCCGGTACTTTATTTACTACTTGTCTTTACCGAAGTGGCTGTATATCAGGAACGTCTTGTGTCAAGCTGAAGTTTTTGAAAAGCTGATTTTTTGATGTATTTGTTTAATGCAACCTAAAAAATTAATATCTTAAACCGTCATGTGGGCGTGTGGGTGGTATGGGAGGGTGACTTCTCAAGTGACAGCATGCATACTATGCAATGATGGAAAACGGCGGAAAATCATATTTGGGATTCGCGGCTACGCCAGCCAGTCAACATCAATCACCTGCACCTTTGCTTTGATTGATCTCGTCAATCCTCCTTTGAGTTGTTTCTTTATTTTTTGCGTTGAGTAGTTTTCGCTCGTTCTACGTTTCACTAGACTGCTTTAAAACAAAAGGAAAGAAAGGACTGAATATTTTATAGTTTATTTTAGTCGAACTTGTCACATTTTGTTCTGTAAAATACTAAGAGTGAAGGAGCTTCATCTTGTATCGTTCATGTTCAAATAGAATTTTTGTATTGTTTAGGATTGTGTTTTAACGCTTTCATAAGCATTTCTCAGTTTCTTAATCATCTGCAATTTTTGAATCTTTGAAAAAAATACGACAAAAATTATGAGGTGGTAGTCTGCAAGAAGGTCAAGATAATTCACGGCATCATTTCGTGGAAGAAGCCCTGTTTACCTGTCAGGTCCAACGAAATTCAGAGATTTGAATTGGAGCATGCGGCTTATGACGTCTGTCATGAACTGCTGTTTGAAGTTGACGTTTATGAACTGCTTAGACAGTAAACGCTGTTCACAAACCAACGGGTTTATGCATCCGACAAAATCATCTCAAATCGATACTTGAGAGGTCTGGCGTTGTCACCATTCGATTCAGCGATAAAAGTAGCGTATATCGCGACTCTAACATATTTTCGTCGAGACTTTTGAAGAAAACCTCAATTACTACAGAAAACATACGTTTTTCTGCAATTAAACACCATTTCTTTGAAAAAAAAAAAATTTTTTTTTGAATCCAAAACGCAAACATTTTGGCGCACGTTTTACCAGGCCTGCACTAGTTCTGCGTCAAGCATTAACGGGGTTGCTCGGCGAGATGAAAAACAGGCGATTTCAAGATTTTGACAAAACTGCTATTTCGCGCGGCAAACGCACATCTTCAATGCCAATAAAAACATGTTTTCTGACCTCAAATAGATGGGAAATTTGACTTCTTTTTCGAAGGCGTCCTCAAATTTGAGCTATCCTCAAAATTGAAGGAGTTACGACAGTTTTTTTTGACATAAGATCGAAAACACGAATCTTAAATCCTGAATTACTTGAAAACAAGGCCTCTAAAAAAAGGGCTAAGAGTTACTTTCGGTAAGAAATGGGTTGTCGAACAACATAACTCGTGGGACACGCTGAATAATGAATTTATAGCGGTATTACTTGCTCAATGAACATGTATACTTATTAATGATTAACTACTGGATTAAACAAATTTTTCATTCCATTTCAAGCACCTCAAAAAGTTGAACTATCAAGTCGCTTAATTGCTTCCCCAAAACGCTTTCCTTTGATAAAACTTGGTGAGGAAGTATTATGTTTATAAAAATCCAATTGAAATTGATCCCCACTATACTCCGCAAAAACCATGGACATGGCGACCACTTCGATGATGAGCTAATGTGAAATTGATTTTAGAATAGAGAGCAAAAATAAGCTGAGTTGTTACAAGCTAATCCAGCACGTGTAACGTTTTTTTTAAATTTTTTTTTTTTAAATTTTTATTGGCTTCAGGGTACTATATAAGCCTTTCATGATACATAATTAAAATATTCATTCACGTGGTATTACATTACACTTACATAAATATAATGTGGTATACGAAGAATGTTACTTATGGGGGATGTTAAAAACTATATTAATCTGTAACAAACTTTTCACTTGTAGTCACAAAGTCACATAAGTATCCTTGCAGAACCGAACAATGGCGTCGTACTGTTGGACCTCTTGGATCTTTGTGACGAAATTTACGCTCTCCCGGTTAAAAAGCTAAGTTTCATAAAGAATCACAACTCAATTTTCGTTGAACGAAGTTGAGTTGCATTCCCTTTTTAAATGGAAAAATCAATAACATGATCGACGTTTATTGTTGGAGATATCATTCATAACCTTGAGTACAATAACGACTATTTATTCGACTCACATGGTTTCTGTAGGTATCTTACTTCTAAAACCTTTAACAAATAGTTTCAAGCGTTACCTCTACGCGTTACCTCTGCGAGCACCTTCGAAAACCCCCAGGACCTCGATCAGACCTCTTGAAGATCGATTTTTTTGTGGAGCCTATTATTAATAGCTTTAGAGTAATTTAGTCGTCTCTTGAGCCTCCAGCCTTTTATATTGAAAAATGTATTTTTCGAATTAATCGCTTGGAGACAAAATACCTTTTACTGTTACTTAATGTAGCGAATTACAGATTATTTTGCCGAGTTGAAAGGGTTAAACCAATTATTTATTACAATATCAGAGAACCATATTCACTCGAGGCATTAGATTCCACCGATTGCTAACAGTGTATGCATTAGGGTGGTGAAGGTGAAAATCACGGTAATTCAGTTTGCAAGTTCCACCCGAAAACCGTCGTAGCGAGTCAAACTGAGGGGTCTCAATGGTGGAAAAAGTTGACAAGGAAATACTGCTTCTAATACCACTGGGGGCAACCCAGACTGTATTTTTCATTACACAACAAACTAGCCTTTCGCTTTCTACCCTTCCACCATCCTGATTACTAGTTGGTGTACGCACGTCTCCGTTTCTCTCTCGTTTCGGAGCGATAAAATTTTTCGAAAGCGCACTCGGATATCTATCATGTAGAAAGCGGTCGCGTCGAGTTGAAAAACCTAAATAATAGCTCGGGCAATGTTACTCAGTTTTGTGGACTTTTTTTTTCAGAGTTGTGATTTAGTACTTTTGATAAAGTTGATTTCTCGGTTGGATCAGCAAACTCTTTCCCAGACGCCCCGTTGGGATTTGCTTCACGCGCCACGGTGGTTTGGCCGTTTGACATCCATTTTTCATACGCATGTCAACGCAGCTCTCGAGCACCTCCTTCTGTTAGGGGAAAAAACATTCGCTCTACATACCCACATCGTTCTTTTCAATTTCATCTTGATTCAGCCAATATCAAATGGTGAAAAACATTTTCAAGTGGTCGCTGGAGAACTTTTCGTCACTCTTCAATGGTTTTATCCAATTAAAACTATTCGTTTTCTATCACTTATATATTTAAAAATTCAATATAATAACTGCTACATCTTTATAATACTCTAAAACTATAATAGTTTTTAACCAAATCTGATTACAAACAAGAATACGACCATGTGACAATATTTGCCAAGATCTCGTATGTCATCAGCCTAGAGATTCGTTCGGAGGGTATTGTAATAAGAAATGAAATGTAGTGTAATAATTATCGTAATTTTGTTAAGACAAAATATTGTAGACAAATAATTGAAGGACTTTTCTCCTAGGGGCTGTCAAAATTTTTATGAAACCATTGCTCATAACCTTTTCGGTGTCTCTCTGATGTAAATCTAAATACATATATCACGGATAATGCATCTCATTCGTGTGCTTAATTTAGAGTCAACAAATATTCCTTAGAAACATAGATAAAACGGTGCTCTTGAAACTATTTGTTAAAGGTTTTAGAAGTAAGATACCTACAGAAACCATGTGAGTCGAATAAATAGTCGTTATTGTACTCAAGATTCGTACATGATATCTGCAACAATAAACGTCGATCATGTTATTGATGTTTCCATTTGAAAGAGAATGCAACTCAACTTCGTAATGAGATGGTACAAAATTCATTAAAAAAAAAAAAATTATTTGATATGAACATATTTTGGTGTGTATATAAATTGATAAACGAGAATTGAGTTGTGATTCTTTATGAAACTTAGCTTCTTAACCGGGATAGCGTGCATTTCGTCACAAATTTGTCACATACTTGCAGACTCACATGCAAGCTAAAATCAAATTAGTGTTATTGGAACTTTTATTTAATTTCAAACCTCAAAACGTTATTTAACTTTCAACACGCGGTCACGTCCCAGGGACGGGGTGTGGGGAGATGCAGGGTGATCAGATGCGTCCGCCCTTTTCAGTAGCCTCCTGACTCCCATCGAGGAATATAACGGTAAATGTCATTTCCGTTTCGCAATAATTGCACCAATCATCCACCAGGGGCTACTGCTATCTAGCGAGAAAACATGGAACCACTACTACAATCTACACCGTTCTTGCACCGACGCATGGGGTAATTTTTTTAAAAGCAAAAACCGCTATTAGTCCAAAAACGGCCAAAAATGGAGCTAACCCGTTCTTGCAGCAAGCCCTTCAATTTCTATTGCTGTGTGGTTATCTCATCTTGGCCGAAAATGGTTGGTGTCCCATGGACGTAACCGCGCAGTTCGGTTGTCCCGTCCCAGGGACGTAACCGTAAAATGAATAGGATCTTCAAAAAATCATCTGAATTTCGTGTTTTTCGGTTTGTGTTTGTATTTTGGATGGTATTATTCTCTTTATGGTTCATGTCATACAATGATGTACGTGCTGTAGTTCCTTTTGTAAGGGTTTTCTTTTTGGTTTTTGAAGGTTTCAGTGAGAGATAATGCGAAGAATCCATTTAGGTACCAAGTGAGAAAAACCCTGTTTCACCTACCAACAAAATTTATGTGACCCCTATTTTACCTAACAACAAAATTTATGTTACCTCCCTCCACCCGGTCCAACAAATATAGATAAAAAAAGTTAGTCTTTTTTCAGTCTACTCTCACAATGGCTAGAACAATTTTTTCATCTAGTTAGTTCTATTTTCCTAAAAAATTAGTACCTAGTCTGTGATTTTATTTGGTTCAAAAAAACAAATTTTGGTATCTAAGTATGTTGGCTGTGACTACGGTGTATTCGAAAATAAAAGTTTGTTTATTTGAAATTTTCTACTTTCAATAGCCCCCCCCCCCCCCCCCCCACTGTAAACAAGGCATACAACCCCTATTTGCGGAGAGGCGGTGAAAACAATGACCAAGATGTGACTATGCAATTGCGTTGAAAAGTATAACCGTGTGTTGAAAGTTATAAATCCCAACTTTCAAATAGCTTTTCAATCTCAACTTGCCCAACTCGAATTTTCAACTTCTTATAGTATCTGATTAAATGATTCTAATTTTGCCATAACGAAGGTTCTAGGAAACCTACAACTTAATCCTTTTGATTCAAGTTAATCGTCGTTTTTGCGACCGATAACGTCAGTGAAGTACTTCTTGCATCTTAATACTCTTGTCTCACAGCTGAATAACAGGGAACATCTTTAGAGAGCAAATATCCGTCCCATGTCAGCGCGTGATTGATGAACAACAAACTGAGCTTCCTTTGCTTGGCAAAGTAAAAAAAACGGGCCTGCCAGTGTGCTGGATCTAACCTCAGACTTCCTCAAAATTTAATAACATTCACGGAAGAAAGAAAGTTTTGTTCTCTTGGGTATTCTCTTGCTGTTCTCCAGCTCTTTCAAATTAGGGTTGTTTCGAAGTTGTGACGGGAATTTTAAAAAGTGCAGACCCTCGCAGGTGCGGAATCCGAAATTTTCTCTTCACTTCTTCATTATATTCATGACGTTCTTTAAATACGTCGCCACTTGCTGAAATTTTGGAAAACATTTCTTTGGTCCTAAGACAAAGTTTCTTGCAGTAGGTGGCTCATAAATTGATAGATGGCTTGAAGATAGAATGATGTTAGATACTTGAAGATAGTTTGAGAAATGGAGGGAAACCAACATGAACTTGGCATTCAAATTAATGATTAACAGTTGATAATATTCTTTCAAAAATCTCATGTGTATGACGTTCAATTAATAACATAACAGTTTGCAAATTGGGTTATTCGGAAGTTGGAAAGATCTGGAATGATTACCATTCGATTCTTCATTTAAAATCACGTAGAAATTAGCCCTAAACTAGTTTTTTCTATAAAGGGATTGTGTTTAGAAAAACTTCGGTACCTACGATAATGATCACCACGAATCACAAAGACAAATTCAAACCTTTAAAACAATCGAATTCATTAAACGCAAAACTTATAAATTAAATTTGTCTCTGATGAGTAAGCAGAAAAATAAATAAGTTTCCTGATTTTACAAACCACTTGTCAAAGTTATGTCTCACAACGTCGCTTGAAAAATTCGATCTTGAGAGTTGAGAAATGTTCTTTTCAATATAATTCTCTATTTTACTTCTGCAGATTACCGTAAGGATGTTATGGCTGGTTTAGTGGGACCAGGTTAACGATTTGAAAGAAAATGTTAGATCGTCATAAATCATATGAGAATCGGCAATGATAAAACAGTAGGAAGTGCATGTTATCAGCGATTTTTTATTGGAACTATGTCATAAGCGAATAGTACCCAAACGTGTAGGACTCAACTGGATAAGCTGCTAAGCTAAGCTGTTTACTCAAACAGGCCATAGGTACACAACATTTCTTGACACTGCCACTAGCAGAGCATCTTGTTGTGTGCAATGCACACAGCCGGGATTTCAACTACTAAGTGTGCCACTCTTGGGTGATGCGTCAAATGAAGTATTGCAACATTGCCTTCAAAGTGAAGTAAAAGTAAGTACATGCATGAGAGAGATGGCTCGATCCTGGAGGAGTCTGACGGGGCGAGGTCGTGTCCTGAGGAGTCGTGGTTCTTAGTCGAGTCAGGACGCGTGTCGATGTTCGTTCGGCCTGACTGTCCTACTGTCTGCGCCAGATAGGTTCGGTCGATCCAAGAAAGACTTTTTAAAAAAGGTTAGGTATATTTTCCGACAAGGAGCACGTCTGCTGTGATTCAGGTGATGGTAAAGTCAAGACTGTTTAATCCGGA
Source organism: Creontiades dilutus (assembly GCA_031894815.1). Lineage (NCBI taxonomy): Eukaryota > Metazoa > Arthropoda > Insecta > Hemiptera > Miridae > Creontiades > Creontiades dilutus. Next base: position 1,419,660 of record JAVIWC010000391.1, read on the forward strand.
GCTCGCAGGCTCCTTATATAACCTATGGTGCTGACTCGGCAGAAGGCTTCGTCTTACTGTAACCTCAGCAGGAGGAACGAACATAACTTGCAGGTATGACATGAGAGGTAATGTAAGAAGTAAAAGTAATGTAAGAGAGTTTATTCATAAGCTGACATGTACGTGGTTAAATATTTTATCAGTAATCTAACAAACGTACGAAAATAATGTGAAGGGTGACGTAACTCAAATACTTAGTTTTGTACTTGGCACCTAAAGTAGGAAGTATTACGGATCCAAAGAGTCATAATATGAATATTATTCAATCTCGAATGGAGTACAAGTTCTTTGCGTATTGCGGTGTACAAGTTACGTCTGCATTGTGTCTTCTCAATTATAATTAGGCTTGGTCACTATTCCATTAACTTTGATTGTTAACAGTACAAACGATACGATGATATTTGATTTAAAATGCGAAATTTACAAATGTTATCCGAAGTTGTGAATAAAGAATCATAAAAGCACGAGGGAATGTCTTGAAGAAGAAACACGGGAAAAGGCTGAATTTTCCTCCTGACGTAATTGGATCACGAAGCTGTAATCATCTGTTGGGATGTCGACGGTTTCCTTAGATTACAAAGCAATAAAAAAGTTTCATTTAATGCCCCTCTCGTCTTCGTGTGATTTTGCCTTCGTCAGTTCATTCCTCTCCTTTCCTTATCTCTCTCAAATAATAATTGCTTCATTTTGCCGGAACACAACATCAACGGTACGAAGAAGAGAGATTTCGATTTAATACGGCTTTTCATCAGGATTCTGACATTATTTTATCTCTTTCAGAGTCCATATTGTCCATAAAACGTTATTTAGCGTTCCTCATGATTAATCTTTTAGTTTAATTATAAAAATTTCACGGCTCATCAACTGAAATATGGATTGATTGTTGAATCGTTCTAGATCCACGCTACGAGCTAATACCTATTCAACCACTTTTTGTGCAAAGTGTATTTCTTTGCAATTATTAACGTTAATTGATATGAATTGAAAATAAGAAACCAAAACTAATGAGATAAAATAAAATACTTATATAGGGTTCACCAGTAACGTAAGTCCTAAAGAACTTGACATACACAGCAAGTTTGATGGAATTGTTAGACATTAAGCGATCTTCCAATTATTTGGTCATATTTTCTATAATCTATGTCCTTATTGTTACATTTTGGTACCGACAAAAGAAAATGTAGCCACAAAAAAAAGTAAATTTAATAATTCGGCTTTTCCATTTTTCAAAGCGAAGTAAAATGATGGGATTTTCGCTCTGAGACGTTCACAAGGTCCGTTATATAATTTTACCAAAACTCATTACACAAAAATATCTGTTTTTCTAAAAATATCCTACAACTTTCGGTTTATTATTCAATAATAAGCCATTGTAATCGCTCTTGAAAAAAAATTTTAACCCCCCCTGAAAATGTCATGGTTTACGTTTCAAAGGGTGTGGAATCCGAATCTGCAATAAAATTTTTCCGTCCGTCCGCCGTACGCCGTACGCACGATTTCTCCCAAACGGCTGGAGCAAAAGATCTGAAATTTTCATTGAAAATCCATATTGGTTCGACAACGCCCCAATTCTTTAGCCAGCACTCTCACTTAATTTAAAGTGCCCTTTAAGGGTTGTCAAAGTTTTGTAAAACTAAAAACCTCAAAAAAAGGTCAAGGCGGCCTAAATTTGGACTTTGAAGAACTTTCCACGAGGAATCGAATGAGCCCCTCCCCAGGTCCATAGCTCAAACCATTCCCGATGTATGGCCCGATTTATGGTGCCAACATGTGCATCCACATTCACTACATCACTAGGTTACTGCGATCAAAACAAACACAAGAGTTTTTTTTTGTTTTGTTTTGATCGCAGTAACCTAGTGATGTAGTGAATGTGGATACTGGAGAGGACTTCTAAAAGGGTTTATAGCCGACACAAGGGTTGAAGCATTCTGATATGCATTACTTCTTCTATGTAATGCATATGAATTTCTTACGAAATTTAAAACTTTCAAATAGAATATTTTTCCATTGCAATCGCTCTTGAAAAAAAAAAAACGCTGCAAATTCTTTCACTGGGGTTCATTATTCAATGATTCATGATTTGAATTTCTACTAAGCTTTGGAGTGTGCGTATTTCACAGGTGACAGAGCGATTATTGAATTTCAGGAGGCACACAAATATGATCAACTGATCAATCCAAATAGGTATTTTGGTTGAGAACCGATTTAAGTGCTCTATGCATATCTCCCGAAATGCAATAATCGCTCTATCACCTGTGAAACACCCACACTCCAAAGCTTAGTAGAAATTAAAATCATGAATCATTGAATAATAATCCTCATTGAAAGAATTTGCAGCGTTTTTCAAAAGATGTGCTAAAACATGTGTAACATGCTATTTAAATGCAGAATGTTTTTCAAATGTACGTTACACAACCAGATAAATGTTGTCGCCATGAAAACTATTATTTACTCGATGAATTTCTTACTGTATGGTTAGCAGGTGAATAAATTACCATTATGGTTCACGTCTGATGAACATGAAGAGTAAATTAAGATCAACACACTATGCAAGTGTCATTTCGCGAGGCGTGCGGTATGAACGGCCACACCTGAGCCTCTACTTTACAACCTGTAGAGTCACAACGTACCTCAGCCACTTAAGGAGAAAGATTTATTGCTTACGCTCTTGTGTAGGGACAAAAACGTTCATGTTATTTGTAGCACAGGAAATTACCTTGCTCCGTTTAAAATAATACGTAAATGTATTATCAGTCGGGCGAGTAATAGATTACCAGTTTCTTTGTTGAAGCCTTGCGTTTCACATGCTATTTTGAACGATTTAGATTTTGTCATGAACTAGACGTTTGTAATGAATTAGTTGAGTATTTTGCAGTCTTTTATCATTCAAACAATTTGTTTGTGTGTGAAAAGGTAAACCATGAATAGTACCATGATTTTGCAAAATTGCAACTGATCCGTTTTTAGGCAAATTCAAATCCGTCAGGTTTCATCCCACAGAAATAGTTCTCCTCTCGTTGGGAAGATGTTAGTTTCCACCGAATCGCGAAGGGGACGGAAGAGGTTCATTCCTCAGCCAATTACAAGTTTTAACTATACTCAAATGAAGTAAATCTGGGTGAATTTCTCATTTTCAAAACATAAACCGGACAATAATAGGACTTACGAATGCTTGCTGCAGCCCAGGAAGTTTAAATTGATAAATCGTGCGGAATTACTATTCACCGTAATACTTATCTCACTCATTAATAACTTCAAAAACACATAAGCAGATAAAAAAATTGAAAACGACTAGATAAAAACGCTGCAAATTCTTTCACTGGGGTTTATTATTCAATTGGCTTGCGTTCATGATTTGAATTTCTACTAAGCTTTGGAGTGTGCGTGTTTCACAGGTGACAGAGCGATTATTGAATTTCAGGAGATGTGCATAGAGCACGTAAATCTGTTCTCAAACAAAATACCCATTTGGATTGATCAGTTGATCATATTTGTGTGCCTCCTGAAATTCAATAATCGCTCTATCACTCGTACAACACGCACATTCCACAGCTTAATAGAAATTCAAATCATGAACGCAAGCCAATTGAATAATAAACCCCAGTGAAAGGATATCAGCATTTTTTTTTTTTTTTTTTTTATGGTTATCAGAATAGCTTAATCCGTATATCGGCTATAAACCCAATTAGGAGTTCACTCCAGTATCCACGTTCACTACATCACTAGGTTACTGCAATCAAAACAAAAACACATAGTAAACAGTTATAACATTATTTTTCAAACAGATTTGAGGTTTAGTTTACAGTTTATTAATTGGTACACTCTCAATCGCGATTATTTCAGGCTCAACTGTTTTTCAATGGGGGGTTTTCCCCTCTACCCTTCACATTGGTAGCCTGAAACTGGTTTGTAGGCCGATTTTTTTCACGGTTTACAATCGGGTAGTCCTTCCCCCCCTCCCGGATCAATTCCAATAGGGCCTGTACTGATTGTTAGTTGAGGCGATGCGAATATCCTCTTACGAAGGAAGGTTCGGAGCTCCATCTTCAAAATGCCACCCATCGGATTTCCCGTCTACCGAAATCCCTCCAGGGCGTCTCATTTGGCACAGTTGGCTCTCAATTAGCAAACCGGCCTTTTCCCACCCACGACGCCCTTTTCCCTTGGTATCCACTCGTTCCTTCGCACTTCCTCTAATCAATCCAAGTCGAATCCAATCAAGAGGCTCCACCCTCGGATAGGCGCAAAAAAACGTTCCCCTCCCGCGCCTCCGAACAGCCCTTCGTACCCTAGACGATGAATTAGTGTCTCTTTCAGGGGTGGATGGGAGGGTGATTAATACCTGTTTTCCACGGCAACTTTAGAGTGGAGAGAGGAGGAGCAAGGCGACCGTGATTGATAGAAAAGGGGCCCAACAATAGCTCTCCAACGGGGTGGAGAAAAAAATATAAAAGAAAAAAGTGTTTTTTTTTTTCACACTCTTTGCTGTGAATTATGTAACTGCAGCTAATTAAGCGGCTTCGCGATTCATTCCCAAATAATAAGGTTCACTAATCTGATCGAGAAACGACTCTTTTTTTCATCGGAATTAGAAACAGTCGAAGCGCAATCGAAAAACTAAACAAATGATTGTGTGAGTATTTTTTCTAATTTTTCTCGAATTGTGAAGAACGTTGATCACGTCGGGTTGAAGGAAATTATTCATTATAAAGTTTACAGCAAATAATCTTCTACCGAAAAATAGTTTGCTTCGGGCAACAGATATTGTAAGAAATAGTAGGTAGGTTACAAAAATCATCAGTAAATTATGAAAAATTATACCACCGCGGATGTTTCTGTAACCAAAAACGCTGCAAATTCTTTCACTGGGGTTTATTATTCAATCGGCTTGCGTTCATGATTTGAATTTCTACTAAGCTTTGGAGTCTGCGTGTTTCACAGGATAGGGCGATTATTGAATTTCAGGAGATATATACATGGAGCACGTGAATCTGTTCTCGACCAAAATACCTATTTGGATTGATCAGTTGATCATATTTGTGTGCCTCCTGAAATTCAATAATCGCCCTATCCTGTGAAACACGCAGACTCCAAAGCTTAGTAGAAATTCAAATCATGAACGCAAGCCGATTGAATAATAAACCCCAGTGAAAGAATTTGCAGCGTTTTTTTATTGAACCTCAATACCCCCCCACAATAAAAGCATCTATAATTTATCAAGTCCTTTGGCACTCGTATTGCTTTAAAACTTCTCCAAATCCAAATTTAAACGATGTAGCCAAGCCAATTGAATAATAAACCCCAGTGAAAGAATACTTATTTACCCCAGTAATAATATTGAATAATAAACCCCAGTAATAATATTGAATAATATTTACCTATATATCAGAATGCTTCAACCCGTGTATCGGCTACTAACTACACTACAAGTATTCACATCGGCTATTACTCCAGTATCCACATTCACTACAACTCGACTCTATCGGCCGGACATCACTAGGTTACAAACAAACAATAATCAACGAAAAAACGCAAATGTTGGCACCAAAAATCGGGAATGGTTTGACCTACGGACGTGGGGAAGGTGCTCATTCGATTCCTAATGGTATGTTCTTCAAATAGGAAAATATTTAGGCCGATTCGACTAGTTTTGAGGTTTTCAGGGATTTTACAAAACTTTTACAGCCCTTAAAGGGCACTTTAAATTGGGTGAGGGAGCTGGCTCAAGAATTGGGGCGTCGTCGGACCAAGATGGATTTTTCCTGAAAATTTCAGTTTTTTCGCTCCAGCCGTTTCGGAGATATCGTGCGTACTGTGTACGGCGTACGGCGGACGGAAGACGGACGGAAAATTTTTTATTGCAGATTCGGATTCTACACCCTTTGAAACGTAAACCATGAAATTTTCAGGGGGTTAGAATCATTTTTTTCGTGAGCGATTACAATGGTTTATTATTGAATAATAAACCAAAATGAGTACTATGAAAATATAGCACACTATTAATATGTCGTAAATTGTTTTTGCAGCGCCCGTAAAATTTGACTGCATTAAGTAATATTTTATTGGTTTAAGGCACACTGGTATATTTTATGGTTTTCAAAATGATGATATAGCTTATCAGGAAGCTGTATCTTTCTAACGGTGCAAGAATTTTTAAATTCGGTCCAGGAGTTTTTGAGTTAAATTGTAACATACAAACGAACAAAACTTCCTTCTTTGTACTATTAGAAGAGGCAACTAAAGAAAATATGAATCACCCCAGCAGGAATAACTTGAACGACCGCATTATTTTGAATGTTACGAACTCCCGACTGTTTATTGCCGGCCGACGCCCACGCACGCTTTCTAATCGGCTGGAGCTCGGAAGGGAGAAGCTGAAGATGGTTTAATGGAAAACCACATTGAGTGTTTATATCCGAGCTTCACCAAAACAACTGTTAGCCTCCATCTTTGCGTGGTTTCAGTTTCATTGGCCATTCGCTTCTAACCCGAGCTCCTTCTACCATAAAAACGCTCATCGACGTGTTTTGTGTCCTCTTGATGAAGAGGCACACAAATATGATCAACTAATCAATCCAAATAGGTATTTTGGTCGAGAACAGATTTACGTCCTCTATGCATATCTCCTGAAATTCAGTAATCGCTCTATCACTATGAAACACGCACACTCCAAAGCTTAGTATAAATTCAAATTATGAACATAAGCCAATTAAATAATAAACCCCAGTGAAAGAATTTGCAGCGTTTTTTTATGGTTATCAGAATGTTTCAACCCGTGTATCTACAAAGGCTACAAAGCCTTTTAGGAGTTCACTCCAATATCCAAATTACTACATCACTACGTCACTAGGTTACTGATCTCAACACAAAAACAATAATAAACCAAAATAACGAGAATGTTGGCACCATAAATCGGGCCATAGATCGAGAATGGTTTGACCTACGGACCTGGGGAAGGGCTCATTCGATTCCTCGTGGAGTGTTCTTCAAAAAGAGTGCCAATTTGCCGCCTTGACTTTTTTTGAGGTTTTTAGGGATTTTACAAAACTTTGACAACCCTTAAATGACACTTTAAATTAAGTGAGAGAGCTGGCTCAAGAATTGGGGCGTCGGGACGCCGGACCAATATTGAGTTTTGCTTAAAATTTCAGTTTTTTTGCTTCAGCCGTTTGGGAGAAATCGTGCGTACAGCGTATGGCGTTACGGCGTAAAACGTAAACCATGAAAATTTCAGGGGGTTAAAATTTTTTTTTCAAGAGCGATTACAAAGGTTTATTATTGAATAATAAACCAAAAATTGGATAGGTATTGATTGGGTTTTTAGTGTGACATTAGGGAGGGAGACATTCAACATCGTTCGATTGATAATAAGTAATTAGAGTTTATCATCAAAAAACATGAAGTTTTATTTTCATACCCTTCTATCATAGTTGATGTTTCAAATGTATTTTTCTTGATTTACGCGTAGGTACGTTTAATACACCTAAGGCATGCAAATCGCCCGATTGATGGGGAAGACTAGGCGTTTCCCGCTCTCCGCTTCGTCTAATTAAGTAAGCTCTCGGCATCCGAGGAGTGTCGGTTCAAGGGATGAGCCCTTCCGAAAGCTTGGCCGCCCTCATCTGCATTCACCCTCGCCCCTCCCTGAACGCAGGTGCTGGGAAATCTAAGAGGGAAACACTGCCGGGGCTGTATCCCGCATCGAATATACACTTCTACCTCTGAAAGGTGGCCTCGGAACCCTTTTCGACCAGTAGGCCGTCAGTGCAGGAAAAAGGCGAGGAGAATGCTTGTAGGAACCCAAAGACAAGGCTCAAACCCCTGCGATTGCTCCTCCTACAAAGCATTACCGGTTGAATAATTCATGGTACGTCTCCTAATTCTCTCCATTTTCTTGTTCCTTCTCTGCTCCTGAGCTGAGGCATTGTCGTACCTACCTCACTATCGAATCACTCATAAATTCGAATATTTTCAAAACGATGTCATAGTTGATGTAATGGTATAACGGACAAGATCTATAAACGACCGCTTACGATTGAATCTGGAGCAGTCCCAAATGATTCCCATAAGAGTAAGACGTTCCAGCTGAGAACAAATGGTGACGTATGCCAGAAGCCATAACTGGCGACAGTCTATTGATGCATCAGTCGCTTTTCCGATTTTTTTAAAATTTAAGATTGATATATCTACTCATAAGTAACCAGCAGACGAAGTAATGTCATTAATTAATTAATGTACAATTAATTAATTAATTGTATTAATACAATTTGAGTGGAAGGGAAAAATAAATCATCATAATTCTACACTAGAAAACGGATGTTTATCATTTTGTAGTGTCTAACACAGGTGGTAGACCGATTAGTGAATTTCAGGAGATATGCATACAGAACGTAAATCTGTTTCAATACCTATTTGGATTGATCAGTTGATAATTCATGCGCTCATCAGGCCATAACTGAATTAATTTGTGTTCACTACATCACTAGGTTACTGCGATGAAAACATGACTAACGGACCTTAAGGCTCATTCCTTATGGAAAGTTCTTCAAAAAAAGTCCAAATTTAGTCCGCCATTTGAGGTTTTTAGGGATTTTACTAAGCTTAAAGGGCACTTTAAATTAATGAGAGAGATGGCTAAAGAATTGGGGCGTTGTTGGACCAAGATAGATTTTTCCTGAAAATTTCAGACATTTTGCTCCAGCCGTACTCAAGAGCGATTACAATGGTTTATCATTGAATAATAAACAAGAAAAAAAATAGCAACTTGAATTAGTTAGTGCCGACTCATGTGTTGACGAAAGAATTATCCCCGTAACTGATAAAACGTAAATAACTGTATAGGAACTTGGATAGGAATTCATGGAACAATTCATTCATCAATTTGAATGTATTCAAACTCCACACTTTGGAGAAATACTTGTATTGGTCTTGTCAGACCCACCCATAGGAGTATGTTTTAGTTGTATCGATCCATCAGTAACTTGAATGAGCAATATGTAGCTCACCACGCTCCTATCTATTGTACATCTATTGAATTGACATTGTTGACATCGTTGCTGATGGTCGACTAAGTAATGAGTGATGGACGACGAAGTGTGAACCTTCTCACACGGCTACTCATGGAATTGTTCTGTTTACATTTCATTGACGCAAGGTCTCTTGACCACATGAAGCAAATATTTGTATGGCCTTGAATTTGTATGGCGAATATTGGTATGGATTGTAAAAAAAAGTCTCCCCAAAATCAAATTTTCGGCTCACATTATGCGTTTTAGATCATGCTGAACCTAATTCGTATCATGTTTTTCAGGGTTGTGTGTACGCATATCCTTCTAAGTATTCTTTCTACAGTTTTCATCAAATACCACGTTTTTAATTGAACAGAAAACGAACCAAAATCGGATAAAAACAGATGTGTATTGTGAAGATATGATTATGTATCACGATTACTCCTCCACTCATCCCTACCATTGCTAAATTTGAAATATCTGAAATATTTTTCAAAACTAGACAAATGTTTTTTATGAATAAAAAATGTGTGAGATAATCGCTAGTAATAAGCTGTATGAGCAGCTCGTGAATGGATTAACTAATACCCCATCCATCAATCAAGTTAAAAAACAAAAGTATTTGAAAAGTAGCTCAATGTTTCGCATCTTTCTGGATTCAAAATTTTGCGCAGAATCGAATAGTGAAGTATATTGTTTTTTTCCATAGAAACAAGATGAAAGCTAATAAAATAATTTATTTCAACATGACACAACTAGTCCACGGTGCGATTTTGTCGTTATTATACGGTTGTTTGGTAAACCTAACACACTTACATCGGTAGGAGTGAATAAATGTTTCCAAGTTCTGTAGTAAGAAGGATTGACTGTTGAAAATAAATACCTTGAAATGTATGCGGAACATCATGATATAGTTGTACTATAGTTGTGCAATGTGACCGAGTTTTCCATGGGGTTTCTTACAGGTGCTATGATAATACTAATTATGGATGGCTAGTGATTTGATTTTGGTATATTATTCAACAATAAACCATTGTAATCGCTCTTGAGAAAAAAATTCTCTTGCAATAAAAAATTTTCCGTCCGTCCGCCGTACGCCGCTACGCTCGATTTCTCCCAAACGGCTGGGGCAAAAGATCTGACATTTTCAGGAAAAATCCATGTTGGTCCGGCGACGCCTCAATTCTTGAGCCAGCTCTCTCACTTAATTTAAAGTGGCCTTTAAGGGTTGTCAAAATATTGTAAAATCCCTAAAAACCTCAAAAAAAGTCAAGGCGGCCTGAATTTGTACTCTTTTTGAAGAACACTCCACAAGGAATCGAATGAGCCCTTCCCAGGTCCGTAGGTCAAACCATTCCCGATCTATGGCCCGAGTTATGGTGTCAACATTCGCTTTATTTTGGTTTGTTATTGTTTTTGTGTTGATATCAGTAACCTAGCGACGTAGTGATGTAGTGATGTAGGAATGTGGATACTGGAGTGAACTCCTAAAAGGCTTTGTAGCCGATACAAGGGTTGAAGCATTCCGATAATTTTCAGGAAAAATCAGAAAATCTGAAATTTCCAGGAAAACGCTGCCAATTCTTTCACTGGGATTTATTATTCAATTGGCTTGCTTTCATGATTTGAATTTCTACTAAGCTTTGGAGTGTGCGTGTTTCATATTCATATAGAGAGATTATTGAATTTCAGGAGATATGCATAGGGCACGTAAATATGTTCTCAACCAAAATACCTATTTGGATTGTTCAGTTGATCAAATTTGTGTGCCTCCTGAAATTCAATAATCGCTCTATCACCTGTGAAACACGCACACTCCAAAGCTTAGTGGAAATTCAAATCATGAACGCAAGCCAATCGAATAATAAACCCCAGTGAAAGAATTTGCAGCGTTTTTGAATATTGTTCCTTCGTTGATGCCATAAAAATCATATTGATATAACTAAGTTGTTGTTATTATTATGTTTTTTTAAATTAAACACCAGGCAAAAACACTTTTGTTTTTTGTTCGGGAAAAAAAATGTTCCTGATTGGAGAAATGTAAAAAAAAGAAAGAAAAGTAAACATGGATGCTGTCTATTGGAAATCAAAAGGTTTTACCCTCTCCTGAAAAATAGTGGTAACTAACTTATGCCATGATGGACTTCAAAGAAACGCTTCAACCTTTAATTTCATCATTTAGGGTTAATAAAAAATGATCCAACAATCCAGCCTCAATTAAGTCTTATAAATGAATTTTGAATCAGTTTTTGTAAATATTGGTGCTCAGTTTCGGAGAAAAGCTCTCGACTGAATCAACAGAGTCCAACGCGCTGTGGGTGGATACATATAAAATTGACAGGCAAAAACCTCAAAGGGTAGGTTATGGGTTATCTTATCTTTTCTGGCGAATTTAAAGAATTGTCAGTTTTTCATCGGGTTATTTTATAACTACATTTCCGGTATACTTTTCCGAGGGAAGATCAAGTTATATTATGTTAATAACCTTCTGTTGAGGAATTCTTTGCGAATTGAGTATTAGAGTAGACGTGGGATCTTTTTATTGGAAAATATGAACGGAAGAGCTCTGTTTTTGAAAGCTTTGAGTTCTTCCGTTTCATTATTAATTACAGGAGCGACTTGGTAAAAACCTAATTCCTCCAAGCCATATTTCCTCCGAAGGTTTGAATTTATATTTTATAAAGAATCTGCCGTTACGATCCTCTCATTAAAGAGATAGATCAGATTTCCCGAAGCTCAATACTCTGTGGTAATCTTCTAAAGTGATATTTCATCCCTGATGAGTAATCGATTTTTCTCTTATTTTCGTTTGAGCTTGATTCCTTTTCCTTTTGTCATTATCCCCTTCTTTTTCGTTCTCCTTTTTCGATTTACCGTCACCTCGAAGGGCGTGGGAAGGGCGGGAATGGAGATGAGGCAAAGTGACTGATGACCCTTTGATTGATAGATTGGGAGGAGAGGCGTCATTTCGGGAAGGCAGAAATTCCACCATGGGAAAAAACGGCGAAGCTTCCGCTAATTATCCAGAAAATTTTTTTCATTTAGAGATGAGATGTATTGTCTATTCTATTCCCCGAAGTATGAATTTCATATTCCATTATACGACACATACGAATTAGTCTTGAATAAAGCAGGATATTAAAATCCGAACCTTGTAAAAATACATAATGTAAACGAATTCAATTTATGAACCTTTTACTTCAACTAGCAGGCAACAAAAAACGCTGCAAATTCTCTCACTGGGGTTTATTATTCAATTGGCTTGCGTTCATGATTTGAATTTCTACTAAGCTTTGGAGTGTGTGTGTTTCACAGGTGATAGAGCGATTATTGAATTTCAGGAGGCACACAAATATGATCAACTGATCAATCCAAATAGGTATTTTGGTCGAGAACAGATTTACTTGCTCTATGCATACCTCCATAACCTGTGCATACCTGCATAGCCTCCATCACCTGTGCTATCAGAACACGCTACAGCCTTTCAGGAGTTCACTCCAGTATCCACATTACTACATCACTACGTCATTACGTCACTAGGTTACTGATATCAACACAAAAACAATAATAAACCAAAATAACGCGAACGTGAAACTTGTGTTTATTTTTAGCAAACTCCCCCCCAACAATACATGTTTATTAATACCTTTACCTACGAGATAGTAATACTTTGATATACATGTATCACTTTGTTATCATGTAATTATGATTCTAATTAAAAGTACCTAACAAATACACAAAAATGCACTTTGGTAAAGTCCTGTTCGGGACTTTCTAAAAAAAACTGAGTTATCGGGGGGGGGGGGGGGGCATGGCCCCCACCCTGGAGCCTCAACTGACCCTAACTACCTATGTTGCCAATATCCGATTTGTTTTTCTTAAGTGCTCATTTTCTTCATCATTCCGAGGATGGAAATTCGTAGTATACAATTGTAAAGCCTGTACTTCATTTGTATCCTTTACCGCACTGTATTATTTGTTATATTTTCAGGGCCAGTGCCAATGAAAATTGATGTTTTATTTTGAAGTAGTTCAGAGCGATTGTAACCAAATAAATAGTCAGTCTTGTTTCAACTGTTATATTTCACATTTTTGTTTGTAACTGAACTTTGTTGAATTGTAACAATATCATCAATGTTTTTATAGCTCAACAATAATCATGAAATTTTTTACTGCACATCATGAGTAGTTTGATTAGTACTAGAGCTGCATACAGAACCATAAAGCCAAGCTGTAATATGTTTGTGAATCATCAACCGAACACGATTGTAGAACAAAACCAATTTGAATTTGAATGTGAAAGTGTTCCCATTACCGTCAGGCTTTCAGTTTTGAACGAACATCTACCACCATGAAATATAGGTAGGTTGTTTAAAGGCAACAGGTAGAAATCTATCGTTGATCCCATTTCTCCTCAGGAAAACTGTTTCCTCAGCTTCCTCCTCACGATTTTTTCACCTTTCCAAAAGAAAAAACTGTCGAACTCCCAGTTCTTGATTTATTGCTCCATCTTTATAGTAATGCTTTCACGTCTTGGTCTTGCTCTGCGTTCATACATACAATATCTACTGTTCCCCTTCAATAACCAAGAAATGAAAAATGAATATCTCCCATGTAAATACAATTATTGATATGATTGACATTGCTGTAAATAACGTGCAATTCGAATGTAGAAAGCGATAGACTATCGTAGGCACTTACTAGATAATGAAGCAATCCCGAGCAATACCGTATTATGATTTTGAAAATTATGTTTCCACTTCAAGGATCATATGAATTCTCATTTTGCTGGAATAAGCTCAAGGACAGATTATTGTCTATTGCGACGCATTTAACTGTTGAAACATTACTCCATTCGTAGCTGGAGTGCTGGAGAGACAGAGAAGTTGTGGGTTGAATTCAAGATTAAACCTCGACCCCTCGCTACATAATACGTAATCAATGATATAGCTTGTAGTTATGTTCTAATAGCGACTCAGCTATTCACAAGGAGCTTCAAACTTCCACAACAAGACGTTGCGTAGTTGTATGGTAAAGTTCCTCCCCTCCCTCTCGTTCCTTCGTGGCAAATTCACAGGACTGTTATTGATAGCGTGTCATGAATAGCTCTTCGCTGATTATCGCTCCTGGCAGGTCGACCCGTTCAACGGGCGTTCTAGATATTCTGCTGAATCACACAGTAGCTCGTTACCAAATAAACTTTGAAACAGAGAGGCTAAAGGCAGCTTAACCAAATGTTCCCTTTGAATCCATCAAGTCTCACCCTTCGAGGCAGTTCACTGCTCCTTTTGGATTCTGAAATCGACACCTGGGTGAAACTAGTATCAATAGTGTCAACTTATCCATGAGATATGAGTAAGTACGTTATATATTGGGATACAAAATGAGATACACGGGTACCCATGAGTAAGGGCAACAAACGGATTTTGACTTATCCGTAGATCTTGATAAAACTATTGGCCATTCGGCATAAACATTGATATTAGAAAGTAAATGAATAGAAAATTATTCAATTTCAGTTTCTGCGTCTTGCGGAAGGTAATTAACCACCATTCAAAAGACCATTCAATGAGGATCGTTGAAAAAGAATAAATCAAAGTTTCTAAAAACACCATTTAGCTTTCCAATTAGTAAAATACGATCGTAGAAAGATGGTTACAGTATTCAGTAAATGACTTCATTAGTTTTGCGCATAGGAACACGGGGTTCTATTTCAAATGTTCTCGGGTTTCCCAGTGACAGGGAAATAGTTTTTTAATTTCCATTTCAAGACCTAGGTACGTTTTGGTGCATTTTTTCACCGATTTTTCTTTTGAATCTGATTTTTTTTTTGAAGCGCTTATTGGAAAATAATGTTTTTACATTTCATTGTTTTTAACGGGGAGATTATAGTCACGTATCCGCGGAAAAACATGGATGGATGGAAAAAATTAGGCTGCCGCCAGAACGTGATGACTTCAAGGGAATCAATCTATCTATGCGAACAAACCTTTTCAAAAATGACAAATGTCAAATCCAAATATCGAGCAATGCTTTCAGAAGAACACTTATACAAATTTGCTTGCGATTGGAACAACAAACCATGATCCTAAGTGGAAAGATAGTAAGCAAAAAACAACTGCACACATCACATTAGATTGGTTTTCCTAAAATATTTGTTTGGATGTAATAATTTTGAGTAAATGAATACAAAATATATTTCTCTTAAATAAGTGGTAATAACTTGTAAGCACAAAAAATTGCACACATCACATTAGATTTGTTTTCCAACTTTATTATTTTTTTTAATGTAAATAATTTCAAACCAATTATAATTATAATTCTTATATACAAATAAGTTTTGTTTCCTATATTGGGCCTAATTTTTAATTTGTCAAATTCGTCTAGGAGTGCTCAAAAACCCTAATGTCAACTGTCTGGCCTGAAAATTCACTGGTTAAAATTTTAATTAACAACAAGAAAGAAATCATGGAATTAATTAAATATATTTAATCACTAAAAACTAATTTTTTGTTCCTATATTATGCCTAATTTTGAATTTGTCAAACTCGTCTAGGAGTGCTTAAAAACAGTGTTTTCAAGTGTTTAATTTTCAAAATTTTCCGGCTTAAGCCCCTGTACCACCCGTCAGCTGGGGGCCTAGCCCCCCAGACCGCCTGTTGGCCACCCCACCACCTCCACATTACGATATCACCCTTGAGAAATAGTTTGGAGACCTCTGGTTTATTCCATAGGAAATACTGAAGGTTGGTACTGACGGAGTTATATTTAAAACGAAGTCATCCATCTGTCTTTGAACATTTAGAAGTCAATAACAAGGTATGGAGATCAGTGATAAGCTTTGTTCAGACCCTTGTGTGTAATTTAGGTCCTAATCGATCCAACGAGCAGAAATTTAAATCAGGCTATTTTGATGGCATCTACAGTGGATGAAACAATATACAAAAGCACGAGGAGATGAGTTGAGGTGGGCTACCACAGACTGCGTCCAATATATGTAAACCGTTTCCTTCGACGTCTGTTCAACAGTAATAAAATTAGAAAACCAAATTGAAAGTGGATTTAAATATTTACAAATATGACGTGCTATTACTACGATTTCCTACCTAGGCCAACGGAAAGGGTTCAGAAACTAGTTAGAATGCAAATAACGCGTGTTCTGAATAATTCCAAACGCTCATCAGCCGGTATCACGATGTATTGGATCACATCCTTCGGTCGTGACAATCCTACCAACCTCTAAATTCCTTTGACACATCACAGCGGTCGCATTGATAGAATTAGAAGTTCATTCGCATTCGCTGAAGCGATGACCACCGAATTTGAATTTCTCTTCGATCGACTGTTTCTGGAAACTAACAAACATACATGATAGCGTCTTAATGTTCTAGTTTTATTGAAATAGATCTTCGTTATAACTAAGAATGGAATGATTAACGTAACATACTATGAGTATGTCTAATTCTACTCAAGTGTCATTTCAAGACCTGAAATACTCGACTGCACCTTGAAAACTTGAATAAATTTATGCTAACCACTCTTCTCCCATATCCGCTCAACATAAAACGTAAAACCGTGTATATCTACATAAATATTTTATAGAACATGGACCATGTCTAAGTTCAAAAGTGGTTCTGTTCAGCTGAGGTACATTTCGTGAATAAAATTTTATTCAGCAAAGTGATCCCTACCTATTGAAAGCAATGTTCTGTAAAAAGGAGGGAGTACTAGTGGTTGTTTCCTTGTGTGGTCGTAAGTGGCAGATGAGAAACTTGAATTTAATGCCATGAAAGAGTGATGGAAACACTACAGTACAATTACGTATGTTATGTTATGGATTGCAAGAAATACATCAACTATACTATTGCCCACATAGGAGCGACCCTGAGGTTTTCTGAAGACCTCTAGGTCTGGCAACGCCGCTCAAATCTAGGCCTCCAGGTAGTGGCCTGACGGCTCGCATCGGTCCCTAATCGTCTTATGCAATTCAAAATTTGAATGTGATCTAATGTGATCTAATAGTTAATTCGATCATGCCATCACCAGAATCGTGATGTACTTGAAAAAAGGGACACAACGAGTATAAATTTGAACTGGGAAAACATACCTAGACGTTATGTAAAAATACCCAATGGCGGTTTTCGTCAAACTCAAACAAAAATGGGTTTTTTCCATGTGGGGTATCGTGTTCCATGTAATTTTGGACTCTGAAGCGATTGGAGTGGGTCCCAAACCTGTGCGATTGACCCAGAACGAGGAAATCCATTTTCATGGGGTAAAATGGTGCACAATGACATTATTTCCGTACTGTTTCGAGCCCCATCCCATCTGACAGGGTTGGATCAAAGAAACATGAGTTCAAGTATAATAAAGTTCGACACAAGAAAAACCCACGTGTAATCAAATTCGCAGCGTTTTTTTGCAATTTATTACACTTTTGCAATACGGCCACACACTTGTTTGATAAGGTGTTCCTGAACCGATTGGTATGAAATTTAGACTTGTTTTCCTCAGAACGACGAGAACATTTTGAATCTCACTAAAAATTACATTTTTCAACAAAAGCAACTAAAATGTCTTGCGTTAAGAGGGGAAGATTGAAAGGGGCTTTACTGGTGCTGATGAGGGATAGTCGGCGGAGTTAAAGGATCCGCTGCAGTGTTGCCACCTGATGGCGGGGAAGGGGTTTTCGTCCCGGCGGTCGGGGGTCGCTCCTATATGGGCAATGGTATAGATATACAAATTTGGATGAAATCCTGGAGGTAATTCTATTAACAAAACTCAAGTAGGTAAATTAATGAATTATACTTTCTAACACATAACTAACTAATAAAAACAATTTATGGCTATGACTGCCGATTGATAAAAATCGGAGGAAAGATATGATAGGACGCAACTTCATTTTCTCCCAAAATAATCAGCAAGATCAAGCTGGCCACTAGATCCAGCTCGAGTAGTTCAGTGTTTCTCATACATTTAGTATCCGGGAAATGTGAGGTGCCGGCCTAATGATGTCTGTGTTATTCTCTTACGACTGTTGAGACATGATATGTACTAACTGAAAATGTTTTCTTCAATAAAACTATTCCAGATTCCAACCGTACCGATACCTCTTACCACGATATCACCCTGGTTACTATATCTCACAACCCTCCCAACAACATTGGTGAAAAAAAAATGAAATGTCGGAACTGCCTCCGACTTAGTTTGGCAACCTGCCTTAAAACTAAACCCGTAAAACTGTAACTGCTGAATGTATAAATCAACTTTTATTGCTTTACTCTTCTGGATTAGGTAATCGCATCGTGAACATTTGTTAGGGTATTGTTTTGTTCGAAGAAAAGAATGTGACTTCTGATTCAATCATAAATTTTTGAATTCATGATTTTTAGTGTTTAACCAAAAATATCTGAAAAATAATATTCAGCCAAATACATTGTGTTAGCAATTGCATGATAACAATTTCAGTTCAACAGTAAAACAAAATAAATAAAAAACGCTGCGAATTCTTTCACTGGGGTTTATTATTCAATTGGCTTGCGTTCATGATTTGAATTTCTACTAAGCTTTGGACTGTGCTTGTTTCACAGGTGATAGAGCGATTATTGAATTTCAGGAGATATGCATAGAGCACGTAAATCTGTTCTCGACCGTTACTATTTGGATTGATCAGTTGATCATATTTGTGTGCCTCCTGAAATTCAATAATCGCTCTATCACCTGTGAAACACGCACAATCCAAAGCTTAGTAGAAATTCAAATCATGAAAGCAAGCCAATTGAATAATAAACCCCAGTGAAAGAATTTGCAGCGTTTTTTTCCATGGTTATCAGAATGCTTCAACCCCTGTATCGGCTACAAAGCCTTTTAGGATTTCACACCAGTATCCACATTACTACATCACTACGTCACTAGGTTACTGCTATCAAAACAAAAACAATTATACCAAAATAACGCAAATGTTGGCACCATACATCGTGCCATACATCGGGAATGGTTTGACCTACGAACCTGGGGAAGGGCTCATTCAATTCCTCGTGGGAAGTTCTTCAAAAAGAGTCCAAATTTAGGCCGCCTTGACTTTTTTTGAGGTTATTAGGGATTTTACAAAACTTTGACAACCCTTAAAGAGCACTTTAAATTAAGTGAGAGAGCTGGCTCAAGAATTGGGGCGTCACCGGACCAACATGGATTTTTCCTGAAAATTTCAGCTTTTATGCTTCAGCCGTTTGGGAGAAATCGTGCGTAAGGCGGACGGACGGAAAATTTTTTATTGCAGATTCGGATTCTACACCCTTTGAAACGTAAACCATGAAATTTTCAGGAGGTTACAATTTTTTTCTTCAAGAACGATTACAATGGTTTATTATTGAATAATAAACCAAAATAATAATAAAAATAAGCTTTTGTAATTACTTGAACTTTAACTTCATTCCAAGAAAACGCGCTGAAAGCTGCGAAATTTCAGAAAAACTCCAAATTTAATCTGCTATCCAGTGGTATGTTTGACTTCGCAATCCTGTATCTAGCTGAACAAATTGTCAAGTTTTCCTAAAATTTGCAATCCTGTATCGATTTCATGGAAAAATTCAAGTTTCCAAATTCCGGAAAAAAATTCGTAACCTACTGGGACAGCATAGGAGGTATCCCAAGAATGAAAGTGTCATAAGTTCAAACAGTATGCATAGGGAAATTTTCTAAAATCTGGAGATGTTGTTTCTAAAAGATGAAATGGTTCATAAATTGTACGAACATTTTATTCAATAGTATTGAGTACTATCTTCTTGATATAGTACAAAACAGCAGTCCCTCAACTAGGAGTACATAACGTGCTTTACTTTTTTTTGCCTTCAAACTCGAATTTCTCAATGAAATCAATGAGGAATCGCAAAATTGACCACACCACTATGAAGCTGAACAAATTGTCAAGTTTTTAAAAAAATTTCAGCTTCCACCGTATTTTATTATTATTTTTTTTTTTTGCAAAACAGTTAAAATAATGAAGTTAGATGATTTCAGTTTTAAGATTTTTTTTTTCTAGTTTTCGGCTTTATTTCAAAAAAATGGCCATAACTCTCTTACTTTCCAAATTAAATTCAAATCCGAAGATAATGCAGTGAAGAGCGTTAAACTTCCTTTCTTCCAACGCACAATCACAATTTTATGTACGTGCTGAGTAAGTAAAAAAGCGCTCCAAAGTGTCAATTTTGTCAGTTTTCACCGTTTTTCAGGTTAATATTTTACCTATCATAAATACCGCTATTGGCAAGTACTTAACGGGAAAAACTAGCCCAGAAACTCATTTTTCAGACGGTATAATCAATTTCGGATTTACTATATTAATTAATACAGAAAACGACGTCGGAATGAAAAAGAAGGGGTTTTCTTTTAAAATCCTCTAAACTGAACTGACTGAAATAACTCGGAAAAAAATCTCTAGAAGTCTATTTTTGTAGGAAAATTAGTTGCAGGATCGACCCCCGAAGTGCGACATAGTATCTTGAGAAGCCCTGCAATAAATATGCAGGCCATATTTATTCTTTAATATAAATAATAAATACATGCGTACCTAATATTAAGAAGTTTTGCAAATTAGGGGTACGTTATTAGTTGGATACCCTGTTTACATACATTTACACGGTGGTATGTATTAACGATTTATTCTAAGCGGAATTGACGAGGCTACCTTAATTAAGGGAATTAACTATAATAATTTACTCCCTATCTATGATATTGACGTAGATTACGTCACCGATAATACGATTGCGATAATTGGGTATTACATAGTTTTGAAATACCGATACAGTCAAAATTATGAGCTCAACCAATTGGTCTTTTACTCTATTAATTAACCACCGTAGGTCTGAATGATCGCATGCTTCAATTCAACTCGTAATTAATAAAATTTTCCAATTCAGTTCTATAATGCGCTATCACAGAAACAAAAGGTCTTCCGTTGCTTTTGTAGTTCTCTGACTTTCAGACAGCATAAAACCAAAGAGAAGTTTTAAAATGCGATTATCGAAACATCCCATTAACGGCGTAAAGGACCTGTTTTTAGCGAAGAAGATAACAAAGGTAATGATTAATGATGAGAGAAAAGCCCTCGAGTCTAAATAACAAAAGAGGGTCGGAGGCATTAGAACCTGCTGTCTGAACTTCCAAATTAGGAACTTCGTGAAATCTATACATTCATTAGAGGATCGAAGGGCGACTCATTAGCCGCGTATCTTGTTTAGAAAGTGAGGGCACCGAGGATTCATGACAAAGAACTCGAAGGGGAACATTGGGTGAAGGTGGGGCCCGTCGAACCAAAGTGCATATTATATCAAAACCGTTTCTAGGTTAACTTCCTTCCCTCGTAATATTGTTAAAACTCTCGTTTTTTCAAAGACAGTGATCATGTATGATTCATTGCTTGCGAATAAAACTAACATTTGTTCTTACTGCGGTAAATCATTGAAACTGAGGTATGAATAAAAATGGAGTAAGATGGAACGTTATCCAAATTTCCACGAAAACAATGAGTTAAACGTTTATAACGATGTCGACGGTAAGGTCAGTAACAAACATGAACTGAAGGAATTTCACAGAAAGCAATTCTTATATAGGCTAAGGTAAAAGGAGATTGAGTCCTAATGGCTCAGGGAAGTGAAAGGGGCCGGGAGAGCCAACCAATTCCACTCAAGGCTTACAAAGTGAAAGGGGCACAAACAGTATCATTATGGAGAGGGGCAGCCAAACGTTGCAAGAATGCACCCAATAGTGGTGAAATATTTTGAGGAATAACCTCGTTAAAATATTTTCCTAACCTATCACTCTTAACAATTTTTCTAGCACATCCAACATACCTCCCTTTGGGCAAATTAAAGAAATGCTACATATTGCCTGTTTGTCAGATCAAAAATGAATCTATGGTTGGACTCATTCAGATTTCTTGCAAAGGAAAGATCACCTCTGTTGTCCCTGAAATCCTTTTCATGTTCTTTTATTCGTTCCCTAAATTTCCTACCAGTTTGACCACAGTACTCAACCCTACATGAACATTTTAGTTTATAAACCCCCCTTTTATCCTGGATGTTAATTTTATACTTTACCGAACCCAAAGAAGCTTTAAGATTATTTTTACATTTTATGTTACTGATGTACCTTCAGTTCATATTTGTTACTGACGATGACTAACCGTCGAAACCGTCTTCAACTGTTTAGCTCATTATTTTCTTGGAATTGTAGACAACGTTCTATCCCACTCCGTTTTTATTAAAATGGGTTTCCACAACTCCGTCGCGAGAGACTTGATGCGTATCAGTGCTGAAGTATGAATTGAAATTTTAACCTCTAACTGACGAACTGGGGAAAACCCCAGTGAGTTAATTTTTCATTGGGTTCCTATTTTACAAAATTTATATTTAATTTAACACAGTATTGTAAAGTAGTTTTGGAGTAATATGAGAAGTTGAAAAGAGAGCGAACGGATGAACGTAAAATGGTCCGGATGTTCGTATTGGATTAATTGAATCGGACGTATATCAATAACCTACATTAAAACATTAGTGTTAATTCAATGTTTTTTAATGTTCTTATTTTAGAATATTTTACCGCATTGGTCTGACCCTTTAGGATTGGCTGAGAGTTTTGCCAAATAATTTCGACCTCCAACTTGACCCCAATTGTGGTTTTTGACAGAAAATACATTCAATTCCTCCTGTTTTGTTTTGGAAGGAAATAACGTCATGAACGGACGGGTTTTTAAAATTTGGTTTCAAGTTTCAGGTGATTAACTTCTTTTTTTTCTTGGTAGATGACAACGGTTCATTATTGAAAATAATGAAACGAAATTCTGGCTCCCACACGCAATTATTGGTCACTAAATAATTTAAATATTTTCTCTAATTATGTTGCCTAGGTTTGACATCTATTGATTAGGAAGAGTTGAGAGAAATTACGAATCATCCTTCAAAACGTGAACTAGGAGTTATATAATCTTTATTATAACTAAAGTAATAGTTACAGGGACCGTAGTATCATCACCCTATACAATCCCTGATAACTGCATGTAGTATGTAGAAGGAGAAGTTAAGGGCCACTTAACCAGAAAAACTGAACTCCGATCAACGGGAACCAAGATCAATTTGAACGACCGATTTATTTCAGTTTCAACAACTTTGGAGTTCACCTAATTGAACCAAATTCCTGGAAACCCGTTTTCCTCTGAGCAAGATCAACGGAAACCGAGGGTGAACTACCGTTGAACTTCGCTCAAAAAGTTGAACTGCGATTTGAACTCGGATAAAAGTGTTGGTAAAAGCGCCCTTTGAAGCCGTCTGAGCCACAAAGATACATGCCTATGATCAAGATACGCCCGTTAGATCATGTAACTTGAATAGCCTAAGTATTAATAGTACTAGTAGAGTCAAGAGTACTAGAGACTGTCAATAGTGGAGTCGATTATTTACTGTTGAATACATTTTAGATACTCTTATCAATGGCATCGGCGATGAGCTCGACAATGGCCACAGTCATTTCCTCATCCTCGTCCCTTCTTGAAGGACATTGGGCGGAGCTCTCCCGAACGCGGGAAAGTTGAAGGGAAAGGTTCATCGGAACCTGTCAAACTTCGGGAGGCCCAACAATGAGGTGTCGAGGACCGGGAAGGGCGAGCCATTCAATAGAGCTCAAGCGTCACCTCCTGTACCCCAACCCTTCCAGAACAATCCCGCTCTCGAAGCCGCCCTCTTTTCCTTCCAACGTTCGCTTTTCCTCTCTTTTCAGAGGGGCCCAGGACTCCACTCAAAAACCCGAACAGCTCTTTGCCCCCCTCCACCGCCGAAAGCGGCATTCAATTTCCCCAGTGGGAACTAAATAGTTTGAACGGGCTGTCCGAAAGTGTGCGAGGGATGAAGTGAAGGGCCTTTTTGTTTGAAAGCGGCACGTTTTTATTGTGCTTATGTCACTCAATTCCATGATTTGAGCGAGTGGTATTGGCATATATATGACTAAGCCATGAATTCAGAAATGTTGTCAGTCAAACATATGCAAATGTCTCTGCGGTTCCATTTAAAATCATCAAACACTATAGGCGAGTGGAAACATCGAAACCACCCTCATTTTGGTTTATCAGCTTCAATTAGGGGCTTCTACTGGCAGGAGCACAGGCGCATCTGCACTCTCTGGCCAAAACGGAAAATTCGCCTGATAGTAATAATATCATAAGTATAATATTATCATTCTGTTTTCCAACTTTTCCCCAAGAATCCTCATTGAATTGCAGAAGAGTATCAAATACTTGCGCCATCGATGGTGGAGAGGATGGTGGAGTCGTGAGTTTGGTGAGGAGGTTAGGGGTTCGCTGTCCCGAAGCACTCTCCATCTGTGCCCCGAATGAAATGGGAACACGGCGTATGATTGGATACGGGTCAAAAGAATGAACCAATGGGAGGGCCCGAAATAAAGCGTACAAGATTTCTGAGAGCACACGTAGTTGTCCGCACACTCTCAAGAATGTGTACTTAAGCGCTAGAGTGCGCTAGAATAATCAAAACACACTCTTACTATCATTTGATTGTATTGTATTATCTAGAGAATAGGTGGGGACTCCGTTGGACCTAAGGAATCATTGGGCTTCGGTAGCCGAATATTGTGGAGTTGCATGGCGGTATAGGCGGGAGTTGGTTCGGGAATTCAACTGGTGACATCGAACTGATTGAATGGATACAATCAATTTATCTGTATCTATTGTTTTTATTGTTGAGTCATATTTCACTGTGTTATTACCATTTCTTCCCCTTGTAAATAGGAATATAGTGATAGTGATTTCGTCTGCACTTCCGACAGACCGGCAAATAGCCCCATGTCGTACTATGCATATGACTGCGCTATGTATATTTCTTTTTTCTGTTAAATAAAGCGTGTTCTTCTCTCTCTCTCTCTCTCTCTCTCTCTCTCTCTCTCTCTCTCTCTCTCTCTCTCTCTCTCTCTCTCTCTCTCTCTCTCTCTCTCTCGCAATTATAGGAATGAAGCTTAGGTTAAAGATATAATTGGATTTTCACCTCAACTGTTGCAAAACATGGTTTTCTGAAGTTCGACAATCATTTCAAAATTTTAATTTTCTTTTTTTAAGGTTACTTACGTACTTAATTATTAGTGAACATCTTTTAAAAATAGGATTGATTTGTTCGTTTCACGATTTGAAGCCGAGAAAACGCACAAGATTGATCTCCTTTGCATATTTGGTCGAGAAAAGCTCATTTTTGTGTCACGTTCCCTTCGTGGCTGTCCGTTACGGTCTCGGTGCACCCCCTGGGTTTCAGGCCAGGAACTGCCACTGTCTTCAATGATAAGCGTTTGTAATTTTGTTGGCACAAATTATCATAACATTCACTCAAACTTCATCAGTTTACGTTTCAAGATGCGTAGATTCAAAATCTGCTAGATCGTCCTCCATCCGGCCTACCGTGTACGAGCCACAAAAGGTCTTCGAATTTATTTTAAGCCCCCGTTCTTCACGTAGACTTTTACCCAGTTCAACCGAGTTTTTACTGACATGGCCAAGTGACTTGTCATTTTCTCATCATTTTGTTTTAAAAACTGACTGGCGTTGATTTAAGATCCGAAGACATTCACTCTTAGCGAATAATTGCAATTCCCGAGCCTAAAAGAGACCCCACAAACCTCACTATGACACGAACAACCTTGTATATTAAATTATCTTGTATTAAACCCCTCCTCCCACGTCTGTTAAAATTGAGCAATATCAAATTCCCATGTTAAATTATCCGGATAATACATGATTCTTCGAACTTCCAAAAAAAGGTTCTCCTCGAAACTTGATCATGTTACATTCATAGGTAGAAGTATCCATTTTTTAAAAGATATCAGGCCTTTTTAATCCCCCTACCGTGAGCCACTTTTTACATTCTCCTAATCAGTGGAAATCTTAGTTTTCCAATCGAATCAATTATTTCACAGATCACTCGGGAAACAGGTTGTCTAAATGTTGCAATTGTTTTATTCAAGTTTCTGAATTTACATGACCCGAATTTGGGTCATCGGAGTACAAACATAGTACCAACCTTGAGCAAGGGGAGTAACTACTTTCAGCCACCATTCGTGAACCCGCAGATTAATTACGCACCGTTCACGTGTCGTCAGTGAAGGGTGTGTCATATGACTTTCCAATAAATAGTTTTTTATTAAATGGTTTAGATAATTTACCTTCAAGTAGTACTCGGAGTATGTAAAACAGTAATAGTTGTCACCTCATGGAGAGGAATGGAAGTGGCTCCGAGATTTTCGCACAGTTTTGACCGACGTCTAATTTATGGGATAATTTTCTGTAATCGTTAACCCATTGGAAAGGCTTAAAATCTTTGTACTGCAAGCACAAGTTAAAACGGTCAGATTTCACCGAAAATACTAATTATATTTTAATACCCGTTGGAACATATTCATTTTTTTGTTCAAGTACTTTGCTGATACGATTCCTCGTTGTCTTTCCCACCATGCTCTTGTTAGGTTATTTTCGTAAGCAATACATATACTGTTTATTTTGGATCTGACAGAAGAAGGTGAGATGTGGAACATTCTCTGCATTTGGTTAATAATGCAGAACCTTCTGTCCTTTGAAAGTATTGGATGGGGACCTACTCGCAGTAACGCTGACACAGGATGGAAAGTCGAGAGTTCCCCGAGGCCCTGACACTGAGACAAGAAAAGGCGGGTTAAAAAACAAGTGATGTGGCAGAAAAGACTGTCTGAAAACGTCGCAAATGGGATGGAATGGGTAGGAAGGCGATCGCTGAAGGAAAAAAAAGGGACCGAAAACGTCGCTAGCGCGGGGTTGATCGTTGGAAGTTGAAAAACGTCCCCAAGAGGGTATCCCGCCTCGGTTCATCACTGCGGTTGAAGGAAAAGGTGTTTCTGACGTCAGCAGTCCTATTCCGTCCCGCTGCTCCCTCTTCAGTTTTCCCCGCTCCGGTGACAAATCGTCGGGCGCTCTTCGTGATTCGTCGAGGAGCATCAGGCAAATGGCGGAGGTTTTCAGTGGGAAGGGACCCCGGCAAGTAATGTATGGGACCCGTGGGTTAGCCCTGTACCTTAAACCGACCCAATACAAACAGGGCGGCATTCATCTCTCAGGTGGGCTGAAACATTATGCGGATAATGGGGGGACCCCTAGCTATCAGTTAAGTCGACCAGGAATTCCGTCTTCGCATCCAACTACTTCTGGAAACGAGTTAAACGAATACACGTAATTGGCTACGATTTCTTGCTTGTTTACGAAGCTCGTAAATATACACTGAACCAACTGTTCATTTGGGTTTACTCCCTTTGTAATGATATCAAATTGTTGGTTCATTTTCAATAGTGAGTTTCCGTAATCGGCCAAGTAATATGAAGGCTCGTTATTGGAAATTATATCCAAACATTAAATCCCCCCTCCTCCTCTTAAAGTTGATTTGCTCATATTTCAAGATGATTAAAATCCAAAAACTGTTTTTAAACAAAAACCGGCTACCGCTCGTAGCCTTTCTCCAACACAACTGAAGTACAGTTTGGTCTAGTTTTAGCTGAGTTCATGGGAGTATTAATGATTGAAGGGCTGAAATATTAAAAAATTGAGAACATCTTTGAATCGATAAACTATACTGTCATACGTATCACCATAAGGATCATTTTTGGGTGAATGAAATTTTTGGGTTCCGTTGGGAAATATTTACATTTCCATACAAACTACAACAATCGTAACAACTGATATACAATTAGAATCTTTCAACGGAATTCCCATTTCATCATATCAAGTTCAATAAATTGATTTTTTTTCGAATAAATATTTAATTAATAATTCAATTACTTGACTCTTTACAGTTATACTTTGATAGTGTACCATGGACTAAATTTATTAGTTATAGACAAGTAATGAGGGGTTCCCGTTCTTGGAATTCTAACATTATTTTATAGTGGGTAATCCCGCTCCATTTACTGGCTAATTCTCCCACAGATGAAATCGACTTCGTTCGGAGCTAAGGAACAGCATTGTAATACAGATTTCAATTCTAATCCGATATCATGGTGCTGGTGAATAAGTCAATTCGTTAAGTGCCCCCGTCCGTTTATCCGGTAATCGGCTTTCCGTTGAATCACCTCTCCGGATGATGTTATACTCAAAGGCTTACGTTTTCTAATAGATTGATGAAACTAAGTCTGAGAACGCATTCCATCATCCTCGGCATCATTAAATTCATCGAACTAGTATTAGGGAATATAATTGAAGAGAGGCATTTAACTACTTGCTATCTACAAATCTATTTCCCGACGATGCTTATAAATGGTTTCATCAACGTACTACTAATCAAATGACGTCCCAACAAAGTAAAAACGCTGCAAATTCTTTCACTGGGGTTTATTTGAATTTATACTAAGCTTTGGAGTGTGCGTGTTTCACAGGTGATAGAGCGATTATTGAATTTCACAAGGCACACAAACATGATCAACTGATCAATCCAAATAGGTATTTATGTTGAGAACAGATTTACGTGCTCTATGCATACCTCCTGAAATTCAATAATCGCTCTATCACCTGTGAAACATGCATACTACAAAGCTTAGTATAAATTCAAATCATGAACCCAAGCCAATTGAATAATAAACCCCAGTGAATGAATTCGCAGCGTTTTTTATGGTTATCAGAATGCTTCAACCCGTGTATCGGCTACAAAGTCTTTTAGGAGTTCACTCCAGTACCCACATTACTACATCACTACGCCACTAGGTTACTGATATCAACACAAAAACAATAATAAACCAAAATAACGCGAATGTTGGCACCATAAATCGGGCCATAGATCGGGAATGGTTTGACCTACGGACCTGGGGAGGGGCTCATTCGATTCCTCGTGGAGTGTTCTTCAAAAAGAGTACAAATTTAGGCCGCCTTGACTTTCTTTCAGGTTTTTAGGGATTTTATAAAACTTTACGGACAACCCTTAAAGGGCACTTTAAATTAAGTGAGAGAGCTGGCTCAAGAATTGGGGCGTCGCCGGACCAACATGGATTTTTCCTGAAAATTTCAGCTTTTTTGCTTCAGCCGTTTGGGAGAAATCGTGCGTACGGCGGACGGACGGACGGAAAAATTTGTATTGCAGATTCGGATTCTACACCCTTTGAAACGTAAACCTTGAAATTTTCAGGGGGGTTAGAATTTTCTTTTCAAGAGCGATTACAATGGTTTATTATTGAATAATAAACCAAAATCATGTTTTAGCAGTTTATAATTCTTCTACAAAGAATTATTATTTAGTTATTAAACAGCCATTCGACGGAGATAACAAGTCAATAAATATTAACATTGTCAATGATATTTACGGAGAGAAAATTTTTGATGAAATTGAACTAGAAACCTACAATTTACAGCCTCTCTGCACGTAAGAATTAAGAAATTACATCAGTGAAATGGTGTGTCGATATAGAGATGGGACCTAAGCTGAAGATAATAAGATAAAACTAAACACTCAGTTGCTCTTCTGTATCTTTTTCAGCCACAAATCTTATATTCTCAAGCGAGTTTTTTTGAATTCGATTTTCGGATTCTCCGCATCTTGAAACGTAAAACAACCTAATTTGAGGAGGTGAAGGTTAGAAAATTTGTTACTTTGTCAATTACGAATCTTTGTTATTGAAAATGATAGACCAAAACTAACTATTGCAATTGATCTGAATCAAATTGCAAATAACTATGGTTTAGAATAGTTTAGAATAGCAAACTACGCCCCGCGTTAGGATTTGGTCCGCCCCGCCGCCATTTGAAAAAATTAGGCTACCGCCAGAACAGAGAGAAAAGTCAGCCAGTAATAATTTTGAACAAAAAAATACAAAACATATTTCTCTTAAGTACTCATAAAATTGTTATTATTTCTTATTTAACAATGAAAAACCGATAATCATGGAATTAAAAAAATATATTTAATCACTAAAAACTAAGTTTTGGTAATCACTAAAAACTAAGGCCTATATTAGGCCTAATTTTGAATTTGTCAAATTCGTCTAGGAGAGCTTAAAAACCCTGTTTTCAAGTGTCTGACTCTTAAAATATTCCATTCCTGGATATTCAATTGTTGATATTTTTCATTGAATAATGAAAAAGTAATTATGGAATTAAAAAAAATACAATCACTAAAAACTAATTTTTTGTACCTGTATTATGGCTAATTTTGAATTTGTCAAACTCGTCTCGGAGTGCTTAAAAACAGTGTTTTCAAGTGTCTAATTTTCAAAATTTTCCGGGGGGCGGATCTAGCCCCCTAGACCTCCTTGTTGGCCCCCCATCATCAAATTATGATACGGCCCTTGGGCAAATAGTTAGGAGACCCCTGCTTTAGGGCATTCACCAGGCCTGACAAAGGTTCTAGGTCGCCGATGGAGATTTTCAATCAGTTTTGACTCTTGTACTGTTATTTGGCGTCAAACAGATTTTGAGGTATGATCACACTTCATTTTTCTACTCTAGGTGCTTCGTTTTTCTTACACGCAATAGCGATGAAGTAAAGTAATTATGAAAATTGCTCTGGAGGGACACATACCGAATAAAAAACGGACTGATAGATAGATAGAATACGAAACCGTGGGGAACCATTTCTTTCACTCGATAAATTCCATGGCTCTAATGATGGCGGGTTGCCCTGAGATCTACCAGATTTAGGTCGACCGGTTAGGCAGGGGTGGTGGGCGGATAGCTAAACAACATGATCGGCCTGACCGCCCTGTAGCGGTGTTACTAACGAACCGACGGGAAAGGAAGGCCGGTAATGTAAATCATTGGCTTCGTCCTCCGAGCATATACCTACTTTTGCCTTAGCAGCAAGCCAGCCCTCTTCTTCTCCCTGTGCTCGGCCTTCCTAAACTAAGCCCGGCCCTACCTGCACGGAACACGGGACCTGGAAATGGTGGAGGAGGAGGGTTACCACATGGGAAATGCGGGGTTCCCTTTCTAACCATAACTCTTCTGACCGCACCTACGGGGGCCTCCCGCCGTCCCTTGGCTCTGGGGCTGGGGGAGACATAAATTCTTCCTTTACACTTCTCACGGGTTCGAGTGTGGAGGGAGCACCCACGCTAAGATTCAATAACCCTGAACTCCAGGCTCAGACATTTTCCATTCAAGGTTCCAATTAATGGATTTTTTTTTTTGGCTTTGACCAGTCATAAAACGTCGTTGTCATAACAAGTCAACAGAAGATCGATTTACTCTGCAGATTTCAACCCGCCTTGGCACATTCCTGATGTGCCCCGCAGTTTTAAAACGTAGAACACGAATTGAGGAAACCTTTGTTCATGCTCTTACATAATATGTAAGAGTAATATGTAATATGTTCATGCTCTTACATAAGAGTAATATGTCGCGTTCCGGGTAAAAGTGACCAAGTAACATTTTTTTCAAAATGAGCTTTTTTTGTCATTCCGGTACTAAGGAACGTTGTCTACTGTGTGTTGTTGCTAAGAACGTTATCTTCAAACTGATGTGCAAGAAATACTTGAAAATAAATTTTACCTGCCTGACCCAAAGAGTTTTATGTGACCAAATGGCATTTGAACTCAACCACAAAACACGAGATGGATTATAAATGTACTCTCGCTGGTGCATGTAAATGTTATCAATTGCCATTTGATCACTTTTACTGTGTAAGATTTGTACGATTGCATAGTGGGCAGGTGAAAATGACCAATTACAGTGATAGGTAATGGATAACCTTTTCTAACAGAAATAGGTATATCATTGTTATTAGATGCTTGGCAACACGATAAATTAACGAAAAAACTATTCAATCCCTCAATTTCATGTAACTATGCGACAGATTTTCGAAGAATTGAATTGACCGAATGAGTAAAGCTTGAAACTCCAGGCAGGTAAAAATGATCAAATAGAGTTTTCCGGAAAACAGCTCTTATTTAATCTGAAATGAATTTTGAAGCACGATATCATAGGCGGGCACTAGCTAACTACCTACAGGATAGAGAAAAATCGAAACATAGTCGGATGAGACATCACACAACCAGTGTTCGTAAGAAGAAAATAGGTGAAACTTCAGATCGCTCCCCTGTAAAATTTTGCAAATGTTACTTGGTCACTTTTACTCGGAACCCCACGAGTATATTATACGGTGGTCTAAAAATGATCAGTGTGACCGAGGAGTTGACGAGTAACATACTACGTTTACTTGTTGAGGTGAATAGTAACTATATTCGCCTAAGTAAGGGGAGTTTATGTGGAAACTTATAATGATTATAGATACCTATCCCTTCCCGTTTCTTGAAAAAGGTTCCTCCGATGGTATGTCTAGAGCCTCGATTACATTCAAGGTATCCTCTGCGTGTAGCACGCATGAATACTAGGTAAGGGGTCACTACTCCATCCCAATATACCCTTTTCAGAAGTGCAATATAATAGCTGTGCTTTATTTGATAAAGCAGTGGATTTCATACTAGCAAGGTTGTTGTTTATTGCGTTTACCATCGAATAATACTTGACAACAGAGGTTACGGAAACAGGAATAGCTAAAACATAAGTGAGTTGTGCCGATGTTGGTTCCGATAAACACAGTTTGTTTTCGAAATGAGCAAAAAGACACATAATTTTAGTTAAAGTGTCATACAATTTTGTGTGTTAATAAACACGAGCAGCAATTCTATTGATTACATTTGGCTGACATTTCATTGTCAGGTGCAGAGAATCATCAATGTAATCAATCACAGTCTAGATCAGGGGAGTTGACATAACCGGTTGCTCCGAATTTCTCCAACTATTGCTGGGGAGCCTTGCGTTTTCTGGCTTGTAAAATGTACGATATTTTATGGCTTCTTCTCTATTTATTGAGTGTGTCCTCAATCGTCCTACCTTAAGATACCTTAGAAATGTGAGAGCTCATTTAACCTGTACTAAATTGAAGAAGTTTTTCTATTCCCATCACCTGGTTTGCGAGGCAATACATAATCAAGCCCAAAGCTCTGGATGCTGGTAAAAACAGCAGCTTAGCGGTTTGCCGCCAACAGTCGGTCTCGTTATTTTAGATTTATCAACGGTTTATTTAGTGATAAGTCCTTTTGTAACCGTAGAGCCCCGTTAAGCTGATCAAAACGCATGCTGACTTGTTTCTGACCTTATAAAATCCATAAATCTCTATCCAATTTCGATTGAATATAAGGATTAAAATAAGTTAATTGGAGTTTCGATTATTTTGGACCTGGGATACATAGCTATGAGTTTAATTATACTTTTAACATCGGTAGTATCATAGCACAGGACTTACAAGAAGTTATGTCCCTAACAAATAAGTATAAACCGTAATTAGATTTTGATCGATTGTCAGGAACTATTCGTTTGAGGGTTACAGGAACGGGTGCAGCATTCTCGTAAGTAACTGTTCTAAACAACAAGGATAATATCCGATATGGAATTAATAAATTCCAATGGTTACCGAACGCGTATAGGTATGAACATTTTTACACACATTTTATACATTCTGCCTAATGGATTCCCTGTTTTACTAATACTATAATTTCTAAAGAGATGTGCGATTACATGAATTTATGTTAAACCGAAGTTCTGAAAAAGGGGGTAAAATGTGTATTAGGCATACATTCCAGTATATCTATATGTCCTACATGATAAAAAATATAAATTTAACTGACAATATTGTAATTCAAATCGAAAGAATGACTGGTGGATAGTTGATTATACGTGAAGGCACTCGAAAATACATGGGTATGAACCGTTATCGCTGTTTAACGGATCAAAGATGACAACTTATCCGTTTGACAAGGAGAAATGCTAGAAGTTGCAAATTAACCTTCAGTGCAAATTATATGATGTTTCAAAAATATCGCTTTCTGTGAACAATTCAAGTTCTGTACTTTATTCAAAATTAATAGCTTTTAGGTTGAGATCTACTTTTGATAACTTCGCCCTGTTTCGGTACTGTCAACGACGGGTGGAGGGCGTTACGTGATTATTAAAAGATAAGGCGTGACTTCCACGAAGCACCCTCTTTTTACTGAAGATGCCAGATGGGGCTAAGTGCGGTGTGGAGCGTCGGGAACACCACGACTTAGCAATATCTCCCGCCGGCGTTAGAGAACCTGGCGGAAAAGGGCGGTTTAGGGGTAATAGGAGAACCGATAATGGTGAAGGTGCTCCGATCCATAGCCATCCATAACTTTCCTCCACAGAGACTTTCCTTCCCAAGAGAATGGCAGGGTGGATCGATGAGGTTCGTGTCTTCTTCAAAGTTCACGTCCTAAATTGTCCAGTCTGGACCTGTGAACGGGAACAGACGATTTTACTTCTCGATAAAATGCAACCAAGGATTGACGTATTTAGTAGATAAAGCTTATCCAGAATACTCTTCAGAAAAGGCCATGAGGGGGATATTGATTTGATCAAGCAGTGGGGAATCCCTATAGGTGCCACCAACCCGCCCAAGCTTGATGACGCGGTCTGCGTCAAACCCCCCTGGTGGGCACCCAAGTATTTAGGTACAAATCATGTGAAAAATATTCTGCTTACGCACTTGACAAACGATTCTTAAGTTTATTTTAAAACGTTCCCATCTTCTCGATTGGTTGTTTCCCCACATTGCTATCAACAGTAAAATCATTTTCGTATACTATTAATTATCTCTTCAAATGTGCCGAATAGAGGGATTAACCGGCCATATTTTTCATGTTTTTTTTTTGTTTCTTTACTAATAACTCGAAATGTCGAAGAAAAGGTAAAAACATGTGGCATCTATAAAAGTTTCTGAAACCATCCGAACGTATGAGACGGGTCCCTTTCCGCACAAATACATCTGTAGAAATACAACTACTTACACAACATATATGTAGCATGTTCACAAAGATGTATATAGTCTTCTATATTGTAGAAAAATAAGATAGATTGTACATACCTGTTCATTAATTTCTTTGTATCACATGGCAGGTTTTTTAATATCAACAATTATGTTCGCCTAATAATTCAAATTTCCCATTCAGCTTGTTTCGAAATGAAAAATCGACTTTATTTCACACAGATTTACATATCAAATCGCTTGAGACTGCTCCTCATTGCTTTGATCTGGAAAGTTAAAAAATGCCTACTTTCAGAAATACAGGTGCCATGTTTCAAATACAATTTTCCTTAATCCTTATTTACTTGCTTTTTGTTTTTAACTAACGACCATACACAAAAAAAGAAGAAAAAAACAATTTTTTTAGAGCCCAGAGGAATTACGTTTGTTACAGTATCCTGGGAATCGATCATATTGTTCGACGATCGGCCTTTTTTAATTGGACCAAGTTTGAAGGGTTTTGGTAGGGAGGAGGTAGGGGAGGCGTTTCAATGATTTTTCCTTGGAACATTACACAGATTGTTGAAAATAAAAACCAAAAATAACCACTTCACTGACTTGATGAAGTGAAAAGTTGAAGTTGATATTAACTTTCTAATGAGACGGCCCTGGCCATAGCACATAAATATTTTGATTTTTTGAGACAACAAAGTAGTGTTTTTGGTTTATTATTCAATAATAAACCATTGTAATCGCTCTTGAAAAAAAAAAAAAAATGTTCTAAGGCCCCCTGAAAATTTCATGGTTTACGTTTCAAAGAGTGTAGAATCCAAATTTGCAATAAAAAACATTTTTCCGTCCGTCCGCTGTACGCCGTATGTCGTACGCACGATTTCTCCCAAACGGCTGAAGCAAAAAGCTGAATTTTCAGGAAAAATCCATGTTGGTCCCAATTCTTGAGCCAGCTCTCTCACTTAATTTAAAGTGCCCTTTAAGGTTGTCAAAGTTTTTGTAAAATCCCTAAAAACCTCAAAAAAAGTTAAGGCGGCCTAAATTTGTACTCTTTTTAAAGAACACTCCACGAGGAATCAAATGAGCCCCTCCCCAGGTCCGTAGGTCAAACTATTCCCGATCTATGGCCCGATTTATAGTGCCAACATTTGCGTTATTTTGGTGCATTATTGTATTGATGTAGTAATGTGGGTACTGGAGTGAACTCCTAAAAGGCTTTGTAGCCGATGCACGGGTTGAAGCATTCAAGGTAAAATGCTACAATTTTTCGTGACGCTGTCCGCGTTACATTTTCGAGTTTATGTAGCAAAGTAAATACATAAAACGCTTGCAAATTCTTTCACTGGGGTTTATTATTCAATTGGCTTGCGTTCATGATTTGAATTTCTACTAAGCTTTGGAGTGTGCGTGTTTCACAGGTGATAGAGCGATTATTGAATTTCAGGAGGCACACAAATATGATCAACTGATCAATCCAAATAGGTATTTTGGTTGAGAACAGATTTACGTGCTCTATGCATATCTCCTGAAATTCAATAATCGCTCTATCACCTGTGAAACACGCACACTCCAAAGCTTAGTATAAATTCAAATCATGAATAATAAACCCCAGTGAAAGAATTTGCTGCGTTTTCTTGTAGGCAACACATTTATTATAAAATATTAAGTATATTAAATATTGTATAGTACTTCTGTGAATTTACAAAAGAAGAGGAATTTACAAAAGTATGAATAACTAGAAACCGTGGAATCCGATTATGAACAACAACCTTTGTTAATTGGTAACAAGGATGATTAGTTTCAGCACTTTTTGATCACATGTTTGGCTTTTGTATTTGTCCCTTTGAAATTTTTCGCTTCTCAACCATCCACATTCGTCAACTGGATAAAAATACATTTAAAATTAGTGATACCGTTAAAAACAACAGGTAGCTCCGGCGGCGGTGGTGATAATGAGTCATTTTCATGAATTCTCTTACAAAACAGTTTACGATCCACGTATGAAGAGTTGTTTTTAAAGCAAAAAGCACATGTTTGACTTCAGTTGACCTTAAGAGGGACACATTCAGAGATGAATTGAATGAAGAAGCCTTTAGATTTAGACATTTTTATCAAGCCAGTGACTATGTGTTTCCAAGAACTTTTTCTGCTACGTTTACTGCCCTGGCCTCCCTGAACGACAAATAGAAGGCTCTAGACGTTTGATACAGTTTCTTGAATTTGCACGCATTATGCATGGTCAGAGGGATGTTTATTCGAATTTGAAATTCATTAGAAACCAAAAGATTATGTCCATTCAACGTTCTCGAAATTCGTATCAGTTATAAAATAGTCAAAGGAACATCAAACAATTTTAGTTGCCGCTTAACGAAACAGTTTTCCCATCAAATGCTCGGTTACTTTGTGAAATGCCCGTGACGCCATGGTTATACTGGCTTCATACTGGCATGAATTCCCGCATTGATGGCGTTTTCGGCTAAAAAGGTCGTTTGTCGCGGCGGTCCCTTCGGACGTGTTTTAATAATCATAAACCGCCCTTCGTCCCTGCCGTGGCGATGCATGTATTCCAGTTTGGAGGGTCATTTCAAAAGGGAATCAGTAATAAGGGACAAACCTCGTTTGAATATCTCAAACATTAAATTTAATGTTGACAAAGTGAAGAGTTGTTGGTGAATCAGAAATGAGAGGCGGCGGCTGGCAGTTACCTAAAGTTCACCACCGTGTTACGGCAACTTTTGTAATTCAACCGCCGCCGAATATCAGAAGGAGCTGTTCGGTAGTTATCGGAGTGCGCGTTTCAGAAGCATTAGTCACAGTAAAGCTTTTTGTATCGGTAGTGTTTGTTATTGTTAGCAGCCAAAAAAGTAGGTTTTTAGAAGCTTTCTCAGATGCAAGGCTTCGTCAATAGAGGGACTCCTATTATAATTGGGTGCCAGTTCGGTGTGCGTTCTATCGTCCCGTTTCGTCGAATTCACTACGAATGACATAAATACATCAAAAAAGGGCTTTTACCTTATGCGTGGAAGTTCTTGATGTCTTCCAACAGGGCTAAGAACAGGTCAGGGCTGTCTGCACGATACATTTTCCAGCAGTAGTGATCGAGGTTTGACTGCAAATGGTGCTGAGGAACGCCCCTCATTTTGGTTTATTATTCAATAATAAACCATTGTAATCGCTCTGGAAAAAAAAATTCTAACCCCCCCTGAAAATTTCATGGTTCACGTTTCAAAGGGTGTAGAATCCGAATCTGCAATAAAAATTTTCGCGCGCGTTTCACAGGATAGAGCGATTGTTGAATTGCAGGAGATATGCATGGAGCACGTAATTCTGTTCTCAACCAAAATACCTATTTGGATTGATCAGTTGATCATATTTGTGTGCCTCCTGACATTCAATAATCGCTCTATCCCGTGAAACGCGCACACTCCAAAGCTTAGTAGAAATTCAAATTATGAACGCAAGCCAATTGAATAATAAACCCCAGTGAAAGAATTCGCAGCGTTTTTTTCAGCAATTTACCTTTTGCGTCGAATTTCAAGTCGGTGTAGTGAGAAAAACTGTTCCCCTTCGTTACTGATCACGATGTCTGACAGCCCGATTTTGGAGAGCGAAAATGGGGAGTCCACTCTCCATTACGACTTTTTCTTATTTTCACCTACATTGTAGTACCAAATTTATGGCAAGTAGCGTTCTCATCCACACTTAATAACAACCCTTTGTCTACTAATTATGTATGGGACATCTTTTCACTTGACCTGTGTACCGATCGCAGATAGACAAATAAAGGATAGAGTGCGACGGACCCTCAGAACGCACACGGAACTGGCACCTATAATTGAGGATTAGGTGAGGATTCTGACAAAATGTTCAGGAAGTGAAAAAAACGATTTGCGGATTGGTGGAGATGTTTTTCTGCAGTTTCTCATCGGAGTAATGTGTGAGATGGCACAGATAAAGATGCCTCAGAATATGAATCAATTTTCTCCAAAACACGAGGCTGTATATCCATTTTCACTTCGGAAATGTGCCCTTTTGATCAAAACTCATGGATTTGTGCCTTTTTGAAAAAGAAAGAATTCATTCTCCATTCTGTAGGTTTTATTGAAAACTTTACCTGACTCCATATTTCCATTTGTCATGCCTGCCATCTATCGAGTCTCGTGTAAATATTCAATGTCAAGACGTAGGCGCAATGCTTCTTTTTGGATATGTGCCTTTTTGAAAAACCACGACTTATCGCCTGACGAAATTCGGAGAATATGTTCCATTTCGATTGCAAGGCACTGAAAAAAATGTAGGGGACGGATTTGTTACCTTTTGATGCAAACACATAACGTCAGCCCCGCAAATGACGTGGATGTGTTCTGTTTTGTTCGGAAATGATAGGGGGATCTGATTCGACTCATATTCAGAGATAGACAATTGAGAAAAAAACGTTTTCTCCCAGATTTGGATTTGTGCCTTTTTGAAAGTAAGATCCTCAATTGACCCAGGGGAGTGCGGGATGCTTTTCCCAATCATGAGAAGAAAATTCTATATACCCATCCGTTCCAGACCATTTCAACACCGAACCCGTGAAAACCTATAGGTCTCTCTCTCTTTCCCTCCCTCTCTCTCCCTCCAAATTTTGTTTTGTTTGGGGAATCAGCCAGCCATTCCAACATCCAATATCAATTTAATCGATGTTCATGACTCTTTTTCGTTCGATCCCAATTTTACCCTATTTGTGCAACAAATCTCGGAAATTTTGAATTTTCTGTAATACCGGTAATAGAGGCGGTAATAGTCGATTCATTCAAGGGCTGTTCGTACAGCTTATACTTCCGATTGTTTTGTTCGATTGGGAAAATTGATCAAGTTTTGAAACATATTTTAGATCTTCCTAATCTAAATATGGAAAGGTTGGATGGAGGGGATAATAGTGATAAATCATTATATCCTCAGTAATTTTATCTGGTTTATATTTTATTAATAATATATATTTTGTTATCGTTCTCGATTTTTTCTATCAATCTTCTCTTGTGAGATAAGCCTTAATAACTGCATATATAACAACTAGCCAATCTTGTCAAGTCGTGGAACAAACGGCTTGTTCCTACCTTTAAAGAACATCACTAGTAGGTAATTTTTGCTACTAAATAAATCAAAGGTAAATTTAGATTGTCGAACTTCAAAACCATGTTTTGCAACAGTTGAAATTCATATCTGCCTATACCATTGCCCATATAGGAGCGACCCCCGACCGCCGGGACGAAAACCCCTTCCCCGCCATCAGGTGGCAACACCGCAGCGGACCCTTTAACTCGGCCTACTATCACTCATTAGCAGCAGTAAAGCCCCTTTCAATCTTACCCTCTTAACGCAAGACGTTAAGTAAGAATCATCGTGGAGGTGAAAGCCCAATTCCATGGGGAAAGGTTGGAAAACAGTATGATAATATTATACTTTTAACATTAGTATAATCAGGTATCTTTTTTGAAATTTTCATGTCTTTGCTATGGCACACAACCAAATTGTCGTTATGTCACGTTACGTTACGTAACGAAATATGCTCAATGATTATTATGATTCGTAGAAGTGAGGTAGGTAGGTACCTATATGATTATAGCTGAAATTTGGCTATATGATTATTATGATTTGGCTGGTAGCCTCCTTAGGACGTGAACAATAAGGTGCAGAGGGTTTTGATCAACTGAGTGGCTCCTGAAGCTAACTTCTTTCCTATCAACTGTGGAAAGCTGAAATTTGGCTGGTAGCCTCCTTAGGACATGAACAATAAGGTGTACAGGGTCTTGATCAGCAGAGTGTCTACTGAAGCTAAAAATATGAGTTTAATTTTTGTTTTCTTTATATTGAAAAAAAAATGTAATTCACAGAGGAAGACAAGATTGCTAGAAGATGGAAGGGAAGAAGGAGGGAGGGGAAAGACATGAAATGTCCTAATGCGTTGCAGACTTGTATGCAAGTTTTTTTCATTTTGGCCAGGGGTTGCAAATGCACCTGTGTTCCTGTCATTCGTCGCCCCAGGTTGGAATGATGCAGTTGTTTCAAAGCTCTAATACCTAATTTGGCTAGCCAAGTTACTGTGGCTTACAACAGTAACTGACGAGTCATCACTGTCAAAAAGCAGATTTTGTAACCTATAAATTAACCTAAGTCTTTTTTGCTGTTATTAGGTATTTCATGTTATTTTT
Source organism: Creontiades dilutus (assembly GCA_031894815.1). Classification (NCBI taxonomy): domain Eukaryota; kingdom Metazoa; phylum Arthropoda; class Insecta; order Hemiptera; family Miridae; genus Creontiades; species Creontiades dilutus. The sequence goes on from JAVIWC010000391.1 coordinate 1,460,736, forward strand.
TCAGTCACAATCACTCACTTTTTTCCTCATATAGTCGCGATTCTTGTGAGGTGTAAGAGTTGTCATGCGAGACCAATTCTCACCAGATTTTGTCTCTCCCGCTCTCGCATTTTTCTCTTTCTCTCTCCCTTTCTGTTTTTCACACAGCTTCCTTGCGTAACACAATGAATGAAAGTGCGTTGCGGGTAGAAAAAGTGTTAACTCTGTCAGTATAAAAGATGAATATTTACCTAGAGGAATTCGGGTCTTTCTAAAGAGGGTAGGAAAATGGAGCAAACCCTCTGTTGCCACTAACAGACGGTGGCCATCACCGCGGGTTTCGGAGGCCCCTCTACAACAACATACGCCGGTCTACCGTGTTTGGGGGCGATCGTTAGACAGAGATGGGACAACATCTCCCGCCCTTCTCTCGACTGTGTCAAGCGCATACCACTTCAGCTCGAACATATGACGACAAGGCCACTACCTCCATCACAGATCCTCTTCCACATCTATCGCTGTTTCAACCGCCCTTATGTCACAAACGTACGGTTATGGTACGTCAGTTGGATACAACCCCCAGCACAACTAGCCATTATCTACCTATATAGAAATCGAGCCAATTCGTTGCCATCTATCAACAGTCAACGGAGGGTTATCAAGATTTTTAAAGGGAATGGGGGGGGGGGGGGCAGAATGATTTCAATAATTGGTTAATGGATCATTTGAATGAATCGTTTGCAAAATGTGGAGATTTGTATCTTACATACCCACGTACCTATTCAAAGAAATATAAAATTCTTGCAGAACGGTTGAACTGCAAGTCCGCTAGGTTTACCTACTAGTACTCGAAGCCATCTTGGAACATTGATTTTTCTAAATTGTAGGATTCAATCTATCCCTTCTAGTTTGAGCAAGTTTTTGGTTTCTAGTGAGGCTGTGATTTCGAAAGCTGATTATAGTTCCTTGATGCCTAAGTAAAAATATTTCGATAAGCGAATTCATCTGTACTTACACACCCCAAATATTTTATTGATCTAATAACATTTGAGTTATTACATTTGAAATCCGTAATGGTTTTCCTCATACTAAAGTTCATACTTTAGAGTTCCCTATTAAATTTGAAATTCGTAATGATTTTCTTCCTACTTGCAGTAGTTTCCATTCAAGTTAATAATAATAATAATCTTTCTCTCGAGCTATGTGCATCAAGTCCATCGCTGCAAGTGCAAGCTGCATTGAGAGTTCTAAGAATATTTCTGTTATTATTTTTTTCCTGTGTTGATATTAATGATGTTTATTTGTATATTGATTTCTAACTAAAATTTTTGGCTTTTTTCAAAATTTTTGAATGGGAAATGCTTGATACACACACACAACACACACATATCACATATTTCTTGTCATAAAAGGCGCCTAACTACAAGCTAGTTCTTTAAACGGGATTCGATCAAGGGAGTGCAGGACAGACAGTATTGTCCAAAAACCAGTCGAATATAGAAGTTTTCCGTAAAAGCTGGTTTCCCCTGGTTCCCTTTCATCCACTCGTTAAAAGTGAGGTCGTTATGAGTAATTTTCACTTTACCTTCCCCAAAAGTGTAGTGTGAAAAAGAAAAACGATTTTCTACTGATTATGGTAGAAGAAGCTGAAAGTGTTGAAGGCAGGATCATATACAAAACCGAAGAAAATCGATCGAGCCCTGTGGAGCACAAGAGCAAGCCTTGCACATGAGAACTGTTAGTCTGAGGTTAATGCGCAGTTACCAGAATTGCGCAGCTATCTTTATGTACTACTTACGAATCCCATTACATCAATGTAATACAGTTTCATTAAAATTCCCGAAATTCTCCCCTTCTTTAAAAAGCAAGAATCCTAACACTGCAGTGAACACCTGCCGGATAAAAAGTCAACAACCTCACGACAGTGGGACATGCATGTACTTTACTTGACGTCATTATTCCCAAAAATGTTTGTCAATAAGTTTGTTCAATAGTTTTATTTATAATCATTGCTCAAATAACCTGAGTTTACATCAGTTAATTGGTCTATTATTTTTGTAAAAATAGTAAAAAAGACACTCCAGAGCTTAGTGGAAATTCAAATCATGAACGCAAGCCAGTTGAATAATAAACCCCAGTGAAAGAATTTGCAGCGTTTCATGCGTATCAGAATGCTTCAACCCGTGTATCGGCTACAAAGCTTTTTAGGAGTTCACTCCAGTATTCACATTACTAAATCACTACATCACTACGTCACTAGGTTACTGATATAAAAACAAAAACAATAATAAACCAAAATAACGCGAATGTTGGCACTATAAATCGGGCCATAGATCGGGAATGGTTTGACCTACGGACCTGCGGAGTGGCTCATTCGATTCCTCGTGGAGTGTTCTTCAAAAAGAGTACAAATTTAGGCCGCTTCGACTTTTTTTCAGGTTTTTGGGGATTTTACAAAACTTTGACAACCCTTAAAGGGCTGGCTCAAGAAGTGGGGCGTTGTCGGACCAACATGGATTTTTCCTGAGAATTTCAGATCTTTTGCTCCAGCCGTTTGGGAGAAATCTTGCGTACGGCGTACGACGTACGGCTGACGGACCGAAAATTTTTTATTGCAGATTCAGATTCTATACCCTTTGAAACGAAAAACCATGAAATTTTCAGGGGGGGGGGGGGGTTAGAATTTTTTTTTCTCAACAGCGATTACAATGGTTTATTATTGAATAATAAACCAACAATTAGTTGAGGAAGGAAATCAGTTCCACGTAAGTTTTATAATGAATTTAACTTATTCGAGAATCAAACAGCTCAAACAAATTTCATTTTTTAACAAAAACTAAGTAAAAGTTCAAAGTTTTTCGGGGAAAGCCCAATTAAAGATCTTCCGATCATTTTCACTGAAAACAGATTTACCGAGTACCTAACGGCAGAAACCAAGAACGAGCCTCGAGGTTTGATCCGGGCTCAGTATCGGAGTTCACTGCATTTGCGGTCACTGCGCTAGTTTGCTTCTGCCTCTCCCACAAGGTACTGCCAATCCATTCAAGTGGCTTTGACCAGTTATTTCTCTACAGCTGCCCAGTTCAACTGTTGCTGCGGAGTTTCTCTCGTCTTTAATCTTTATCAAGCGATAATAGGTAAACGTAGTTTCCAGGTAATCAATGTGAATGTGAGTACACGGAAGTCATCAAAGACAAACCATCAATGTGCAATCTAATTTGAACTATGGGGAGAAGAGGGATATAAAGTTTATATTGGCAAAACCGGCTTATAATTAGGAGTATAATTTGTCATAATTCAGTGATAAGGGAAACTTCTTCGTCAAATGCGCACAAGAATTGAGAAAAAGATATTCATTCTGAAAACCATTTGTGTGAGCAGGAAAATCGGGTTACCTCATGTGTTGTAGAGATCAGTGGCGAAGCCTGTGGTCATCTTTGGATTCGGCGATGACCAGACGATTTAATAAATTTAAGGAATCGTTTAATACTAATGTTGAATATACAATTTCCTTTTTTTTTTTAAAGAAATGTTCATGCTCGCAGTTGGCGCAATTACTGCCTCATCGGTGACATTAGCACTTTTGTGGAAGCGCTGTCATTCTGCGTATCTCATACACCCCCCCCCCCCCTCCCGCACCGACCCCAGAGGGTCTCCTCCTCTTACTCCCTCTAAAACACCGACCAATCAAATCGTTTTAAGGCTCGTGCTGAAACACGGTACTTCGAGCGAGTCCGGCAACCTTTGGGAGCTCTCGTGACTTCTCGGTGACGTCCGTGGAATTTCGGTTCAAAATCACATCGACAGGGTTACCGTAGCAAGAGATTTTCAACCTTAAGGCGGGGTTTGTACACGTCAAAGTGGTTGGTGGTGCGTTTGTTGTGATTACAGTTTGTGAGTTTGTGCGGCATTTTACTATCTCCTGTTTGAGCTGAAGTAATACAAATATTCAAATTAACTGATTTCAACAATGAAAAACGTGAATTTCATTCATCAAAAACATCTTAGATTGGCGTTTTTGACAGGTAATTTTTCAAAATTTCCCGGACCCCCCATCTTTGCTAGGGTGAGTGCCCCCGACCCTCCCCACTTCTGGTTACTAATCGCCGCCACTGGCGATGACCCAGCAAAAATGTCACGCCTCTCCACTGGTAGAGATCAATAGTACCGAAACACGATGCTGAGGTGTGACATCACATGAATTGTGAATAGGCGTTACTTGAGCGTAAAAGGTGAGTGGTTTCACTTAAATGACGGACCACTGACCGGAGCGAGCAAATTGATCTGGTATAGTATAAACAACTTCTTACAAATAGCTACCATCAATTTTCGTTCACCCATGAGCGCCTAAAAGCCTCATATTACAAAACTGCGATATCTTCCCGTGCATGAGGTAACCCAGTCGAGTGACTACAGCCTCCCATTTTATACAATCAACATCGCTCCCTTCACATTCAGTTCAGCCAGTTGACAAACACTAAAACTGTCACCGTGATTGGAGCCTTCCTTCCATTACCACGGTCGACAATGCCTTCATGCACTCTTCCGTCTCTTTGTATTTGTCAGCCATCGATGCGATTTTTTTTTTTTTTTTGTGGGAAGAAAAAGCGCTGCTAATTCTAACACAGTGGTTCATCATTTTCACATAAGCCCTGTTACGCAGCTCACTGGACTGTATTGATTATTAAACGGAGCGTATGTTCATCGTCTAAATATGATGTCTAATATAACGGAACGACTACGAGTGTTAGATCTGCCGATAATTAATTCAAATCTACGTGAATCACTAATCTATGAACATCAGACGTTGTTTACCACTGACTGACCATTATCTAAACTGGGCACGTCGAGTCTCCAAATCTCGTCTTCTGAACTCTCGATGCCATGACAAGGGCCTATTTATATTAAGCACTTTAGGCCGATTACCGACGAAATTACCCAAAAGGCAACCTGATCACTGAACTCCATGTCTTTCAATGACTTCTAGGTGTCCAAAAACCGTTGGATGACTTCGCCTTATATATAATCCCATGAAAACTAAACTTTACAAATCCTTATGTAAGAAACATAAACTTATTTCATCACCAGTAGCTCACAAATCTCTGTACGCCGGACCATGGTTCATTCAGTATCCTTCAATATTTTACCTAGGAAAGCAGTTGATTTACCTCAAATCATCAGGCTACCAGGCTTCCAGGACAAAGGCAGAAAATGGGGCCAGTCTTCAGATGCCCAAACACGTTCACGTTCACATTTGTATTGCCTATCATAGTTCTCTCCTTTGGGAGATCAAACGGGTGAACATAAAAGTGGTCTATCAACGACGAACATAAAAATAATATCTAGTGTTACTAGATGTAACACTAGATTAGATACATATTCGATATTCCAATTTGTGAAAGTTCAGCCTTTCGCATTTACCCTTTGGGATTGGCTGAGAGGCCAAATGTGATTTTCGACCCAAGCTTAATTATTTCTGTTTCAGTAGTTTTGGAGAAATGCTTCAAACGGCGGATCAAGACGGTGGAAGCTCTTCTCTTTTTTTTTGTTTGGGTTTTCTGGTTTGGGATTCTTTTAAATTTTATTTTAGGATTCGACACGTCTTGAAACGTTGAAAAATAATTCGAGAGGATTAGAGTTTATTTTTTAATTGGTCGATTATAAAGTTTCAATATTGACAACAACGCTTCTTTTTTACAAGTACCTACCTGCAAACCAAAATATACTGGGTGTTCCAGGAGTTATGCACAATCCGACTCCTACGTGTTCTATAACTCATTTCCGAACAAAAATGCCTCATAGCAATTTTTTGCCAGAGGCCTCGTTTCCGAGTTATTTGCGATTTAAGATTTTTTCGTGTTTTTTATCTTAAGTCATTGAACTGTCATAACTCCCTCAATTTTGGAGATGCTCAAATTTGATGACACCGATGACACCGTTGGAAAGGACGTTAAATTTTCTATCTATTTGATGTCAGAAAACATTTTTTACATTGCATTGAATATGTGCGATTGCGGCACGAAATCGCAGTTTTGTCAAAATCTTGAAATCGCCTGTTTTTCATCTCGCCTAGAAACCCCATGAATGCCTGACGCAGAACTGTGCAGGCCTGATAAAACGTGCGCCAAAATGTCAGCTTACCAACGATGTAGTCGTTTCGGTTTCAAAAAATATTTTTAGTTAAGAGAATGGTGCAGAAAAACGTGTGTTTTCTGTTAAAATTGAGGTTTTTCCAAAGTTTTGACGTAAAAAGGTTGGAGGCGCGATGTACCTACATAACTTTACTCTCTGAATCGAATGGTGACGATTTAAGTTAGTTTTGTCGGATGCATAAACCCATTTGTTTGTGAACAGCGTCTACGGCATTTCTAAGCTGTCCGGCCAAAGTCAAGATAATCGAAGAGCAGAGAGACGGCTATTGTTTGTGTTGATTTACGAGTGATCGCGATGAGTTGCACAAATCTTTTTGCTCACACTATGGACCCTTATCAAGCCAGGCTTCCGCATCATCACCAACTCTTCCCTTTCGTTTCTTTCCTTGTTGCATTTCATTCAGCGTGGTTTCCCTATTGCATATTCCCATTCATAATGGTGCGCTATAGCTATTGAACATCGATGGTAGTAATAACCGAAACCTTAGTGACAAAAAAGGATTAGTAGATAAAAAAAAAGATAGTTTACTAGATAAAAACTGAATTTGGTCAGAAACAACAAATTATCAACATTGCAACACCCAATGCTACGGCCAAATCAGATAGGGGTTGACAATACACGGCGCTCAAAGCAACCCCTCCTTCAAGACCGAGCGGTCGTGCGGGTCATTGCATACCCATGCCCTGACCAAGACAATGCCTCCTCTTTAGCTTTCCCAATTTTCAAACATTAGGTCTTTTTAGTTATACAGGGTGTCCCGGGTGTTATGCACAATCCGACTCCTAGGTGTTCTGCGACTCATTTCCTAACAAAAATGTCTCTTAGCAGTTTTTTGCTCATCGCAATCAATCGTAAATGAACACAAACAATAGCCGTCTCTCGGCTCTTCGATTATCTTGACTTTGGCCGGACAGCTTAGAAATGCCGTTGACGCTGTTCACAAACGAATGGGTTTATGCATCGACAAAACTAACTCAAATCGTCACTTGAGAGGTCTGGCGAGGCCTGGCGACTTGACGATTCAGCGAGAAAAGTTACGTACATCAGGCCTCCAACTTTTTTTCGTCAAAACTTTTGGAAAAACCTCAATTTTAACAGAAAACACACGTTTTTTTGCATTTAAACACCATTTCCTTGACTAAAAATATTTTTAAAAACCAAAAGCGACTACACCGTTGGAAAGCTGACATTTTGGCATACGTCTTACGAGGCCTGCAAAGTTCAGCGTCAAGCATTCATGGGGTTTCTAGGCGAGATGAAAAACAGGCGATTTCAAAATTTTGACAAAACCGCCATTTCGTGCAGCGAACGCACATCTTCAATGCAATTTAAAAAATGTTTTCTGACCTCAAATAGATAGAAAATTTAACGTTCTTTCCAACGGTGTCATCTAATTGGAGCAATCTCCAAAATTGAGGGAGTTATGACAGTTTTAATGACATGAGATCGAAGACACGAAACAAATCTTAAATTGCGAATAACTCGGAAATGAGGCCTCTGCACAAAAAATTGCTATGAGGCATTTTTGTTCGGAAATGAGTTGTAGAACACGCAGGAGTCGGATTGTGCATAACTCTTGGGACACCCTGCGTAATGTACTTTCGGTAAAAATGATTTCAATTATTTTGTGAAGAGTCCAGTCTTATGTAGAGGAAAATTGAAGTTTATAATTATTCAAATATTGCTTCCGAATCTGCCTACAGGAAGAGGAAGCATTGTTTTCACATTTGCGAAGTGAAAATATACTTCTGCTGAAAACCAAAAACTCCCCAAGTATTTTACTTTTTTGGGCATTCTCAAAAACTTTTGTATTTTGTCTGTCAATTTAAATGCCCGTCTGCTTGTCCGTGTGCCCACAACTTTTTGTAAGAAAGCTCTAATTTTTACATTTTTCGTTTGATTTTATTGAAACTCCAAATTCTAAGGAAACATGGGGATTAGGCTGCGGAATGGATCCCCTACATTGTTTACATAATACTTGATACTTGTATACTTCACTCTACGCAATACCAAATGTCGAATCCTTCAAGCTTTTTTTTTCCCAGGGCATTATCGTCTTACCATGTAATAATTAGGAGGTTAGTCAAGATATACAATTTAATTACCCCATATCAAACTTAACATCACCGCATGTGAAGAGCTACTGCCTCTACTCTAGTCAGAAATCCTTATGTAGGTGTTACTAACAATATTTCAATGAACTTTTGTCGAAATATTCACCAATTTTATTTTACAGTATGCAGGACTAATAGGTATCTTCAAAAGTAGATCCCTGCGTATACTTAAAGGGAGTTGAAACAAAAATAATTAGCCTCTAAACAAACTGTAAGAAGATGACGTCTAACCTGGAAAAGAAACATCAGCATTTGCGCAAGCTCAGTTATTGTGTCGGCACGGAGGTTAAAAATGAAAAGGAAAATAATTACTACGAATCAGAATGAATACTGCAGAGAACTATTGGACAAATTTATCGTGGGTGGATGTAAACTAATATAAACTCCACTTCTAGCTGAGAGCAAACACTGTAAAAGCATGAAGCCACCATAGGATGCGGCGGATATGAGAAAAGCTTCATATCGGAACCTGGTCGGATCTCTCATGTATTTGTTCACCACAACTAGGCCCGACATTTCACACGCTGTAAGCGTATTGAGCCACTTTGATATGTGTTATGGGGCCGGATCATTGGACAGCGGTGAAACGAGTTTTGAGATGCTTGAAGAAAACTACAAAAAAACGGAAAACCATTGGTGGGCTTCACAGACGCAGATTGGGGAGTTTGAGCGGGTAACCGGAAATCATTCATGGGCTACGCATTCAAGTTTGCGGATGGATGTGATAGCTAGGAGCCTTAAAAGCAAAGAGAGTCCACCACTAAAGCTAATTGTACAGCAATCTCGGGGGCATCGAAGTAAGCTATTCATTTGATTGGATTTCTAGAAGAATTCATAGGTTAACAAAAAGCCTCAATTCAATGTTATAACTGAGGGGCCATGCTAAAAATTCAGTATTCTAACCACTAACAAACACGTGGATATTAGGATAATCAGGGTGTCCCACGAGTTGTTCAACCCCCCCCCCCCCCGGCCCCTAAAATCGTCAAAGTGGGAGTGAACATACAAATTTTTTTGAAATCTTCATATTTTTTCCAAAGATCTCAAATTTCATATTTACGCACTCCGCGCAACTGCGCAACAACGCGCAATTGACACCCCCATGAGAACCCCCATTTTTTATTGCCGGTTCGGAGCTTACCCAAAATTTCATGAAAATTTCCATTCAAAAAATTTTTTTGGTTGCGCGTAACCGGTTCAGTAAGCACGCATAGTCGAAAATGATGGTTTTTCACGAGAAACTAACAAATTTTGGTCATTAAGAAACTAATGGCATCACGTGAATCTCGTTTTCATTTTTTCAACGCTGACTCACGTGATGCTCTCCGTTATTCGATTCGACTCAATTTTTGCTGAAAAATGACCAAAATTTGTTTGTTTCGCGTGAAAAACCATCATTCATGACTCTCAGATTAAGGTGATTTTTCAGTTGATCACTGAAGAAGGTTTCAATCTCCTATTTGTACATGAAGATCTTGAAAATTAATCCCCGAAACAATTTGAAAACAGACTTCTTTAATAAAAACACGGACGCGAAATAAACAAATTTCAGTCATTATTCCGCAAAAATTCAGTCGAATCAAAAATGGATAGCATCACGTGAATCAGCGTTGAAAAACAATGAAAATTCATGTGCTACACTTCACAGTTCACTATCATCCACTATTTGGCAATTTTGGGGTTGCGCAACTTTGCGTGCTCACTGAACCGGTTACGCGCAATAAAAAAAATTGGTTGAGGGGTCAAATTTCCATGAAATCTTGGGTAAAATCCGAATCTGCAATAAAAAATGGGGGTTCTCATCTAAAATAAGAAAGTTAGTGTCAATTGCGCATTGTTGCGCAGTTGCAAAAATATGAAATTTGAGATCCCGAAAAAAAATTTGAAGATTGGATTTTCTCGTTTACTCCCATTTTGACGAAGATAGGGGGATCTGATTTAACTCATATTTGTGCGAAAATTGAGCAAGAAAATTGACATATCTTCAAGACTAAAAACAGGAGCAGATGTTTTAACCGAAAACGACAAGTGATAAGTGTTAATGTTTGGAAATTTTTATCGCAAGATTTTTAACAAACATTTTGTCGCATTACATTTTTAGGGGGTGTGAGAAATCTCCTGTATAATTTTGTCATGTGATTTTGAACTAAGAACGCAACCACCATCACATGTACGGACGAAGTCACTCGCGGCGAAGTTGTGGAAACCCATTTCAATAAAAACGGCGTACGATAGAACGTTGTCTACATTTCCACGAAAATAACGAGTTACACAGTTAAATTGATTTCGACAGTTGAGTCATCATCAGGCATGTTTGTTAATGATGATGACCTAACCGTCGAAATCAATTAAACTGGGTAACTCGTTATTTTCGTGGAAATATAGACAATCTTACTCGTTAATAACAATAATGTAAAAAGAGTCATGTAGGAAATCGATAGTCTAGAAAGAAAGTGACAGGAAAAAAGTGTAATTTAAATACAAGTGTATGTAGAAATATTCGTAGCATGGGTTTAATTACAGAATTGCTCAGCAGAGAGAATGAAAACGATTACCTTCCCATCCTTTTCAGTCGCTTATTCGACGTTCGAATATTTGTAAAAAGCTCTCGGAGGGCTCATAATTTATTGTCAACTAATATTACTCCTCTCTCCTCTCAGTCTGAGGTAATGCAGAACGCAAACGGTGTAATTATTCATAATGTTTACGTCAGTGACGTGGATCATGCATTTGCGAAGGACAATAACACTCATTGATGGGAACATTGCGGCGTAAGATCACACGATATTCGATTCGTTACAAGTCGATGTTGTCAGTTTTATAAATGATCTATTACAAATAAAGACGTCGATTTTTTTGTGTACTGCGATCTTCTGAACAATTTTCGTTCCTTATTTACATTGTCCCTAATTTATAATTGAATACATGTTCCATGCCCAATTTTTTAATTTTTCCGTTCGTTTTTGGTGATATTTATAGAAAATTTGTGAGTTTTGATGTAATAGAGCCCCTCCTAGTTTTGTCGCTTAGCTACTTCACTTTGACCAGTTGAAAACTTGAAATAATTCAAACATGATTTTGTCTTAGTCTTGCGTTCTGATTCACGTCCAGACCCCTGTACGAATTCGAGTTCTCAAAATTACTTTTTTTTTTTTTTTTTTTTTTTTAAATAAGTATTTATTGATTAAAGAAAATATACAAAAAATTTACAGCTTCTATGAGTACAAAATACAACTCACACCTTCAAGTGAAAAACACTGCTGGTGTGAGGCGTCGGTCAAAAAAACACATTCAAAGGTTTCACATTTTAAATTAAATTTACATTCTTATTTGAGAAATAGTTATTTTAAAACAGGCTCTGCTATTCGTGAAGCATCAGTAAAACAAGTCTATGCGTCCCAGAGGTAGAGAAAAAGAAAAAAAATAATAATAAAAAGGAAAGAGCAATACTGAACTGTTCAATTTTTTTTTTTGTTTTAAATAAAGAAGAATAGTTACATAATTCTACCATTAGTTACAATAAATGGTCTTTATGGTTTTCTTGAAAACTGGCAGAGAGTGCAACCTTTTCACGCTCTCAGGAAGGCTATTAAATTGTACTAGTCCCCTATAAAGGTGAGCCCTTTGCCCGAAACTAGTTCTCATAAAAGGAATTCTTAAGTTGACTCTTTCCCCAGAGCGATCCATGGTTTCCGAAGCCTCATGCATTCCAGATTTCCACTCCTTATACACTTGGATGGCAGTAGTTCTCTCGATCGGTAGCTAGTGTGGGAACCTTGAACAGCGTGAACAATTTCTCTGTTTCGAAACGACTACTTTTTTTTAATAATATTTTAATTAGCAATTTTTGGACAATGAAAACATAATTTATTCTTTTAGAGGCCGCATCACTCCAACACACTATACCATATACCAATAACGATTGTATTAGAGCGAAATATACCATTCTCTTGGTTATCATATCTGAAAAGTTCCTTATCTCCAAACATACTGGTATCAACTTTCTCAATCTATTATATAGTGAATCCAAATGTGCCTCCCATGTGAGACGTTCATCAACAATTAGGCCCAAATATTTAATACTTGGCACTCTAATTATTTCAGGGCATTCACAAGAGCCACCTTGGCCAACTCTCATAGTTTTCACAATCTCAGAGCTTAGCTGTCTTTTAGAAAAAACTCTACTACTGTTAGCTTTTGTTATCAATTTATAAAATTTTATATCCTCTCGTTAAACTTATTTAAAAGATGTTTAGACTATGGTTATGGATACGAGGAAGCTTTGCACTGTATCGCACTTTACACACTTTAAACAGTTTTTTCAATCAATTCGAACTATGAGAAAATAATGTGCGAGAATCATTTAGATTTATCATCTACGATATCACCAATGCTGCTCACTCAAGCAGGCTATCCATTGCACTTGTAATTGTAATTTACAATGATTTCACGAAATGACCTTTTCAAACACAGGGTACATTAATTAAAAGCGCATTTTTTTACGTGCATGATTGTTAGATGCCTAATTTCCTGATATTGAATTAACAACACAAGCCTTCGAATGTTCAAGTGAATTTATAAGTGGTTTACTACTCCAATTAATCATTTGCTCGAATTATAATTACTTCTTTCGTCACTATGCGGAATTGTTTATTTAATTTTTGTTATTGTATGTACCTTTCCGTATAATGAAACACCGTTCATTGGCGGACTGAGATGATAGCTTAACGATTTGAGGGAATGAAGCGGTGAAGCGATTGGGGCTCTCCTGGATTAGTCCTTCTACAAACAGTTGGCGGTTTGGAGGGGAAAACCCTGATGAATAATATTTTTCCAACGATATTATTTTTCCAATTAATCCTAAATTTTATATTTTACGTAATGTTAACAACGAACAGCGTCATTGTCTTCCCTATTGTGTCAATCGTTTCTTCAAGTTCCCACATTGTCAGAGTACAGTAGAAATCCTACTGCTTTACTTGATAAATATAATTTCATGAAGAGAATTATGTTGCCGACTACAAAAAAGAAACATAATTATTGCGTTTCCTCATATGTATACTTCAGAGGGCTTTTGCCTCTATAAAATCTTCAGGGATTATTTAATTGTATGTTAGGTTACAATTCTCAGATGATATATTCAAGATAAATATTTTTGTATTCGCCTGTTGTTATCATCATTAAGTCTCCTCATGATAGAGCAATGCTGGCTAACGAAAGAACACTTGAGTAGCGAGCAAATTAAGATTGCTCCTTTCTTTCCTAGTACTCATTTCTCGCCTTGCAGAGAAATTGTTAATATGGAACTTACCAACCCCATCATTAAGTGCAAAAAATTCACGATATATAAGTTACTCGAATTATCCGAGACTTGTAACGTAACAAATCATTAAAAAAAAAAAAAAAGCCCTAGAGAAGCTAAACGGGGAAAGGCGATTGGCAAGTGTGAGGAAACGCCGTAAGCGAAATTATTCTTCCCCACCAATCCTGATTGACCAAACGTATGTTGGCTAATAAAAATTTAATTAAGAAGAATAAGTTGATTTAACTTTAATCTGCTCTTCATCCTTTGGCGTTTTGCTTCTATTTATTGTGATAAGCTCCATTAGAGACTGCACAGTTCCACAGAAACTTGGATGGTCTAGATAACTCCTTCCGTTCTCTCTTAATCTCGGCTATTGATTGTAGTCCCTCCCTACTTTATAGTTCATCTTGGTCTTTTTTTTTAATGACGTATCCCTACGATTTACGGTATGACATCATTAATCTTCATAAAGGTAAACCCTACAAATACCAAATTGATCAATGCATTAATGATAATATCATAAATATAATGAGCTTGCCGCGAAATTTTACAAGGGTAAATTCGAGAGAAATAATTAATTCACATCACACAACAAAATAATAAACAAAGAGATTATAAATCTTGGGAAATGCGTTGTTGTGTATATTCAGTCAATGGAATTAGAACTCAAATCCGACGAAAATCAATTGGTGTTATGTGATCAGGGCAGGCTGTTTTGGTTGCAGCTATGCACCTGCACTATGTGGCCAAATAGCGTTTAAATCAAGTTGATCGTTAAAGAGTGGACTGTATTTTATAAGGTTGGATTATGAAGTGCTACTACATGCTAGGTCAATATTTCAGGCGTGAATTATTCAACCAACCATTAGCACAAATTCAATTTTATTTTTCAGAAGGGCAACCAGAATAGTTAGTTTGTATAAGTAATATAAATGATGTAATAATTTGTTACCTACCTAATTTAGTGGCCACTACTAAGAAAATATAAGTTATTACTGACGTGAATAGTTTTACAATAATATGTTTAATATTCAAAATTATATGTTTCATCATCAAACCCCCCTGAATCCCCTGGTGAAATTGTCCATGATGTGCTGATGTATGAAGTTCAATTGGTTGAAGAATGCAGAAGTATAGTAGTGTCAGCAGGAACCAAACGTCGTGGCCACGAAATATATTGTTAGGTTGATATTGTTAAAACTGTTCAGCCTTACCGTGAATCCCAAAGCACGTACACGTGTACTAGAATACCAGTACCAGAGAAACCAAGGCTGGAATCCAGGCCCACGAGGGATTTCTCCAAGGGTTGGGGAAAACTCGGAATCCAACAAATTTTCCAAAGTTTGGACGTCTGACGCGCTGCGAGATCGTAGACGATTTTTCAAAACGTAAAGGCTCAGAGGGTTTCACGCTTCCGGGAATCACCGAGAAGCAGGCGTTAACAGAAAAAAGGTTGAGGTAGGGGCGACTTTCAGGGAACAAGACTTATGATGAGAATCGCGTCATGCCACGAGATCGCGACGTGCGGAAAATTTTGCAGTCAGAAATGCAGGGAAGAAACACTCACTTTCACAAAAATTTTCACCAACAAGAACTTCCTACTTAATTTGATATAAAGTAAACCTAACAGAAAATTATAAAATGCTCAGAACAATTAACAAACAATATAATAATTTAATTATTGGAAGAGAACCTAATAGAAAATCAGGACGCTGGTGAGAATAGGAATTTTTGTGAAGCAAAATAAACGTTGGCAGCCCTGCCGCTACGCCGGGCGTGATATCGGTCAGTTGAGATTTGAAATGGCGAGGTGTTTTGTTTTGGACGCGACAGGTTTCAGTTTTTGGAGTTTAAATTCATAATTTATTGCTGAAATATGGCTGTTTGGTTGTGTTCAATAAATGCAGTGGTGAGTTCTGTTAGTGACGCTTGTGGATATGAGCAGCGGTATCAACGACGCGCTGATACATTGCAGATAACCTAAAATTACTAAAAATTTGCTGGTGAGTACCAAGTCAAAACAATTGGATTTGTTCAATTCAGGGTAAAAAGGTTGGTACATCAAGTTAATTGAGCGTCAACAGATGAAAAAGTTGTACCGCTTTCAAGACAGGGCTTAATCAAGGGGAAACATTATCAATTAACGACTGCCCGAAGGGAGATGAACTTTCTGGCCGAACAAGATCACAATTTTCATTCACGTTTTCATCAGCTCTTTACTGATAGTACTATCTACTGAGAAAAATAATGTCGATAATATTAAGATGATTGAATGAGTAATAGTTACATTACATGGTTATCAGAATATTTTGTTAAGCAATAGCTAAGATCAATTAAACATCGAGACTTGTTTTCATAAAGAGTGGAGTAGAAACCTAATAGATCCACCCTCTTCTGACGTAACTGACAGTTCGGCAATGAATCTGATCATCAACTCTAACATGATGATGAATATCATCGAATTCCTGAATCACGACTCCGAATTTACGTTTGCTCGGTTGTAAATGAAACGCACTGCCACCCGTTTGCCATGTTTCACGACCGGGCTCTATATTTTAACTTCATTCAAAATGGTGGATGAAATGTATGGAAATGTGTTGAAACTTCATTATTTCCGCGTATTTATTCGGTCGGAGTTTAAAAAACGCTGCAAATTAATTCACTGGGGTTTATTATTCAATTGGCTTGCGTTCATGATTTGAATTTCTACTAAGCTTTGGAGTGTGCGTGTTTCACAGGATAGAGAGATTATTGAATTTCAGGAGGCACACAAATATGATCAACTGATCAATCCAAATAGGTATTTTGGTTGAGAACCGATTTACGCATATCTCCTGAAATTCAAAATCGCTCTATCACCTGTAAAACACACACACTCCAAAGCTTAGTAGAAATTCAAATCATGAACGCAAGCCAATTGAATAATAAACCCCAGTGAAAGAATACTTATTTACCCAAGTAATAATATTGAATAATATTTACCTATATATTATCAGCGTTTCATGAATATCAGAATGCTTCAACCCGTGTATCGGCTATGAACTACAAGTATCCACATCGGCTATCACTCCAGTATCCACATTCACTACAACTCGACGCTATCGGCATCACTAGGTTGCAAACAGACAATAATAAACCAAAAAACGCAAATGTTGGCACCATAAATCGGGCCATACATCGGGAATGGTTTGACCTACGGACCTGGGGAGGGGCTCATTCGATTCCTAATGGTATGTTCTTCAAATAGGTATAAATTTAGGCCGCTTCGACTTGTTTTGAGGTTTTTAGGGATTTTACAAAACTTTGACAGCCCTTTAAGGGCATTTTAAATTGAGTGAGAGAGCTGGCTCAAGAATTGGGGCGTCGTCGGACCAGGATGGATTTTTCCTGAAAATTTCAGATCTTTTGCTCCAGCCGTTTCGTAGAAATCGTGCGTACGGCGGACGGACGGAAAAATTTTTATTGCAGATTTGGATTCTACACCCTTTGAAACGTAAACCATGAAATTTTCAGGGGGGGGGGGGGTTAGAATTTTTTTTCCAGAGCGATTACAATGGTTTATTATTGCATAATAAACCAAAATGAGTCCTCGACGATCTTGTTTTCTACCACTTAGGTTAAAACGAATCCCTTAACTTTGAGTAGGTTTGTTCTCCAATCGTGTCCAACAATGATTCCTGTTGGCTTATTGACATTTCATACATTTCAAAGTAGTGTTCCACTCGATGACAATTAATGTACCTGCTGAGTGTATCAAATGTGAGTAGGTTTAATTTTAGTGGTTTACAGCTTTCGTCGTCCTTCTCAAGACGCGATTGTACCTACGTGAACTCGTTTGTTGGAAAAACTCTCATCCCACTATTAAATACGAAGACCATTGAGTCCATTGAGTCACTCAAAACCTGAGATTACTTAAACGTACGTACCAATGACACATGCAACTTTCAAACTGGGTTGTTCAAGCATTATCGAGACAGTCTTCCTAAATGCGGCTGACGGAGTGGAACGGATGAAAGCGGCAGTTCGAGAGGCAAGCGCTGTCCGAAACTCGGAAGATACACACGAATCAGGCAGTGCCTGGAAGCAAACACGCCATGACGTGAACCCCTACCTTCCAATCAACTCTTCCCTATACTGTCGTATTTCTTATTTATATTTATCCTCGCGCTGGAGCACCTTCTTTCTTCCTCCGTATTCCGGGAAGCGAGCCGGCGGAAAACGACGCAAAGAAACGGGAGGAAATTTCAAGCCTAAATATTGACACTAGAGAAAACGGGTGACTGAGCGAGGGTATAAACGTGGTGTTGTGTCCTTCTTTTTGGAAAGCAAACACTCTCCATCGGCCGTGCCACCTACAGACTCCAGCGCGTATTTGCGATATAGCTGCCATAGTTAGCTTCCATAAGAACTCTTTTTGCCTCCACCTAGAAACCAGAATGAATATAACACAAAAAATGACGTTTTTTCACAGAAAATGTTGTTTAGTCAATCTGAATCAGGAATGGGTACTCTGGTTATACCACCAAAAATTATTCAAATAGTTCTAAATATGATCTATATTGATTTCATACAAAAACCATTACCACTCAGGCACTTTCACGATAAGCCTTAAGGATCCACAGGAACTGGAGGCTTGGGATTTTATTTGAAGAAAGAAAAAGATCTTGTCATGGAATTAGAAGATTGATGTGATCTACATGTAAAACGCTGCAAATTCTTTCACTGGGGTTTATTATTCAATTGGCTTGAGTTCATGATTTGAATTTCTACTAAGCTTTGGAGTGTGAATGTTTCACAGGTGATGAGCGATTATTGAAATTCAGGAGATATGCATAGAGCAATCTAGTAAATCTGTTCTCAACCAAAATACCTATTTGGATTGATCAGTTGATCATAATTTTGTGCCTCCTGAAATTCAATAATCGCTCTATCACTTGTGAAACACGGACACTCCAAAGCTTAGTAGAAATTTAAATCATGAACGCAAGCCAATTGAATAATAAACTCCAGTGAAAGAATTTGCAGCGTTTATTTTTTTATTATTATTTTTTTTATGGTTATCAGAATGCTTCAACCCGTGTATCGGCAAACAAAGCCTTTTAGGAGTTCACTCCATTATCCACATTACTACATCTACTACTACATCACTAGGTTACTGATATCAACACAAAAACAATAATAAACCAAAATAACGCAAATGTTGCCACCATAAATCGGGCCATACATCGGGAATGGTTTGACCTACGGACATGGGGAGGGGCTCATTAAATTTCTCGTGGAGTGTTTTTTCAAAAAGAGTACAAATTTAGGCCACCTTGACTTTTTTTGAGGTTTTTAGGGATTTTACAAAACTTTGACAACCTTTAAAGGGCACTTTAAATTAATTGAGAGAGCTGGCTCAAGAATTGGGGCGTCGTCGGACCAACATGGATTTTTCCTGAAAATTTCAGATTTTTTGCTCCAGCCGTTTGGGAGAAATCGTGCGTACGGGTTACCGCGTAGGGCGTACGGCGGACGGACGGAAAATTTTTTATTGCAGATTTGGATTCTACAGCCTTTGAAACGTAAACCATGAATTTTTCAGGGGGGGTTAGAAGTTTTTTTTTCTCAAGAGCGATTACAATGTTTTATTATTGAATAATAAACCAAAAGTGAAAATAAATAGCTGACGAAACAATCAGAAAGTCGGTAACTAGGAAGCGAATGAAAATAACGGTGCAATTTATTACATAACTGTTTAGTATTCTAATATCAGAAAGCCCTTCTAAGTTGATTACTGGTTCACAATCGATTACTCGCGCCTCCATACCCAGTAATTGTGTTCCAGAAAGAGAGCCCTATTTATATTTCAGCACCTTCGACCGCTTACGAAAGCATGTACCCTCGAGCGTCACTCAGCTGATCAGTGTGCCTCCATACCTAGTACATTCTATCATGATTCCATTCTACCTCAACCGGAAGATGTTATTGAGAACCGGATAGGTGGATATACGTTCGTGTTTTATTCTACAGAGAAGAGGTCTCGAGCTCTGAATGTATCATTGATGTTTGCCCACGTGATGAGCTGCCCAACATAGGTGAGTTTTGTGATCGGGGTTAAGCGAAGCATAGAAACTTGTAGGTATTGACTGGAAGCAAACATCCCTCGACGTGCCTTTTATCTCAATCAACACTTGCCAACGCCAGTCCAGTTTTTTCTTCTTTTTCTATTTTAACACAATACTCCAGCGCTTGATCTTTTTTTTTCAAACTATATCCTGATACTGCGAGAAATAATCATTGTTTATTGATAAACTCTTTATTTAAATATATTTCGTACGTATGAACTAAAACCTAAACTAAATGATTACATAAAGGTTTGTTTTTCCTGTATTAGATAACCACTCTGACTGTAGTTCAGTTAATATTCGTTACTGATGATGACACCATCGAAATCGATCGGACATTATAACTTATCATTTCGGAAATGGATAATATTCTTCATTTGACTTCCGTTTTCACATACTTCATACTTACGGAATAGTATTGATTGTTCACAGAGCTTGACAAAGTTATCTTCACGAAATTAGAGAAAAATCGGGACACAAACGAAGCTTGAGCAGAGTGACGCAGAGGAATCGCGATAAGCCCATAGGTTCGTTAATCGGTACCATGCTTACCTGTGGAAGTTTACTTTTCTTTCTGACGTAATTTCTTCTATTTTATCTTCTTTTATTTTTATACTTCCTTAATATCTCGTTTCACAATGGTTATACTTTTTCTGAGATCGTCAAACTTATTAAATTTTTAGAATTTTATCATATGCCAAATTGTACCATACGCTAATATTGTTTGGTAATTTGGTTTCCAATCATCATCTTCATTCTTTCAAATTTGAACAAAAGAATTTCAACAAATTAGACATTTTTTCTTTCATGCATTTTCATCTATCTACAACAGAGCCACGTTACGAAAGTTATTCAGAATATTTAAAATACAAAATGAGAATGGAGAGTTAGGTTTCGGAGAATAATATTGAAATCCCGAAAGTGAAAACATTACCTCCGCTGAAGAATATAGGCACCATTTTCCAAGTTTGGAGATCTGGGCCAACAAGGGGCTAGACCAACCCCACCTTCAAGACCTGACGGTCTTGCGGGTATGGTATAACCATTGCGCCGTCCTAATCACTACTGTTTCCAAGTCCACCTGTGTTACGCGGGAGAATTGGTTCAAATCGTGGGAAAGGAAACTACTTTTCGCGCAAATCGAAATTTCCATTTGAATTTTGGGTTTCAGACCATCTTTGACAGTTTTAATGTTCGTTTTAGTCAGTATTTCTGTGTGTTTTGGATCTAAAACAGGCTTACTATTTCATTATCATATACTCAGATCAAATTTATGACAAATGACAAATCACCTACGCTCCGGTAATTCGTCTAAGAACATCAAAAACTAATACATGAACCTGTAATTACAATAGTTCAACAAATCGAATCACAACGATGTAGTGAATTCGAAGTAACACACTGGTCGACAAATGGATTGAAGACTTGTACGGGAATGAGCGATGATCGATGCCAGTTCACTCTACTAGCAATTTTTGGGACTGAACAATGTAACTCTCTAGTAACAGATTAATTGACTGAATAGATCACATGACTGAATACATCAGGCGACTCCCCGTTTTCTTCCTTGCTTTGATTATGGAAAGATGCTGGAAACACTCTACATGCAATACACGACAAATACAAAAGAGTTTTGTATTCATCAAGTACAGAAGTTACGCACTTGGCAAAAAGTATTTACGCCGGCATAGATATCGTTTCTCAGTACAACAAACACTTGTATCAGTCCCCAGGTTTGCGGAATCGATAAATACGATCCTCAGAATGAACTTACACTATTCAGAGTTAATTCAGAGTTATTAGCCATATGGTTTGCAATAAGAAATGCCTTTGGAAAACAGTATTATGACATTGTTGTACTAACTGTCAGCTTGCCATACTCTGAATTCACTAAAGTACGGTCGCTGTGATATAATTGGTTCATATTCCCGAATCCGCAAAAAGAACTGTTGGATGTGTGATTTCCAAAATGAAGCCATAGCTTTCAAAAACCTGATATTGTATTTTTGGCGGTTGAAGGATTGTCCTCCATATGCGGTGGCACTTTTCGAAATGTTCTTTTTTATGAATGGTTTGAGTTTTGTAACATTCATATGAATAATCTTTAGTTCAGGTACCATTTTATTATTGGATGTGATCTGTTGTTTTATAGTTCTCTGCAATTTTCATTTGATTAACGCTTTTTATTTCATTTTCAGGTAAGTCTGACACAAGCAAGTTCTTCTCCAGATATCCTAAAGGCATCATGAGGTATTGGAAATTGTATATACGTATATTAGTTTTTTAATAGCTTGATGAAAAGCAAAGGCTCGTTGAAAAAGTCGAAAATTCTCTTGAAAGTCGATGTGATGTAGTATCATTCTTGACATGCTTACTCACTGTACATCGGAAGACGAGTTTACATTTTTAAGAACTTTGAATTTGTACGCCAACTAGTGGGGTGTTCGAAGGGCAGATAGGTATTCTGTTTACAATCTTCTAGTTGTAAGCTCCTCCACCTCAACGCTTAAACAACTCAGGTCGAGGTCTTGCGGCAAGGTTCTCAGTTCATTCTTCACTTTCAAACTTTAACCTTTGTTTATCAGTTACCAACATACGAAAGTTAACTTGGGTAAGTAGTTAGCCTGAGCAAAGCATTATCTGAACCTTGAAGAAAAGCTCTAACAATATTTGATCACCTAATACCTTCCACTAAACCTCCCTTATACGAAAATTATGAAGATAATATATTTCCTACGTTTCGTTGTTGTCTGGTTGGTTGAGGACTACCGTTTCATCAAATGAATAAGTTGACGTTATTGATTTATAAGGTATGAAGAAAAGAACAATAGAAAGCTTGAAGTATAAAACGAAGTATGTTGAAATTATGTTTTTGTTAGTTCGACATATCCGTAAGTGAACTACTTTGTCTAATAGGCCAGTCATTTAAGACATCGAACATTGCAAGAAGCACTGTAAACTTCCTTTTTGAATATGTTGTTCGGGTTCACCCAGATGGTACGAATCTACATTTGCAGGCCTGAAAACCGCAAGCAACGGGAGTTACAGCCGAAAAACCACGAAATTTTCGCATTATTTTCAGTTTTTCGCAAAAAAGTCACCAAAGGAGCCTTTTGATGAGAAAAGAGAAAGACTGTTAAACTAGATAAAATTTGCTACAATTTGAGACGTAATTGGACTCTGTAGCTCCATTAGTTCCAGAGATACAACTCTGCAAATATTGACAAATTTTTCCAAAAAGTGAAAATTTTAACTTTTGGTCTATTTTCGACCGATATATTGGTGTAAATAGTCATTCTACAGTAAACTTGTGAGGAATGAAGTTGTAGGACATTTAATTACCTTCATTTTAAGACCTGCCTTCCTGCAAGAGTAGGAACCGAAACAACCCTTCCTGTACTCGCAGGATAAGCTTTTGAGGAGGAGCGGAGGAGCTGCAGCCTGCATCACATGGGGATGGGAAGCAGACCCTGATCTGAGGCTGCCCATCCCCACTCTGTAGGATTTTTTTACTCCCACCCACTTCAGTACCTAGTTAGCACTTGATACGGAAGGAATGAAACTTGGCTTGCATCTGGCTTCCCATGACTGGACTATAAGGAATATTTGGTGCTTTGGTCGTAAAAAAGCACCATCCTGCCCCGAAGTTCCCAGATTCCATACAAGCCGGTTTGCTACTATCGCGAGGCTTAAGTCGGTGATTTCAAGTTGTGTTTCTGAAATTCCTAGTTTTGTAAATATAGAAACCTAGTTACAGAAGACTTTGACGTCAGCCAAAACCTTCATTCATGTAGAAAGTTGATGTTTACCTACAATGTATGTTGGGTTGAGTGAGAAAGTGCGATGCCTCGAAGCTAATAGCGTCATCCGAGAAAATTAACTATACAGAATAACGTAATGGGTTCTTCCGGAGCTGCAGAAGTTGGAAGTGACAACGTATTGTACGACGTATCGATCGACTTTCGGCGGTTGGATAGAGGGAATGTGTTCATTTGATTCTGTTTCTTCGTTCAATAAATAGAACACGAGGGAAAAATTAATGGTCCAGTTATTGGACAATCTTCCAATAATCGGAACATATTGATTTCTATGTTCCAGTAACTGGATTATGTGCTGCCTATTATATCATTTTAAAAAACCACAATACAGAAAGTTCATGGTACTAATCGAAAGATAGATAAGTGGACAACACGTACAAATTACTCTTGGACGTTATAAATCGAATGAAAAATTGTCAAAAAACCTTGATAATCTAGAGTATAATGCTTAACAAATTCGCAAGAAACTCAGCTAGCCTCAAACGTCCAATATACTAAACCGTCCGTTATACTAAACCTGGAAACTGCTGTAGTGTTCTCAATCACCCAACGAACCCTAGGATAGTTACCTTAACTACGAAAAAGAAGATCCATAACATTATCTCTCCAGGACGCTTATTGATTCAAACAACGTTACGAAGTTTCCAATAACTGGAACCGTCCAATAACATGCACACTTAAGGTCGATTCACACACACCCGTGGCGTGATAGTGACGTGATCGGATCGTGATCCATCCGGCGAGGGTAACAAAATTTTTCGAGGAAAATGAAGGGGCCTGTTTTCCACTCCCTATTGTGGGTAGTGAGTCGCTGATAGCGTACTCTGATAGACAGATAGTTTGCGATGTGAGAAGTTTGATTATGGTTCTTTCAAACATCCAGTATTTTGAAAGGAAAAGTACCACGCATACGTCGCAGTAACAAAGGAACCTCGCCGCTCAGCAAGTTTGGGACTGCCAAGCTAGCTCCAATTCTCACAAGCCCAGATGAATTCTCTTCCCCGGAATTGAGCAAGTTTGTTGACGGTCATCAGTAGTTTTCGCACTGAGCTCGGAATGGCTACTATGAGATCTTCCTGTTCTGCTAACCCCAGTATTATCACGTTAGGAAGAACGACGCAGGAGCAATTAAGAGAGAACGATGAAAGTGCTTAGCGTGCCGCGTTCTCACTTAGCTCGCGCGGGGGTTGGCAGTAGATAGATCTCTGGCGGGGACGCGCCCCGTGGAACTTCCTCCCGAAAGTTTCAACTAGTTGTGTGCGTTGTAAATTAGTCATAATGTATTTCAGGCAGAAAGCAAGCAACGGAGGGTGGTAGAATGGCTTATCAGGAACCCCAATAACTCAAACAACTCCAACCCCCGGTGCACCAGGTACAATGGCCGTATTCTCACAAAGCACATAAGCTTTAACGGCAAGTGTCGCACTTAACTTTGTAGTGCCGTTTGTAATGATTTCGTATGAACATCGATCGTACTTCAGTCAATATACGTATTTCGATTTTGTTAATTAATTGGCAAAGTTTTAAGTCAATCAACATTTGATAACCTACTGGTAATCTAACACCTTTCATCTACCCTGTGCGTAAATTTAGTAAATTTCAATACAAGTGAAGTTTTTCAACCGTTTGATTGAATAAAGTAATGCCTAAATTTATTCTACTTGGGAACCTAATAGTTGATAGTTGTGAACAGAAGTAATGCAACAACCGACTTTATAAGAGTAAAACAAGACACCAAAGGCTGAAAATTATATTTTTAAAGTAAATATGTACTATTGTACTATAACGTGATCATTGTACATACAACAATAACAATTTATATTAGTATCGATATAGTGATATAAATCACTGTAGCATTCTTTTGAAACAATTTTTTTACTCGAAATACACTTTTGATTGCATTTTTTTCCTATTTTCTTGTAACCAAGCACAATCTGGTAACCTTACGAAAAAAGCAATTCTAAACTCTGCGTGTACCAGCAAGTATTACATAGAACGTCTGACAGTTCCTTCTCTTGAATACGATCGTAATCAATCGGGTTCGCATTAATTAAATCGATCCCTTCTTATATTTCTCAATATCGGCTCTTGACTGAACTGAAATTGTTTTTGATCCTTAAAATCGGATGTCACCTGCTTGAAAATTGACAAAAGGCAAGTAATCCAACCCATCCAGTAACTGCGTGGCAATGTCCAGCCAGGAAACTTATTCACTAAGTTCATATGTTGGATTCTACCTATTTAGATATCGCCAAAAGATGATTTGGGACTCCGATGTAATATGTAATTGAAAAGCGGTAATCCACATAAATCGAGCTGCTTTCGCCTTTGCGGACTCCTGGAACCCATCATGGTGAATCATAGCACTGGATCGTATGCCCGTAAGCGTTAAACACCTCCGATTTAAAATATCATTAGTTAAACTCGGCACCCACAGCATCCATATCTCATCGTCGACTCTCTAGTCATTTTTCATCATGTTATATCGATTAGGAACGAAATTAGTCAAAAAGTTGTCAGGCGATACTGATCTCCGTACCATTTAATTTTCTTCTAAAAGTCAAAAGAAGTGGAATAATCTTGTTCAACTTTACAAACAGGGTGTCTTCTATAATGGATCATCCTTTAAAATCGCCAAAATGAGGGTAAACTCAATTTTACTCAATCGCGCTCCCACTCAAATTTCGTCTTTCTAGGTTTACTAAGACATAAAATGTTTTTTCGTGACAAACGAGATTCAATTTTCGGATTCTACACGTCTTGAAACGTTGAACATCGAATTTTAAGGGGGGTCACTTGTTACAAAATGTAACAACAGGTAGGAAGGTACCTAGGTAGGTCATTGGGAAGGCGGCGTGGTTGGCGACATGTGTCGGGAGATCTGTCTGTCGTGAATGATCACAGAGTGACGATCACAAGACACTTTTTTCCTCCTTGGTCGGCTACAAATTTTCATTATTGAAACTAATAAACCAAAATGAAAATTGTCTGATTATTCGAATATTATTCGAATACTGTTGCACGATTGTCCTAAAAAGTAAAAATTATGCGGAACCCTTGGAAAGTAACCGTGGGTTGAAAGAAATTCACCTTGCAATCACGGACGTTTACTTGCTTTTGCAAGTAGGAATGTAAATAATCTGAAGTGGTCCAAAAGACGAGAATAAGGAGGAAGGAAGGGAGTGTTTGTCTCTTTCTTCATCGTCATCCTCTCTCTCCTCGGCGCTCATCGTTCTGAAACAGAGGCCCAGTGGACGGTTACCGAACGAATGGCGGAGGGTCGCATTGTAGCCGGACAAGCATTCAAGTCGGATTTATGCCGTATATAAAAATCCTGGTGAAGCACCCGACCCTCCGCGACACCGCAGTTATGAAAGCCCACTCACCGTCGACTCTCTCTTTCCTCCCTACCACACCCTCGTTCCCTCTCTCCCTCACACACGCCCCGTCTCTGTCTACCCTTCATAACGAAAGATCTCCATTTCGTGTCCTGAAACCATGAATGTCTCGACTGGTAACAATGATATCTACGAAAATCTGCGGCAGAGTGGGTGGGAGTTTTTCGTTAGAGATATAACGCCTAAATGCACAAAAGGGGGGAAGGCTCCTTTTTCACGTGTCACCCATCTCTTTCTCACCGGAACCGGAGGAAATATTCAAAAGCTTCCTCTCCGTCTTAGCTTTTCTATTGTATTTAGGGATCTATTCAAGTTTTCCGAGCGGTCTCATTTCTCGCCGCACTACTTGAATTCAGGACCTGTAGACAATTAACATGAGCGATGATGACAAACAGCATCTCTAACTCTGAGCTGGTCGTTCTCCGTCCATCATTTTTTTTTTCTCAGTTTGAATTAATGAAGCTGCATCCTAATGATTTTATGATCACAAGTTTTTAGTGAAAATACCTCAGAAGTGGCAACATTACGATATTATATTGATTGAATGAACTCGCGGCTTTATGCTTTAGCGCGTTCGGGTAGAGGTGGGTAGTGAGTGAGTGACCTTGTCTCAAAGAACTTCTCTTTCAAGTGAACTTGTCCCAAATGACCTGCGGAGGGAAGAACTGCAGTTCATCAGAAGACGTTTGCGACAGCATGACTCTCCGCGGCCGACGTTCGAACTACTCGGACGGTCGCGAACTTCTCTTGGCAAGGCAAGTTCGAGACCTGCAGGTCGCAAACGTTCTTTACAGCATGACTCCTGCTTCCGATGTTCGAACTACTCGGAGACCTGCCAAACCGTTCTTCACAAAGCGAAGTGCAGAATACGAAGCGTGGACTGATGCGACGAGGAGAAGGGGAGCGGAGCGTTGAGACGAAAGGAGAGGAATCATATTGTTCTTCACTTACAAACACAATCACGTCCGAACATGAGGCGTAAACATACGTTTTTAAAAATATTTCAGAAAAGCGAAGTGAAACGTCAGTATTTGACGGTTTCTAGGAAAACATGTTTAGTGTCACAACACGCCTAATAAACCGTAGTATTACTAAGTGATTCACATACTTATTTATTGCCAAAAAAAACTCAACATAAAACTCTACAAAGAACTTCAAATGCGCTGAGAATTAAATTATCGTCAATAGTCTCAAGGAATGCGAAGTACTTAGGTTGGTAAAGGTGGGAAGAAACCTGCCAAGAATATGAAAGCAACTCCCAAAAAGAGCTCTTCTAAAAGGGGTGAGGTTCTTGAAAGAGGCCAGAACCGGCGCGGTGGAAGTAACTGAGTTTGAAGCATAAACTAGTTATTGTAAAAACTCCCTCGGGAAGCTACTGAAGCTGGTTTGAGGGCGGCGTAACTGTGTTAAACCTGAATCACTCCTTGAACCACTCATAGATCTGGATCTCTTTTTCTCTTTTCAGAACTATTATTTTTCTCTCAGCTTTCGTCGAAGAGATGGATCTTGGCGAATAACCAGATGGTCAGAAATGTGGGAAAATCCTCAGATTTATCGATATATAGAAAAGTACACAATATACTTCAAAAAGTAATATTGAACAGCCTGTGAACTTTCCATAATGACTATTAAATAGTCTAAAATTAAATTTTAATCCCTTACTCAGAATGAAAAAATTATTTATTTAGAACAGTCAACCTCAAATTCGCCTATCATTAACTTCTCCTACGTACACTGTACACTCAGTGGTTTGAAAAACAAGAAAAAATCTCCGATATATATTTTAATAATAATGTTACGATACCTCAATGATTTTCTGGAAGTGAAACAAGATGAAATGGCTCAATTCAACTTTAAAAATTGCCTACCTATATAAATGGACTATTTTGTATGAAAATTAAATTATTTTTATGAAATAAAAATATGACGGAATGTTTTTGCTTCCCAGTCTACCAAGGTAGCGGAAGCATTGTTTTCACTTTCGGAATGTGAAAATTTTTTTTGTCTCCAAAATCAAAAATTCTACTCGCATTTTGCGTTTTAGACCTTTCTTCACAATTTTGGTTCCGTGTCTGTTCTGTGCGCCTGTCTGTCTGTCTGTCAGCAAATCCTTGTTACGGGCAAAACTACACGAAGTTATAGTCCGATGTTGATGAAATTTTCAGGGATTATGCGGGTTGGGGTGTAGATGGTCCCATATAGGTTTCATGACCCCCGGATCAATAGTAGCCTCTGCGCATGCACAAACGTGAAATCCTTGTTAAGCGCATAACTCCGGGAGTTCTTGACCAATCGATGCAATTTTCAGGGATTGTTCGGTTTGATGTGTAGATGGTCCCGTATGAGTTGCACGACCCCCGGATCAATAGTAGCCTCTGCGCATCCGCAAACGTGAAGTCCTTGTTACGCGCATAACTCCGGGAGTTCATGACTGATTTCGATGAAATGTTCAGGGATTGTTCGGACTGATGTAGTTTTAGTCAATAATAATTTTCAATGATCTATACAATCATGTTATGGATACGAGGAAGCTATGTGCCACACCCACTTGGCAGACGTTTTTTATTGCTTGAGATCAAATTCAAAAACGAAAAAATTGAATTGCATTATAGGTCCAAATCATCAAAACCTATGAAATTCCGCTCTAAGAAATAACTAAAAAACTCGATTGGTCCGTCTACTTACCTTTACAGGATTTCATTCCAAGTTACTTTGACCTTAATGGATTCCTAGTTAGCTAACAATCAAGGTATAAATTACTAGTTAATAAAATAAAAGAAAGGCTGTCCATAGTTCAATGTTCAATGAATTGGTTTGGATTTTTTTTTCAGATATTTGCAAATGGTTAATTATATGCCCACTGCGCTTTAAAACTGTGAATTTCTAATGTTGGAGATATCGCAGTTAACGGAGACTGGTGAAGTTAAAACTTTCCAAAGACAGAAAGCAGTGAACCTCGATTATTTTTAACTTCTTTGGGTTTAAGGTCGTTTCAAATTGTTTGTTGAAATTGTCACTGAAAGGTGAAATTGTAGGTTTCCACGGAATGACGTTTTGGCACCTGTATTATTTGGATTTGGAGGTTGATAAAACAATAAATTCTTCACTGATGTCTGTTAGAGTGCTCGTTAACCATAACACTAAATAGAAATTGGAAGTTTATAACTTTCACATAGTTTATTCTTCTGCAGGTAACTCGTCATATTAGGCCCCGTCTTTGAAGACCTCTCTTGAGAAAAAGTGGCACAATGTCTTTGCTCCTTTCTCGAGAATCTTCAATGCGCTGTTGATTCAATTGGAAGTGTCTTGAAAGCTCTTTGTGTGCAGTATCCACCCATTTTTGTCTCATTAACTCTGTGTCTTCAAGTTCATTCTTATTCTCATCATCTGGAATTTTCAAAATAACGCAAGATAATGAAAGAAAACAATTTATCTCTACAGTATTATCATCAATTTTATAGTCCGCAATTGATTCTCGGAAAATACCTGGCTCGTTCTGTTCCAGTTGAAAGCGTACGTGTTTCGAATGCCCTTCTTCTTGGGACCCTACTTTTCCATAGTTTGCTAATCTAGATTCCCATTCAGAGGTTGGAGTCAGTTTAGGGTTTCGATTTTTCAAGCCACCTTCAAGAACATCCTGATTTTTCTCAAACTCCTCGGCTGCCATCTCATAAGCTCTGGCAGACGGGTACAGATTGGCTGATTTCATGAATGAACTCTGATAACAAGTACCGTATGATTTCATTCGAGCGTCTAGCTTTCTTACGTGTTCCTGATACTTGGATGCCAGTCTATGATCATATTTAATAAGTCTGAAAAACAAAATTTAGGTGTTTGAATGCCGCTTAGTCAAATCACAATTCAAATCATCGTCACAAAGATTGATATAACCAAAAACCAAAACTAAAGATTAGATAATATTTTTAAGATGCATTTTCCTAGTTGGTTTATCGCCCGCTCGTGTAATATAATAAAATGGTATTATATCATTTATAATATTATTAATAATTTAAATCAACAATATTATTGTCCGTCTAGATTTGAGAAAAGATTGGGACAATTGTGTGTCCGTTAATCGGTACTATTCTGGAATTAGTAGTCGGTCAAGACTAAGTAAATTGTTAAAATAGAATGTAAACTATTTCATTATTCTTGAATTATGAGTTCACACATGTAATTACCAAGTTCGTCCTCATAATTTATGCTTTTCTAGGAGGTGGCATATTAATAGAATAGGTTCAATGGTTACCAAATTAACATACAGTTTAAAATTCAAGACATCAAATTGGAGAGTATTATATGTTTATTTTTTGGAAACGTTTCGTCCCGCTATGGGGACTTCTTCAGTCCTGTCATTATATTATATTAAAGTATGTGTATCCAACCAACATCATGGTAGTCAACACTCATGTGTTATTGTTGGAGTGATTTTCTCCTTTTGTATATAGTCATTGAAAATCGAGAAGGGAGTAGAGAGATTTTTTTCGTAACATAATTCATGAGAAAAATCTGAAAATCCATTCCAAAAATAAACATATTATACGCTCCAGTTTGATGTCTTGAATGAAAGTGGTCACACCACAACCAACAACCATGAGTTTAAAATTAAAGACATATAATAAACTTCATAAGGTAAAAGTATTATTTTCTTCATTGATAAAATTAGGTCACAATGAAAATTTAACTTATTTCAGGCCTGTCTCTTATTAGATCGGTCCTGCAATGTCGAAGTACTTAACCATTTTCCAACTATTATTTGAGTCTAGCTGTGCTACCTTATTAGGTCGGTCAAGCAATGTCGAAGTTCTTAACCATTTTGCAACTATCATTTGAGTCTAGCTGTGCTACCAAGCTTCTTTGCAGTAACCCGCTTGGCTAATGTTACTCTCTAATTTCAATTTTCTGTTGGCAAATAACATCTTCCGACATTCTACTGTTTTGTACCGACTGCCCACAAACCTCATCATCCTGAACTGAGTAAGGATTTGACATCCTTTACTTTAAGTATTCGCAAAAAGTGCAAGAAGCCTTAGTTTTTATTGAAGTTGGACTCCGCACATAAGTAGCACTTGATGACCAGAACCCCATCTTGGTGTAAGTTGGTTGATCACTCTCAGTTTTCTCCTTAAAGCACCAACTTGAAATATTTATTTAGCGTTAAAAATTGCCAGTGTAAAATATCTCAAATTCATTAAGAACCTCAAAAGTTAGTATCCAAGGTATCAACAAGGTATTTCTAGAGTTTTAATTTGACATCATGGCAAATGTGAGAAAAAATGAATAAATAAGGTGATTTTAGGGAATCCTGAAAATGTCAGCTTTTTTGCTTCAGCCGTTTGGGAGAAATACGGCGTACAGCGGACGTAAATTTTTTATTGCAACGCAAATGTTGGAAATTATTGAATAATAAACATAAATTTTAGGGCAATCATCCATGTGAGCATCTGAAACAGTTAGGGTATGGGTGGTAGAGGGATGATGCCGTGGCAATAACTCTTCAAAGTCATGTCCTCATTCATATCATTATCTGCCAAAATTAATTTTCATCATTTCCCGAGCCTTCCCTGACGAATAGGTACTCTTAACTTCTCCATTTACACATAACGATTAAATTCCAATGAAGAGAACAGGGTTTATTATGAGCACACAATTGATTGATGATTCGCTGAACGTGATTGAATACATCTGACACCGCGATCAATCAAAAACTCTCTCGAACAAAGAGTTATTTGAACTAACAAATTGGCTCCGTTCTAATACAATGAGTTTCCAACAACGGCAGCAGCTAAATTTTTTTTTGGGGCTCTTAACTTGAGTTCATGCACGTGGAAATTAATTACGCTGAGGATGTCAGTGGGTTGAAGTGAGTTCGGTAACGGTGAGGCAGGCCGACCGTGAAACAACAGAGCAGTAGCCTAATAGACCGGGAGCACTCGGGAGTGGGGAAGGAGGAGCACAACAGGCGATTGATTGATGACCGCCTAATCTAATTCCCGCCCTGATGCGCCCCCATATCGTCATACGATCCACCCACAATCCTCCGCCGGGGTTACAATGACAATGTCCCTTGGTCCCTCAGACGGGGTAGATTTGAGATTCATTCCTGTATATAGTGAGAACTAACAAGTCAATCGACATGCATTGACTCGAAAATTACGAAATTAAACAATTTTTAATCTTTCCAAGTTCCCCTTCCAAGTTCTCGGAAGGGTACGAGCCCTTGGGGCCGTAATAGGTTTGTGTCTTTTTGTTATAGATGATATTTTCGGGTACATTTCTCCGGTACATATCGATCTACCTTGCTCGAACCGGTGACTTTTTGGAGGTCAGACGGTCCATAGAAGGAAGAATGAGTACCTGTACACAACATTTAGATCTACAGGG
Source organism: Creontiades dilutus (assembly GCA_031894815.1). Taxonomy (NCBI): domain Eukaryota; kingdom Metazoa; phylum Arthropoda; class Insecta; order Hemiptera; family Miridae; genus Creontiades; species Creontiades dilutus. Next base: position 1,493,994 of record JAVIWC010000391.1, read on the forward strand.
TGTCCCAGTAACTACGCTCCCCCCTCTTATTTTCTCTAATTGTAGACGAAAAAAATCGGACCAACGCTATTCTTCATAATTTTTTGCGTAGAGTTCAAAAATGACAAAATTGCGCAGCACGCAACCGCGCAACCATGCACAACCAAGATCAACTTTGTTTTTTCAAATGGAAACCCCCATTTTTTTATTGCAGATTCAAATTCTACGGAAAATTTCATGAACATTTGGATCCTCAATCGATTTTTTCGACAGCGCGCAACCCGCTCAGCGAGCGCTCAAACATGCGATGCGCCAAAATTGAGATGAAGGTAGTCATCAAGTGTGGCACATGACTAAGCACTGTTTTTCAACGCTGAATCGCGTGTCTATATCCTTTTCTTGATTTGATTTCATTCAACTGCAGTCACAGCCAAAAAAGTATGCGTGTAACAAGGATTTCACGTTTGCGGATGCGCAGAGGCTACTGTTGATCCGGGGGTCATGAAACTTATAGGGGATCATCTACACATCAAACTGAACAATCCCTGAAAATTTCATCGAAATTGGTCAAGAACTCCCGGAGCTATGCGCGTAACAAGAAATGTTAGGTTACTTCCTTTAAACAAATTTCCTAAAATCCGGCTTAACAAACGAGAGAGCCCATCGTAAGTTGGCAGCTGCAACAAGTTCATTCTGTTAACAGTTTCGCTGATCAGATTTGGATGCTCATCTTCTACTTTCATCCAGAGCTCTGCTAATCTTTCATATTTTGGGACAGAGATGGTTCATCAGTCGTTAGAGATACAAACACTGACAGATCGAACAATATTGTTCACTAGGAAATCAACGAACACTGTGACTCTGGTGAAACCTTTTTAATTTGTTCTTATTATTTTTTGGAAATGTGCTTGGGTCCCCGTAGTTTGGGAACCAGTGGTTTAGTAAGACTACACTGCTTAACATATCAATGACTAAGAGATTATGCTTTCTAATTTCAATGTCAATGCAATATTACCGACGATCAATAATATGCACCCTAATGAATATCCTTTTTAAGTACTTTCTCATGAAGTTTCTCTCTCTTTATCTATAGTTTTTACCTCTTTCCTGACTTTAAAATGTATGTTCTTTGAGAGTAAGAGAGGCGGCTGAGTCTTCTTTTAAATTAAAGAAATTTAAATAAATAAAATAAAAATGTAATTTAAAATACATGCTATAGTTCAAAAATAACTTTTTCAGATCCAAATTTATACTTGAAAGGGAAAATCAAACTTGTATTCAAAATTTATCAGTGTTTTATAAAAATAATCCACGGAAATGTCATTCCGAAAAGAATACAGAAGTAGTGCGTGAACTACTTTACTGTATGCGAAGCCCTGGAGCAGACTGACGATCAAAATTGACTGAAAGCGAGGAATCAACTTCTGTAATCCATGTATATACAGGGTGTCGCAGTAACCCCCCCCCCCCCCCCCCCTCTGCGTTGCTGCGAAAATAATGAACCGTTGCGTAATAATTTGCAGCGTTTTCCAAGTATATTTGTTTAAAAACCAATCATAATAATCAAAAATATGATTTTTTCAAATTGGATAACTTGTGTACGTATTATATTCTCATCTAAACTCACCTTTCTATAGCTTCCTTGGCTGTTTCACATACTTCATACTCGTCTCCGTTTGTGTCAACTATAACAGGAGGGTTCGAGGTTTGACAAACATCTGCGTTTGATTCACTGCCAGCAGCTTTGGCTTCTTTCTCCTTCTTTTTCGCCAGTCGAAGTTGCCTCAAATCTACCGAGAGCTTCTCCACCGCCTTTCCCCTACGCCCTTCTCTGTTGAATCCCTCTTTGTAATTCCACTTGAACTCTCCTCTATACTCCGAGACAGGTCGATTCCATTCATTCATTTCTTGAAAAAGAAAAACAAAGTCGAACTCATAAACCTGATAATATTGTAGATAGATTTTTCGTTAAAATATATTATTTCTACTACTTTGATGTCGTAAAAAACAAAACCAAACTACGAGAAAACCCATAATATATTTAGAGTGAACGAATTTACCACTTTGTTAACTCTCGTAGAGCATTGAAGTTATGAATTTTATTTGCCGCTCTAGCAAATCTACGTTTTCATTGCTCTATTTAGATACATGTGACATTCAATTATTGACATGACTTTCAAACAATAGTGATAGCGGTAGAAATTTTATAAATCACTGTAAAGTTGCAACAGCGAACATGTAAACAGTCTTGTGTACAGCCATGATTTATTCAAATAAGCCGTGGAATCGTGGCAGTGATGTCATTGTGCGTCATAACTTTTATAATTCAGGGTTGAGTGACTTTTCATGTCGAGTATTTATCACAATTTTACGTGAAAAAGGGAATTAAACGTATACCCAAGGTAGTAAAATTAAATCCTTCGGTTCCAAATTCTTGATTCTTTTAAACCACGGTTTGATCACATTTCAACAGACTGAAAGAAAGAAAAAAAAACATATTAATAGAAGTACATATAATAAGTAGCACTGGAAATTATTGAGCACATAGTTTTGTGTTTCCTGGAATACGTTTAAAGGAAACAACTCTCTCCACTTTCACTCGATTGATTAGTATTAACTTGATCTTTAGCTGCGATAATTATTTCAAACTATGAAAAAAAAACGCTGCAAATTCTTTCACTGGGGTTTATTATTCAATCGGCTTGCGTTCATGATTTGAATTTCTACTAAGCTTTGGAGTGTGCGTGTTTCACAGGATAGGGCGATTATTGAATTCAGGAGATATGCATGGAGCACGTAAATCTGTTCTCAACCAAAATACCTATTTGGATTGATCAGTTGATCATATTAGTGTGCCTCCTGAAATTCAATAATCGCTCTATCCTGTGAAACACGCAGACTCCAAAGCTTAGTAGAAATTCAAATCATGAACGCAAGCCGATTGAATAATAAACCCCAGTGAAAGAATTTGCAGCGTTTTTTTATTGAACCTCAATCCCCCCCCCCCCACAATAAAAACATCTATAATTTATCAAGTCCTTTGGCACTCGTATTGCGTTAAAACTTCCCCAAATCCAAATTTAAACGATGTAGCCAAAGGTAGACAGATGTAGAGGGGGCACACAAATATCATCAACTGATCAATCCAAATAGGTGTTTTGGATGAGAACCGATTTACGTGGTCTATGCATATCTCCTGAAATTCAATAATCGCTCTATCACCTGTAAAACACGCACACTCCGAAGCTTAGTAAGATTCAAATCATGAACGCAAGCCAATTGAATAATAAACCCCAGTGAAAGAATACTTATTTACCCCAGTAATAATATTGAATAATAAACCCCAGTAATAATATTGAATAATATTTACCTATATATTATCAGAATGCTTCAACCCGTGTATCGGCTACTAACTACACCACAAGTATTCACATCGGCTATCACTCCAGTATCCACATTCACTACAACTCGACGCTATCGGCCGGACATCACTAGGTTACAAACAAACAATAATAAACGAAAAAACGCAAATGTTGGCACCATAAATCGGGCCATACATCGGGAATGGTCTAACCTACGGACGTGGGGAAGGGCTCATTCGATTCCTAATGGTATGTTCTTCAAATAGGAAAATATTTAGGCCGATTCGACTAGTTTTGAGGTTTTCAGGGATTTTACAAAACTTTTACAGCCCTTAAAGGGCACTTTAAATTGAGTGAGGGAGCTGGCTCAAGAATTGGGGCGTCGTCGGACCAAAATGGATTTTTCCTGAAAATTTCAGATTTTTTGCTCCAGCCGTTTCGGAGATATCGTGCGTACGGCGTACGGCGGACGGACGGAAATTTTTTATTGCAGATTCGGATTCTACACCCTTTGAAACGTAAACCATGAAATTTTCAGGGGGGTTAGAATTTTTTTTTTCCAGAGCGATTACAATGGTTTATTATTGAATAATACACCAAAATATTTGCATATTGTGTTACTTATTTGGATTCGTTGCAATATCAGAAATATTGAGCCCGAAATGATGCTAATAATATAATTAAACGAATCGAAAGAAGATCAACTGTAAGAAATGGACTATAATAAAAAGCACGTTTGACAAAGATTTTGCTCATAAATGACTGTACAGAAATACAGATGTAGAAGAATTGTGAATACGATTCAGTTATCGAGGAATTTTGCGAGAACAGAATCTAGAAAGGTTTTAACGTAAGATTCCTGACGTAGTAAGTTCAAGATTTTTATATTCTACTAGGGACGTTAGGCCCTGTTCTATAATCCAAAACACCTTACCAACCACAACTCTTGATGACTCACATAGATGGGAGTCATAAGATAACTGTCATTAAATCCTCACTTGTAAATATGTTGCAACGAAAGAGGCCTTTGTCGTTCTTCTGCGAACATGGGCTTACTCTTGAAATATTTCAAACTCTTTCAGACGAGCAAATAAAATTTTGAATTTTTTTTTTTTTTTTAACCTTGAAAAGGTTTTTACGATGGGACCCCCCGCCGAAAAGCGACAGGAAAAAGTGAGACAAAAGTAGAGCGTATTTTTATAATGATTTTCACTTACGACCGATCGTTGCTAAGAAAATTTATTTTCGCCATTTTTCATCGCACAAAAATTGTTCACCACTTTTTGGAAAGCTGAAATTTATTTGACACCAGACCACATCCCACGCTGCCAATTTCCCAAACCTTACATCCCGGAGAACCAATTGGTTACGAGTTCGTTTTGTAGACAAAATTTCATATTGAGTGAACTCCTGGCTTAGTTACCTATGATTTTTAGTTACAACCGATTGTTCCGATTGTTTTGTGCACATTTCGTTCTCTCCTGAAACGGGTTTATGTTTGAATTCGGAATATTTTATTTTTTTGTTTCGTACCATCATTACAAGTTATGGCCAATATTGGTTTGTGATGGGTAAAATAAGTTATGTAATTTTGGAGTCAATGTTATCCATGTCCCGAGCGAAGATCACATCGACGCACGATCCTCCTCCATTAGGTGTATAAGCCATTAGATTCTATTCGAAAAAATCTTCAGCGGGCCCCTTGGTTTGGGCAACCATCCTGAATATTCTCGGATTCCCCAAATCGTTTTAGGGTCTCTGGAAACATTCAGGATAGATTGTAAAAGTTCCAGGCCAGTTACCGGGGTCAGATCTTTAATAATACAATACAGTGAGAGTTACAAAAAGGTTTCTTATATAATCCAGTGAGGGAGAGATGATAGAGAGAGAGCAACAACCTTTTCAAGGTAGTACATAACATAATAGCCGTTAGGCTTTTATGCTTATTTTAAGCGGTAATCATCCGGGGGTGCAGGGGGCAAAGCCCCCGCCGAGGCGCGCAGCGCCGAGTTTTAGCACGTACCTACGTTATAGTAAACTCTGTTGTGGAAGATTCATCTGCATTTATGATGCGATTGCTTTCAATCGCAGGTTTCTCTCGTTATCATGATTATGTTAGTTTGCAGTGGCTACCACAGTTTCTCAAAGTGGTCGACCCGGAGTCACTGTATCGGTTCTTAATTGGATCAATCTTGTGGCTCATCCTGTCAAGTGCAATTTTATAAATAGCAAACTGTGCTGAAAAGTCCTAAATTGAGTGAAAAAAAGCGAAAAATTTGATCTTAGAAAGTAGGTGCTAGCCAGTTCAAAATGCCGTTCTCACGACAAACTTGGAGTCAGCCATTGTGTTTAATGGGGAAACTTTATAAAGTAGGATGGTGTGAGCAGAACGGGCCTCATTGTGATCTTCATAACCAGGATTAAGTCGTTACCCTTGGAAATGGAAGGGGTGGAGGCATGATGATGCCGAGAGGTGGGCACACTAGTGGTTGTACCTTCGCCATTCGTTTACGACCGGCCCATAATCCCACCCAGTTCACTAGTGTCTTAACAGCTTATTTTCTGAAGAGTTATTAACCCTCTTTTGTGTCCCTTTTTTTTCCTTCAGCTCCTTCCCGAATTCATTCGAGGCAGCCGCGTTCTAGGGTGAAATAATATTGTTGTTATTAGACTTCATTAGTCTCTCTGAGTTTTCACTTAATTACCCCACAGCTATCTCCCATTATAATACGAAGTTTACTGTAATTGAATTAAAGAGCCGATGCTTTATTATGAAGAATGATGAAAATTACTCAAGTATAAAAATATAAGCAAAAATATGTATAAATGATTTTGTAATGTTTTTGTTGTAAATTAAACTGGTATAGGAACGATCCTTATAAGGGTTTTCAAGAGATACTTTCTATCAATAAAACTTGCAATATAAGTGTAGGAATAACTTATGGTACTCTTGAATGAACTTACCTCGTGGGAGTATTTACTGTGGAGAGTTGATCCTCATATACTCTCGGTAATTAATGTCTACAGACACCCCAAAAATGATAATTCGGACATCTAGGTTTCAGCTGATATGTAACATTATTTTTCTGATTGGGAATGTCGAATACAAGAGCCACTTGTTTTAGAAAAGGGAAGAGCAAAGTCTCCACAAACAAACTAGAGTTCATGTAATTAGTGCAGGATCAATCAAGACCCCCCTCTAGAATCATAAAAATTATTTCAATCATAAAAAGCTCAGCTTTCCAACTGTATTTTCAAATTTGAATTTACTCAGGCCAGTATGGGAGAAAATTCCGTTTCGCCGTCGGAAAGCGTGTTTCATTCAGGCCAAAATAAGGGTTCTAGGTAACAAGGATTTCGTTTGCGCATGCGCAGAGACTAATATTGATCCGGGGTCATGAGACTCATAGGGGACCATCTACACATCAAACCGAAAAATCCCCGAAAATTTCATCTAAATTGGTAAAGAACTCCCGGAGTTATGCGCGTAACAAGGATTTCACGTTTGCGCATGCGCAGAGGCTACTATCGATTCGGGGGTCATGAAACCTATAGGGGACCATCTACACCCCAACCCGCACAATCCCTGAAAATTTCATCAAAATCGGACTATAACTTCGTGTAGTTTTGCCCGTAACAAGGATTTGCTGACAGAGAGACAGACACACAGAAGACACACACACAGACAGACACGGAACCAAAATTGTTCAGAAAGGTCCAAAACGCAAAATGCGAGTGGAATTTTTGATTTTGGAGACAAAAAAATTTTCACATTCCGAAAGTGAAAACAATGCTTCCGCTACCTTAGTAGACTCGGAAGCAATAACGTGTCGTTTACTGCATCCATGTCACTGCCTCGGAAAGCTGAGCTTTCTAGCCAACTTTTCAAGAAACAGTACAAAATTTTCAAGTATGAGAATTAGGTTTTACACGTGATTGAAAAACTAGTTACTTCCTTGATTTTTTCACACACATTTCATTTTAGGCTAATTTTTTACCCACTAAACCCAAACAAATAATTGTTGTTTTGCCATCAGAAAGATGTACAATTCAATGCTCTTTCGAACGGTGTCTTCAGATTCGAATATTGTTGGAAAATTAGGCCGTTATGGCTGTTTTTGTCATGGAAAGTAGAAAACACGAAAACAATCTTAAACCGCGAATGACTCGGAAACGAAGCCTCTACACAAATATGTCTAGGAGGCACTTTTTGTCACGAGTTATTTGTAGAATTCACCCCTAGCCGGATGTACAACCTTAAATGGGGCATATACAACTTGTATATGCTGGGTATAATACATCAGAATAGGAGAGTGGAGTATAGGAGTGCTGGTCCATAATACGTAAAATTCTAACTCTAAACGTTGAATACCATGAAAACTATCTAACTTTATTTCTTAATTTGTTGTAGATATTCGAACTCTTACACATTTTATAGAAAATTCTGAACATATGGAGAATTTTCGACTTACCATTATTTATATAATTTATATATGTAATGTGACTTGTAGGATGTGACTGAGGAGTGCGGACCACGGGTAGGTAATTACCTACATTATTACATACTGATATTTGCAACTACAGCGAACTGGTTGCTCCAGATTTACCACTATTACATTAAATGTAATATCTATGAAATTTTCATACATACTATGTATTTTAATTAAATTCGAAGTACTGACTTACATATCCCTCCCTCCCTTGTAATTTCTTTCTTCAGTTTCTAACTTGCAAGAAATCCATGTTAGAATGTATCTTATACGAAAATATAACAATGATGCGGTAGGGTAGTCAGTTTGTATTACATCTATAGTATTGCACCTACATCCGCAGTCAATAGGTATGACTTCGATGTAATAAGGTTTTATTCCTCATGCATTTGAGTTACTGTTTCCATGTAGATAGATTTATGATATTTTTTCTATCAGAAGAATTACAAACTTCGAGCCACGAAAGATAAATTACCTGCAGGTTATTGCACTCGTTCCGACTTCCGTCCTCCCACATACTTGAAAGCTGGATAGATAGAGAAAAGTAGTTGACGGAGGAAAAAGAAAAAAAGTCATGTGCTATCCACAGTAAGGTGGTGGGGAAAAGGACCTTAGCTGAGTCAACTCGCCCAACTTTTTAACTTGTGTTTCTTGCAAACGTTAACATGTCCAAGAAAAAGTAACGGTCATCGCACGAACGTGGATCTTCGTAAAAAGTTTTTTTCCATCTCCCCTTCTTGGCTCTCCGGTTTTCTATCTCAAACAAAGAAATACGGGTTGAAAGTTTTCGTTTAACCACATAGTTATATCGATAAGTTTGATGGGAGTTGTGTTCTCGGAACACTTAGCACTTTTTTGATGGTTTAATGTACTACTGTGACAACCCATTTTCTCACGTTCGAAGCTGTATTATATTTCTATCTCTAAGTAAGTTAGCTATCAACTGAATTTCTATCAACTAATATTTCCGTCTATCTTTGAAAAAAGAGAGGTTTTACACCGTGTTTCATACATTTTTCGAAAGGAACCAGAGGAGAATTACGACAGTTCTAGTGAAAAGCTAGTCTCAGCTTATTTTTAGCAAAATTGTCTCAGCTTCTGTTACTTGATTCTTTTTCTGTTGTATTGGGCTCGCCTCATATTATAAAACGCTGCAAATTCTTTCATTGGGTTTATTATTCAATTGGCTTGCGTTCATGATTTGAATTTCTACTAAGCTTTGGAGTGTGCGTGTTTCACAGGTGACAGAGCGATTATTGAATTTCAGGAGATATGCATAGAGCACGTAAATCTGTTCTCAAACAAAATACCTATTTGGATGTATCAGTTGATCATATTTGTGTGCCTCCTGAAATTCAATAATTATCACCTGTGAAACAGGGACACTCCAAAGTTTAGTAGAAATTCAAATCATGAACGCAAAAAACTTGACTAATCAAGTAAAATCATCTACACTACATCACAACATCATTAGGGTGCTATTCCATAAACAATAAATGAGTTGGTTCACAAAATTTCAACGGTCTAAAAAATAAAGTATATAATGGTAAGTTTTAACTAATTTCTCATGAAAGTTCTTCAAAATAACAACTTACAAATAAATAACAACCCATAAAGGGCACTTTAAATTAAGTGCTGGCTAAAGATAACCAGGACAAATTTGAATGTTTTTTCCTGAAAATTTCAGATATTTTGCTAAAGCCGTTTGGGAGGAATCATGCGTACGGCGTACGGCGGACGGACGGAAAATTTTTTATTGCAGATTCGGATTCTACACTCTTTGAAACGTAAAGCATTGGGGGGCTTAGAATTTTCCTTTCAATAGCGATTACAGTGGTTTATTATTGAACCCATAAATAATTTCAATTTGAAAACCAGGCAAACCACCAGGACGAACACAGTTAAATCGATTTCGACGATTACTTCATCATCAGTAGCAAACATGAACTGGAGATACATCACAGAAAGCAGATCTTATGCAAGCCCAGGTGAAAGGAGATTGAATCCTATTGGCTCAGGGAAGAGAAAGGGGCGGGGAGGACCAACCAATGGCACTCGTAGCTTACAAAGTGAAAGGACCACAAACAGTAATATTATGGAGAGGGGGAGCCAAACTTAGAGCAAGAATGTATCCAGTAATGGTGAAATATTTTGAGGAATAACCTCATTTAAACATGTTCCAACGTACCACTCTTTACGTTATGAGTTTATATGAGCCTTTATGAGATGTATTACGATGATTATCCGCTAATGAAAATGTAGTTAAGTATAAGCACTACTTCCTCCTCTCTAAAAGAAAAAAAAGAAAAAAATAATAATAAAATGCTTTTGCATACTATAAAAAACTTCAATATTATTAATAATGAATGGTATTTTGCACTGGTCACTGACATTGACGTTGTGTGCCCCCATTTATTTGCCGCTTTAACTTGCTGGAATATCCCTAAGGTCGATCCGCATCTCGTCATTCTTCGGTCTTGTCCAGTACCGGCCGATAGCTCATCCGAATACTTGGCTCCTTTCCATATCCTGTTCATCCCATCTCAGAAGCCCAGGCATTATTCCAATGCCGCAGCCCCTTTTACTAGTACAGCTAGAAGTTCCATGTCAATTCATTAGAGTAATTAAAACAAGTTTCTAACTGAGTTTGAATGAGTCTGAGCAGTTGAGCTGACATATTGAACTGTATGTTGTGTGTTTACTATGTGGAACATCATCCATTCTGATGTCAATCAACTTTGTTACCACAACAGTAGTTTAATTGGCGGAACCACTGGCTTTCGATTGGCATAGACTTCTGTCTGAACTCAAGATACTATTGTTTTTTCCGCATGATATGTTCATTATCAGAACCAGAGTACTACCTGGGGAATGCCGTCCTTAGATGTGGAAAGTGTGATTGCTCACACGCTAGTCGCCTACAGTTCTACACCAAAGGCTTCAAACATGTCATCGATTGCATGGAACAGTGTATGAACTGAAATGAATCGGAGTCGTTAGTTCATTTCTTGTTTTTGTGCCCTCTCTACAAACCCTACCGAAACACCTATTTGGCGCCACTGACTCCAGGATACTCCACCGCGGACACACTAACAATCCATGCAGCCCATCTTGCCCTGGTTGAAATGTTGAATCTGGAGAACCCCGACTGCTACCAAGCCATTTCAAAATATATTGATTATTCTTTGTGACTGAGGGCATTCTCGCTTAATGAACGAAGGAAAAGTTAATATGGAGAAGGATGTTTTCATCGAGTTTAAGTGGCTTGTTTTTTCTCGTTTCGAAATGTCAAGAGTTACCAAATCGTTTTTAGCCTGGTTTTGTTTTTCTCTTTTTAAAGGCGGAATCATTGTTAAATTTCTCTTTATATATTTTATTTACTTGTACTACCAGTTATTACTAGTTTTATTTTAGAATATATTAAGTTTGCAACTCCTTGCAATATATGTTTTCCTGCAATAAAATGTATTGACAGTTCACATCATCCATTCTTTGTCGCGTTTGTTACGCTCAGATTATATCTCAAATCGTCTTGTCTTTATCACGATCGGTATGCTAAAAAATGTTTTATATCAAAAATTGTTTTTTTCTTGTAGTTGGTAATCCGAAAACGGTTGCAGTCTTCAAACTCCGTTGAGTGACTCATGAAACTATTTATTATTTCACAAACTTTACAAAACGCCGTGTGACTATATAGTTTAAGCCATCATGGTACCGCTTGAATTTCATTGCTCAAAAACCGAAATATCCAAGGAAACGGAATCTTTGTGATCAGGTCATGGAGGTTGGTCTAACCCCTTGATTGCCCCAATCGCCAAACCTAGCCGGTTGGTGATCTGAACCCATCTTTAGCGGAAGTAATGTTTTTAGATTCAGGAGACATACTTTCTTGCAGGGAATCAAAATTTCCTCTCGGAATCAGGGATTCCAACCATTCTGAATACCTTTAGGTATGAGCAAGTGTGGACGTCTCCACTGATCCTTGTAATAAACTGTACTCTTACAGCTTACATCTAATGATACAAACCCCGACTGTTGAATATGGAAACAAGGAGAGCTTTAATTTCTCTAAGTTATCCAACTTAAAATCGGGAATTCGAAAATCCATACACGAAACTCATTTTACCTACTATCCTAGGAGTATAATCAACTTGAAAGTTGATCGCCTGATCAACTTGTTTTCCCACCTTAATTTCAATCAACTTCACTTCATACAACACGACTCCATACCTTTTCATAACTCTGCAGAGGGTCCAATCTTTGGCAGATGGCAAGTTAGCCCAAACTTCTGAACCCTCTCTAAATTTTTGTTTTCATTCCTGTTTGTTTTACAAGTGTTCCTGTTTCATCAATTGAACGACTCAAGTAGATCAATAAAAGTTGAAACCATTTGGTATTGATAATGCGAGTTTCAATCCCAGCACCGTCCAACCAAGAGAGAACTCCAAGCCACCAGTACCTAATTGGTACGAGACGGCGAAGTGGTTATACAGTACCCGCACGACCGCCAGGTCTTGAAGGAGGGGTTGGTCTTGCCCCTTGATGTCCCCAATCGCCGAACCTAGTCGGTGGGTGGAATGAACTCATCTTTAGGGGAAGTAATGGTTTTAGATTCAGGAGACAAACTTTCTCGCACGGAATCAAAATTTCCACTCGCAATCGGAGATTCAAACCATTCTGAATTCCTTTCGGTATGAGCAAGTGTGGACGTGTCCACTGATCCTTGTGATAAACTGTACTTTTGCAGCTTCCATAGGATTTTGATGAACTTTCCGAAAAATATGCGTGTTGGAATGTAGATGGTCCTAGGGATGTCAATATTGGCAAAGAATATCGATATATCGAATATCGATATTCTTGAAAAGTATCGTGTAATAATTCGATATATCTGAGGAAAATATCGATATTTCCAAATATCGTAATCTTTTTTTCTTCAGACTTTAAACTCCGAATTACGTATGAGTTCAGTGAATAATAATTCATCATTGAATTTCATTCAACTACAGGTAGAGGATTCAACCACTCAAAAATACAATGAAACTTTATTCATGATTATAATTATGTACAGGATCCAGGGAGGTAAATTATCAATATTATGTAGGGATGTAAAATCTAAAAAAAAGGGAATGAAAACTGATAAAAAATTCAATCGAACCAATATTGGTTGGGGATAGAGGTGAGGCAAACCCTGTGATTGATTTGCTCTCCAGTAAGGGTCGCAATGGCTAGAACTTAAGTGTCCAAGATGTCCCTACATTTTTTACCTACGATTTGCCTACCTTATCTGATACAATTCCCCTGTTTTCAGTGGAAATTATAAAATTATTTTTGAGCAATAAGATGTAGGATATGATTCATATGATGACTTACGGCTGAAAAATATTGGATCCCATAGTGTACAGTTAATGCCTATATATCGATTTATCAAAATAGAAAATATCGCCCAAAAATATCGATATATCGACGGAAGAATATCGGTATTTTCTGGACATCCCTAGTATGTACCAACTTATACGCAGTGAAAAATGTTGAAATTGAGGTGTACTGTAATTTTTAGGACGTACTAAATCGCAGTTCTGTGAACGAAAAGTTTTAAAATATCCAAATTATTCTACAGAAGCCGAAAAATGGTTTTTTATAAATAACTTAGGTCCATTTTGTTTATGTTAACATTGATGAACTTAGGGTAGGCGTCACTAAAATCGTTTGAGCATAACATCGTCATCAATCATAGTATTCAATTGATTGTCTATAATTTCTTTAAACAACTAGAAAACTTACATATAATATATGTTACATATTATGTAACATATAACTTACATACAGCATACAAATGTAATTACAGGACAGAGATTTGAGCCGAATCCCAACGAAAAATAGAGTAAAATAATCATTTTAGAACGAGATTGTTCGTCGGACGAAGATGAGAAACGTTGTTTATATTGTTGTTTGTGAACGGGATATTAATTTACAATAAAATAATCCGATAACGGGTGTCGGAAATTTAGGAGCAGGCCTCAGCCTCGGAAGAGCAAGGAGAAAGGGTAATAGTGGTATCGCACTTCTGGAAGAACGAACTTCTCCAACAGAAACCCGGTCGATAGAAATGACGGGAGTTGGGCGAGCGTGAGGTGATTGAGAACGGGAGAGGATGTATAGGTCCGGGGAGGTCCCGAAGTTAACATTGTGATGGTATAAGAACAAAACTCAACGCCGGAATCCACTAATGAAGCGCGAGTTTCGCGAATTTCTCCACACCGGCGCCCTCGCTGCTCTTCAGCGCCTCCCTAAAGCGCCAATAAATCCTATGGACAGACAATTAAGAAGTTGAACCAGGTTTAACTCCCTAGACCCCATTCCGGGATCCCCAGTCTGTTGGAATGAGTGGAGGAGAGGGTGCAGGCCAATTATAAAGTTGGTATAATTAAAGGGCCTTGGCGGAGGGGTTGGACGAGAAAGAGGGAAACGATGTTCATACAACATTTAATTCAGAAATTACAGCCCTATGACATCGCTCGTTAGGAGTTGTTAGTGAGAGCCCTTCCGCTAACGCCTTCCACAAATGATCGTTGCAGATTATGTACAAGCAGGGGGATCGGCGGTTGGGGAACATCACTAGTGCACTGAGGGTGCGGTTAGGAATTACTAACGATGCTCTAAATTCATGATTAAATTTATTTTTCAAAACCTACCCACCATTGAGTCTCAAAACAACACACCATTCCATACGCTTATTTCTATAAAGAACATATAATATAAGACCATGATGTCTTTCCTTTTAAGTTTCCACTCCGTTCAACGTAGTAATAACGTTGAGCCCAGTATTAATATGGATCTCTTCAAATGTAACGGTAGTTTTTGGACGAGAGGAAAATTGGAAGAAATCTCACTCCTCGGTGAAGTTGACGTATTTTTTTATCGTACAATTGTGGTTTTAACAATAGAATTTATCCCAGATGTAGCAGAAGCTATCCATGAACCATTTGAGAAGTAATGAACTATTACGAAGTACGACAATTCCAAATCGTGCATCCCAGATGGTTCGATCAAGATTCATAAGATAGTGTAATAAGTGACCCTGATAGCTGTTAAAAATAATTGCCTTGCAAATGAGAAAAGTTTTAGGAATTGTTGTAATTCCTTTGAGTTTATCATTTTCAATAATATGCCTTTGTGGGCTTATAGCAAAAACGCTGCAAATTCTTTCACTGGGGTTTATTATTCAATCGGCTTGCGTTCATGATTTGAATTTCTACTAAGCTTTGGAGTAAGTGTTTCACAGGGCGATTATTGAATTTCAGGAGATGTACATGGAGCACGTGAATCTGTTTTCGACCAAAATACCTATTTGGATTGATCAGTTGATCATCCTCTGAAATTCAATTTATCCTGTGACGCAACTCCAAAGTTTGGTAGAAATTCAATTATCATTGAATAAAATACCCCGTGCAAAGAATTTGATGTTTTTTTGAACCTCAATATCCCCCACAATAAAAAGATCTATAATTTATCAAGTCCTTTCGATAGAAAAGTCGATTAGCCAAAGGGAGACACATGTAGAGGGGGCACACAAATATCATTTCAATGCAAAAGGTGTTTTGGATGAGAAAGATTTATTCTATGAAAAAAATCTATGAATAAAACACGAACCATGAACGCAAGCCAATTTAATCAGTGAAAGAAAAACTTATTTCGGATAGTGGAATGTGGGTTAATATTGAATTATTTCTATATATTATTTTCATATGTATCGCTACTAAAAAGCAAGTATTTGGAGTATCCACATAAGTAAATGTAAGGCCGAATAAGGTTAAAACAAACAATAATGCCAAAATGTTTTAAATTTATGATTCAAAAAGTAATTTTCAAATAGGAAAATATAGAATAATTCAAAATTACAGCCCTTAAAGGGTCATTTTACGTTTCAAGTGCAGCTGGCTCAAGAATTGGGGCTGTCGTCGGACCAAGATTCCTGGAAAATTTCAAGAAAAATTCGGAAAATAGCCTGTGACCGAGCGATTACAATGGTTTATATTGAAATAAACAAAATTATTAACGTTTTATCCACTGATTTGTGTCCACAAAATACAATCGAAAAAATAAATAAATATATTCAGGAAAATAGTTGGTTCTAACTTCAAGCTACTCCTATCGCCTCACTTGCGTAGATGCTGTGTACCAAATTTATTTCCAAAAACTTTGGTATTCGAAGTTTTTACAGTCATGTAGTAGCTCGGTGTCATTTCCTAGACAGCAAATCGACTGGGAAATATGTATTTCAGATCCATAAAAACTCACCCACGGCAAATAACGACATTTTCTGAACCTAAGAAGAGGACCCCCCCTCCCGCCAAACCTCGCAATTTCATGAGCAATCAAGATTTATTCAAAAAATCATGAACCTATGTGTCACAATTGGAAGCGTTTCACTTTTCATATGTAAAAAAAGCTATGCCGATGTGATATAAAGAATGGTGGGCGTAATACTTGTTTAAAACACACAATCAGTGAAAGACGTTTGGATCAAATGATACGCAACCAAGATATTCTGCGATGTATAGAATAATTCAAAATTCTAAACTGATAATCGTTTCGTGAAGAACATCTTGTTTCTCAAAATAAACTTGGCACTTTCAGCGCTGTGACTGTCATTGAAGGTTAGACTCGCATCTAACCGCGCTTTTCTTAATTAATAACGAGGAATTCTCTGTTTGCCCGATGACCTGATCCCACAGGTCCATTAATGCTTCATCACGTGCTTCTTTTCCATTAAATATTTCTTACTTCTCTCCGAAAGCTATATTTATTTTAGTCAAAA
This sequence comes from Creontiades dilutus, assembly GCA_031894815.1. Lineage (NCBI taxonomy): Eukaryota > Metazoa > Arthropoda > Insecta > Hemiptera > Miridae > Creontiades > Creontiades dilutus. The sequence continues at coordinate 1,510,643 of JAVIWC010000391.1, forward strand.
GGTTTCAAGATCCAACATTCACTATTTAGCTAATATTAAACTGGTACATTCAAAGAACTTGTTTGATTTCATTTAATTTGCTAATAACTTAGCGACCTTCGGTTCAAGTTTATCCCTAAATCAAGAGAGAAGGTTACAATTATTAATACTTTATTTGGATTCGGAGCGGCAACCCATCCCTTTTTCCATCAGTACCTAAAACAATTATTTATCAAAACTTACTATTACTAGAACTATTACTAAAAAATAGTGATAGTCTTTCAATAAATAGGAACTCGATGACATTTCTTGACATATCGAGGGTGGCAAACATCACTGCATTATGCAATGAGTCGCATGGTAGTTTTTACAACAGCACGAAGGAAAGTTTTGTTCGAGTTATTACCACCATAGCCAAAATTATAACGGATCGTCACAGCCTAATTCATCAGAAAGATCATGACAACTCACATGGTTCTACATTATAAAATTGGATCTGGAGATTACAAAAAACAACCCAAAGCAAAAGCGTTAGCAAAAAGTCCAACTTTCATAAAAACAAATTGGAAGAGCAATATTTTTTACTCCTGTTCCCATTACTGTGAAGCAGCCTTCATAGACCCGTCTCACTTACGAACTTCCGCACAGTTAAAACGCAGCTGTTGACAACTTTTCATAATGAGCTTGGACAGATTAAGGGTTTTTTTCACGGCCCTAATGAGGAAGACGCGAACATCTCTCTTGAGGTGAAAGGGGTCTAAAAATGATTTTCAGGATTAATATTTTACTCTAACCCAGACTCGGCCTTAAAACATTTTCAGTTTTTTGAAAAACAAGAATAGATTTAATTCGAGCTCATGGCGCTTACGTCAATTATATACCTACTAACGACCAATTAGCTGTTCTTTATATACAAACAAAATCGAAGGTCCAACAAAAACAAGAAATGAAAGAGATTGATTTACCCAATTTTCGTGAATTAAATACATTTCCAACGATATGGTCCGCTCTTACGTTCCAGTTGATTCAGGCTTCCATTAATCATACAAGGGTGATTTTTGATAATTCCTGATGACCTTACTAATTGTACGTAACAATTGTGTTAATGAAGTTACAACAAATAGTATTTTTTGGAAAATGAAAGTTAATTGATCTTCTGAGTGTATCATCTTCTTGTATTAATCGAGAAAAAAAAATCCTTAATAACTGCATTTTTAAAGCGCTTTCCGACATTTTAAATGATAAAATCGTTTGTAAAACTAGCTCATTAATAATTTACTATGTTCATTATAAGTCTTCATTGTTTGTACGTGTACCGAAATACCAATCATTTCGGCTTTATGTTTAGGAACGTATAAAACCGGAAGAGGTTTCTCAGTCCTCTTGATAGATAGATAGATAGATAGTTGATTTACATCATTTTACATGTTACATTCTCCATTTGAATAATAACTGATGACCGAGCTAGATAGTGTAACAATGTGGCCCAGTGGAATGTTCTTACATCTAATTTTTATGGGGTACGTACCTATAACACTATAATTAAATTTTTTTTGTTAAAATTTAGATTGGTCATTCCATGAAATGATGAACTTGAGTATACACGCCATTTATATAGCTGCTAATTTTATATAATCATTAATTTTAGTTAATAAAGTACTAATATGGGTTATCTCTTTTTAGTTTGTAAGTTTCTTTTTTGAATAGATGCTGACTGTTTATCTTCATTAGATTTCTAATTTTTTCAAAATCTTTATTGACTATCTGCATGCCTCTGTATTTTGTCGTCATTTGAGCAAATGCATTTTTTACTCTCGGCAACTTGAGTCTCAAATCAGCAAAATATATATTTTTGTGTTTACGAATTAGTTTTAGCATATTTAGTGTGTACAATTGGTGGACCGTTAACAGATTCAAATCATGAAATAATGTGTGTGTGTGTGTGTGTGTGTACCCTTAGGGTCATTTTTTGGATTGAAAATTTTGAAATGAAAGTGTTGGTACTTGAAAGTGTTCCTCCATATTACAATCGCATACTGTAAGGTTGACTCAAACAGCGCCTGATAGATATTGATCTTTAGCTCATCTGATAGAAATTTTAGTCTATAGAGGGTATAAGCACATTTCCTTAGCTTTTGACACAAATTTTGAATGTGGTGGGTCCATTTCATTTGATAATCGAAAGTCACTCTTAATAAATAAAGCTATTCAATTTTTTGATTTTTGAACAGTCACACGGTGAAAAGAGCGCTCTACTAATGACAATCAATATAATTTACAAATTAGTTATGTGGCACGGTAATGGCTCACTCACTCTAGAAGCAAATAGAATCTAGACGGTTAGAAAGAGCACTGTTGTTGAGTATATATCTAGGTATTTTTTTGCAATTTGTAACATTTCTAGAAATGAAAATATGCATTTCAAATATGAATGAAATCTGAAGTTCAAATTGGAATTTTCTGAACATTTTTCTCAAAGAAAGTTCATTTTAGAGCCACTTTATGTCGAGATGATGGTTCGTCTGTATAATAATCAGAATCTGACGATGATGTGAACAGATTCAGATAATTGTGCGCGAAACTGTGGCGACAAGCCAATAACTGTAGGGAATCCTCGAAACCCACCGGATCTCTCCTTTTTCCTTTCTTTTCCTGATTCAAGAGAAAATAAATTGAATGCAATGGCTCTTTGTTTGGAGATGGAAGGAGAAATAGGTCGTAGGCGCTAGCCTGCTGGTTGGAAGAGAGAATTCAAATAAAGTTGAGAATTCCAAGAATGTTATGCCCAACTTGCGGGCTCGCGTTCTTGAAGAGGTGGCAGAAGACCGTTCATTTAATTCTTATCCTCTTTTTTCGCGTTTCACTGTCTCGCGTTTTCCGTATCTAGTATTTGATTGCTCCTAATTTAAATTGGTTTAGCCATACTAATCGCTTAGTTGGTTTCTTTATTATTTATAGGTAATTGAAAAAAACAAAAATTATAATATCAAAATTAACGAATCGGCCCGAACCTTTTTAAGAGCTTCAGTATTTTTAAATGGACATTCGTTACCGGAGGATTTAAAGGCATTTTTTTTTTCTGGAATCGCATTTCAAAATATACGCCAACATAATTGAATAAGCAAACAAATAAAAAAAATTGATTGGGGATTAAGAACATGAGAATGAAGAAATTATTCTGGGAAAATGAAATATAAATAGGCTCGAAAAAAACAGGAGCTTCTCTTGCGTCCTCAACTGGCAGGTTTCATACCTTGTATTTTATTGACAGCGATATCTACAAAGCTCACACATTTGTAGGGTTTCTGCAAAATAGTGGTAATGTGCAAACAAATTATGCGCTGGATAACCATTGCATAGGTTCTTTCTAGATCTAAATGTTTTGCTTTCCTTATTCTAATGGAGTGTGATGCGGGAATATTACACACGCACGCGGACATCTGGGTGTTACACAGCAAGAATGAATACTCGTAGAACTAATTCACGGTTTGTGAGTCACAAAACAGCCGTACTGCCAATAGTAAGTATGAGTAAACATCGTTCACAAGGCAAAACATAAGATTATATGGTAACTGTGAAATGACACTACTTCCTACGGTTGATAGGGATAATTAGGTTTGACTCATTAGAGTCCAGAATCACCTGCAGATTGACGAGAGGGTTGAGCTGCTATGTACACAATCAGGTATGTTGTCCTTGCCTTGATTACGGTAAACTCGGCTCACAGGAACAATACCTTCAAGTTTTCAATCAGGTTATTTGGAGGTGTCACAGCCCTCTTCACTGGCCAAACCTTCTTCGAGCTCTTTCTTGACCTACATCAGTTAACTGAACCAGCCTTCTTAAAATTACTACCCCTGGATACCTCTGGATATGGCGAGCACAGTAATAAATTTGAATGTCTTGGATGAATTCCCCACGTATGCTCTTCATATTTGAATTGCTTCACGAAAAAGGGCCTCAGTCCTAAAAGCAAGTTTTTGGGAAATCGAAAAAAAAAACTATCTGCCGTCCATAGTTTTTTAAGCAAATGGCTGGAATGGTCATAATTTGTTACAACCTTTTCCATGATGTTTCTTTCAAGTTATTGGTGAATATGAACAATAAGGTAAATATATTTTTCATTTATTTGTAAAATCATGGACTGAGGCCTTTTCTTTGGGGAACGATGTTGTCTTACGGAATTTGGGTCTTGTTTTGGCAATAAAATTCATTATGAAATGAAATAATGCTTTAATTAAAAATTAGACATAGGAAGTTGGTGGCCAACCATTGTTATAAAAATTCAGATCATGAAATTGCAACGCAAAAGAAAAGCTTATTTTCTAAAATGTTTAGTATTGTAAAAAATTTCTGTTTATCCATCAACGGCATCTCCTTGTGCAGCCGGCCATGGGCAAAGGCTGTTGACAAAACTGTTTAAATTTTTGAGGGACATATTCGGAAAGTTCCCTCAGATCATAAATTTTCCTTAGCTTAATAGATACTTTTCCAGCTGGGCATGCAGGAGCGGTTGGGGGTGATGGTGTTACTCCTTTTGCGGTATTATTACGGAATTGGAAAGTGTATTTCATTAACCCATTAATAGTTGGGTGAGCAATCAGGATCCCTGGATATTTTGAGTCAAACGAAAAGTGTGAGAAGCATTAGATGCCAAAACGAACTTTTTGGTCTTTAGTGACAGTTTCTTGTGACACTGGAGTATTTGTGAACCACGAAGGACACCAACCCTTGCAATCGTGTACGTCCGAGGCTTCAATTTTTTTAAGGTGAACGTACCAACATTGTCTATGAATGAATTTCGTGGCTATCTGTCTGATGGAGTAAAGGCTATCCAAACGCCCCGTCGTTTTTTATCGGGCTGAAGTCTCGATCACATGGCAAGAAGCTATGTCCTCGAACTGGGAAGTACTGTTCAATTTTCTTGAATTTCCCTGTTTCTGCGAGGGCAGATAAAAATCGTGAAAGTGCATGGTTTTATTCCTGCCCTCAACAGGTCCTTTCTAACTTCACCCCCTAACTAATGGTGCAAGTTTTTTTTGATACACATTTACATTTATTTGGGTCATGTAGAATGTTTCTTGGACTAGGATCACTGGCACCGACACATATAATCAACACAAATGGACAGAACTTTGGGATCTTTTTTGTTTTCAGCTTCCGATTTTAATGTATTATAAAAAATTTGTGCTCGTTGCTTATGAATCATCATTTTTGCATCGACAACTCTTCTGCAAACAGAACGGGGATAGGGAGTGTAGGGAATTTGTCGGATGCGAAATTCGCCTACTATTTTAGCTTTCTCTCTGAAAGGAGATACTTGCCTACGTTTTAAGGTTAAAGGAAGGTGGATAGCGCGCAAAGTTGGCGATACCGGCCGCAAGCGTCCGAAGCACCAAGGTTGGTTGCTGGAAAGGAGATGAGATGGAGTAGAGTGCAAGATTCGTGATCCCAGTCTCTCAAGGCTGCAGCACCAATGTACAAGCTACGGAGGAGAGGTTTTGGATGCTGAGGCGATCCCAGTCTCTCGAAACTGCAGCACCTCAACGGAAGGGAAGGTAGGTAGGGATGTCTAACTGACCGAGCTGAGTAGATACTCAAAGGCAAGGTTAGGAAGTTAAAAATGAGAACGCAGGGATTCAGGTTAATGCTGCCAGGGCTTCTACCGACTAAACCATTTTTCTGCTCGCAGGCCGGGTTCTTATACGGATAGGGAACCCCTTCTACCCTGCTCCCTTCGAGGAGGGTGAAAGGGGCGACGCTACCTGGTCGGCTTGGCCCTTCTTTATTAGGGAATAATTCTAACGTACGAATGTGAATTCTTTACAGGGGAGATCCTAACAAACGAGTGGGGGTAGGCGGCGTCGAGTTGGTTCGGCGTCACACACTGATAATTCACGAAGTAGGGGCCCAAATCCGGACTCAGTCCTGTCTAACGTAAAACACCGCAAACAAGAGAAGCGTTGGACTGAGACCATTTCATTGTAAATCGATGCATCGTACTTCCCAAAACTATAATCGAGAAAAACACCATTTTGCTTTTTTTGTGAAAGAGGTCCTTTCTTTGTGAAGCAATTCATTTGTAAGAATATTTTTAAATTCCATCGTTGTCCATATCTTGCTCAGTTTCATATGGCTGTCTTTAACCAAACTTCGCTAGATTGGTATAATCTGAACTGGAATTCAGGATCTGGATTGACGAGATTGGAACTTTTTATAGATTGTCGAGGCGATGTCACACATTTATTATTAGGAAATTTATGTTTTATCTGACCACGTTGCAATTAACTGTCAAGTTAGTCATTATAATATAACGTCGTATTTTCATTTTTTTAAATTTTTACTTAAATCAGAAGGTCAAAACCACGATGTACTGTTACATTTTTACTGTTACAAAGGACAATGCACAAAACTTGTCATTATTTATAATGAACTGTTTTTCTTTCTTCAATGACGCTACATTTTTAGTACTGCTCTTTATCAATATCTTCGGCAATGATTATACGCTGATGGTCTCATAAAAACCATGTTTCGTGCTTTGAAACGAAAATTGTATCGCTCTGATGCTACTAGAGGCAAGTTTCCATGGCTGGAAAGGACAAATCACGGAGGCGCCTCGAATACAACAACGAGAGCCAAGTTTAACAACATAATCGGAACATTTTCATTGGGAGCCGCGGTGGCTGTACCCCTTCCTGATAGTACTAACGTGCGGCCGAGCAATTAGCGAGTGAGATGTTAGCAGCACCTGGTCCGCCCGCTTTCAGTGGAGCCAAGCAGAACCTTCCAGCCATTGGATTGGTTTACCAGTTGCGACATGTGGCTCCGTCCACTCACGTTCCCCGTTCGGTCAATAGTTGAGATACAGAACCGAAAGGCGTTTCGGAATGAAAGTAACAGATGCGGAGCAGGCATTCTGGGAATTAGTTTTTTTCAATATTGGAAGCTGCTCCAATCATAAGTATCTAATGGTTTTGCAAGATCTCGCAACAGAAGATCTATTAAAAACTGTTGGGACTTTATTTACAGCACAAGAGAGAGCCTACTGAACAAATTTCAGTGGGGCATCTAAAATACTCTCCATGAAAAGACAGTTTACCACAGCGGCTCTTTTGGGTGTACCTCTGACATCAAAATGAGCATTTTGTTAGGGAGAACACTGGAGTAATGACTGTCATAAATTCATTATTAAACAATTCTCTATAAGTCAACCATTTTCAATTTTGCACTTTTCTCTTTTAACTCCTACTATACATTCATGTAAATAAATAACTTGGATTTTCTGTTCGTAAAAACGATATTCTTTATTTGATAGTAATTTGTAACGTTAGTTATTCCGAATCAATGTCACAAATAGTTTGAAATCATAAAAATTTGAAATGCAAAATTTTGATGGCAGATAAATCATTTCTAATTTTGCAAGTCCGGCACAGTCCCGCCAGACGCTTTAAAGATCTCAAGCAGGTAGAGTTGTCCTACGGATCTGCTCAATTTTCTCCCTCCAGGTAAAGTTGCTTGTGCAACTCTGGTCTTGCTAACTCGACTGTGGGCGAGTCCTATAATTTTCGTTACACATCACGTGCATCTTAAAGTATGATCTCCTTTGTGAACAATCGATCCGATGTTGGAGTATTGTTGTACTGACTCATTGTTGCTTCAATTTTTTTGTTCAGGTTCGCGTGAACAAGAGAGTGTTCTTCTTCCCAATATTTCCAGAATCGTTCAAAATATTCTTGGCCTTTTCCCCAAGTTTTTATCTACGATTTCCTATCATATCAGCTGATACTGCTTCTGATTCGACATCTTTTAATTAATTGTAAACTCCGAACTTTTAAGAAATGGGCTGGAGTTAGGTAATTGTTTGAAGAAATATCATATCGAATGTAAACTAGAGGTCTGCTGTTCAATATGCCTCGAACTCTGCAATGACCATCTTGAGTTTGAGAAAGTGTTAACAATAACTTCCCACCACTTTTTCGCAATCTCCTCTCATCCAAAGAGCCTTTTGGCTATAAATTTCCATCTAACCCCTTGATATACAGTCTCGAGATTTTCATTCCCTTACATTACCAAAGATAGATTTCGTGGTAAGGAATTGGGGTACATTATCTGACAAAATTTGATTAGTAACCCCTCTTCTCGCAACGAACCATCAAAGTGCCTATTGAACTTGACAATCCCACAACAACTTCCAAGGGAAAAAGCTCTTGTAACCATCCATGTAAATCAACAGATCCACAATTTTGTTTTTCTAACTCCCTTCACGAAAAGGGGTCCTAAATAGTCAAATTCTGCGAAATAGAGGATTATGTTCCTAGTAACTTTGCAAATGTTAGCCGTACCATTGGGTGGAGCCTGCAGGGGGCTCCTTCATATTTTATGCAGAATTGACCGGACTTCACAACTTGTTGTACTGCTAGCGACTTTTCGATATCGAGTAAGTCTTCCGTATTTCGGCAAGAGTGTGCGAAACCCCTGTGTGTGCTAAACTGCCATATACTATCCTAATCTCAAGAGTAGCAAAGTATTCACCATCAGGTAACAACTTTGGATAGTTCCCATTCGACTTAAATTTCGCATGCATTATCCGGGCCTTTGCACCGCAGAATCGTTGTTCACCCATCCATAAACCATGCTGGGCTTGAGGAGAGCTGACCACTGGTCAGTGACCAGCTTGTACCTAATTTTTTTTATTTGTACTTACCTCTCCCAAAGTAGAATCAATATGTGTAACTCATGTGGCTAATGGACCCTATATTTTGACTCAATTCCTACATTTTCCACAAATCTTAGAATGTAAACAGTTATTGATGTGTTTGTGCGAATAATAGCATGTTTCATCGATGATAAATGGCATAAGGACTAAATTTTCATGCTTAATAAAAGCCGAACAAGTTTGTAAACATTTATATTCTTCATAAAATTATGGATACTCCTCGTACAATCCAACAATAATTTTACATCATGACCAATCCTTATTAGACCTGTAAAGTTATTCAGGACCATACCACAAAATATAGGGATATTTGAGCAGCTGAGGCTTCGTTTTGCTAATTTAGCCGGATTAAGTTTCGGCCTCATATAGCCCACACTACACTACACCAATCGACTTTCTTCTTCTTATTTTTTTTCAAAGGTTCTCAACAAATCAGTAATGGATATAACTGTTCTGATCAAATCCAATTCAAAAATGCACTGTGAATCAGTCCACAAATATTTTGCTGATATCTATTTGCAGACCTTTCTCCACAAATGATAAACACTTGATGCCGATTAAAAACCCCAATAACTCTAAACGAGGGGTGTTAACTCCACCTACAGGTGTCACTGTAAGAAACTAAAATTTTGCAGTAACTTTCAGTCAAGTAAATAGCTGCCGCTCTTGAGATGCAAGCAATGTAAAACCCCCGTCTAAGACTCCTACCCACCGAGGGATGCTAATAGTTTGTTATGCGGGAAAATGGTGATCCGACTTTTTTCCACTCATTCTTTAATCTTTAAATACAGAGTTAGTTTGTCGTTTCAGTCCAATTTTTTTTGCAGGAAAATGTAAATTGGTTATAAAATGGAAGAGACATTACAGTGGATAAAAAACAACAAGCAATGTAACATAACCTTTTGAGCGGTGGTCATAGCTCAGCCTTTTGGACTTGATTCCAATTACATTTTGAATTAAATCTCAACTCATGCCAAGCACTTGAGAATTAGTACAACTATTTACGTTTTCACAATGGTTCTCTGAAGCATGGGTGGTAACAGCGTTTGAAATACCCTCTTCATCGGTCTAACGCAGGCGGGGGAAATCTACAGTACATCCTTTTAGTAACAGTAAAGGAGTTCTGATAATCAGCTTAACTATAATTTATTTTTAACGCAGACATTTAAGTAGCTAAATTACTTGGATGCAAATTACGAGGGGACTCGAAAATCTAAGTTTACCCTGTTTAAAATATTAAAATAAAAACGCTTCGAAAAATTCGGGACACAAAAATGTTATTGACTCACTTGAACACTACTTTTTTACGTAGTCCTTTCTCTTTGAGGTCAGCCTCTATAGCCAACCCCCCCCCCCCCCCCATCCTTTGTTCGGAGCACTCAAGATCTACTATAGTCTTCTGGTTGAGAGTTCCTGCAATCGAGGTAGATTTACTGTGAAATTGAATATGTCACATTCGATCTTTGGTGTATTCCTCTGTGTCGTCATTCGCATTTTTTCTTCCTTCTTAATTTTATTGGCTTCGACAATACATTCAGCCGTTACTAACAGTTATATATTATTATATTATATTATATTATATTATATTATATTATATTTTCGTGACTGGAGATGTCTACAAATCCACGTTTATTTCACCGAAAAAGTCAAACAAGGCTTCGTAAACAGTTTGGTTTGAGGATGTAAGCAGCGTATCCAGGTTGAATAGTCTCGTGGTGTGCCGGGGAATTTTGTTAATTAGATGGTGTTGCTGTCGCATATCTAGGGAAAATCAGCACAATGTGGAGCATTGTCAAATAGTTTTTTGACTGTTTTATTTTATTCAGGCACACCATCCGTCCATGTTGTAATCGGGTCAAAGTTCTATAAAAGCTTTTTGGTAGTTCACTCGAGCGGACGTGAAATGGCTTTTTAGATAACAAAAATTGTAGTGTCGCCCAGAGGGATAATTCAGATATTCTTGTATCCATGAATCGTGACATTTCGTGGCGATTATGCTCTTTAAGTCTGTGTGGGTAAAAACTAGTTGGTGAAGGCCACGTAAGAGTTTGTCTTGCGAGAGCGTCTACCGTTTCATTCCTCGTTACTCCTTTATGGCTTTTAACCCAACAAAATTCGATCACAAGTGCTTTGGCGAGGTAATAAAGGTGAAGGATTTCACTTTCATGTCATGTCATTCGCATTGTAAGACATCAGTCAGCTATTGGGTACCTGCAATTCTTGTTAATGAATTGTAGTGTAAATAACTTGAAAAACCTGGGTTCCTATATGCCACTTAGGTAGGTGAATGGATGCAACATATATATTCATTAAGCGTGAAATTATTCTGTAAATCAAGGTGTATTTATGGTGAGATGGTGGTGACGCTGGATCGGGGCCAACCCTCTAAATCATGATGGAATATGAGTAGCTCCAGGCAACCCTTCGTCCACTTCCATCTGAAGCGTTGTCCAGACAGTGATAAACGGATATTGCAAAGTGTAGAGAAAGGCAGAGGGTGCTTGAGATGGAAAAACGATACCCCACTTTCCCCCGACAGTCAACCATCTCTCTCGTGCCTCTATCCCACTCCCAGCAGTCTCATGACTTCGATAAATTGGCGGATTAGGGATATTGACGTCGCGGGGGGTAGTTTCTAGGACGTTACGCCGCCTTCAAAACAAGATGGAAATCGGAACATCTTTTACGACCCTATCGACGTTATAAAAGAGCTTATCGACCCTAGTTAAGGGTCGTAATGATTTTCGTGAGGCTTCAAGTTGGTCGTTTTTGCGCAGTTGACTTTTCAAGATAGATAGATGACGAAAATTCATAACGAAGTATTCGTTTTCGTTGATAAAACGAGCTGACATTCCTCATCGGAGGAAACGTCACTTACTTAATTCACTAGTTAGGCTTACAAGAAATCGATGCATCTACCACGGACCTAACATTACTAGCTTATTTGAAAATGGGGCTAGTTCGAATTACAACATTTGTTTCGGAAAAAATATTATGGTATAGTCGAAAAGTGTCCAAAAATATGTACAAGTCGAGTCCGCTGCCTACCACGGGGGAACAGCATTTGAAGTTTCGACTCAGGACGCTGAAAGCTTCGGCATTCAATCAAATGATTGAGTAATATCCATCAAGTTTTAACTTCCTTGGGTGAGAAGGAGATAATTTAGCTCAGTAAGCTGATGGGGGCAGAGCCCGTTGGTTCAGAGAAGTTCTCCTATCAAATATGAATTTCCTTGGGTTAACTGGAGAAAAATGTAGCTCATCAGGGTTAGCCTCTAGGTTTATTCATCTCTTGATGCCTCGGGGGGGCACAGGGAAAAAAATAATCCTTCCCACACGACATTTCGATCAGCATTTGTGTAAGCTAAACTTGACTGATTAAGAAGAATTTCCTCATTTGCCTATGTTACGGGGATCTGAGTCGGCTAAATTAGAGAAAAAAATCTTCTAAGCGTAATAAGTTAAATACAGTGGTAGAACAATTATTAATACGTCGGGTCAAATAGGCACTGTAAATTGTACTGTTCTATAATACAAATACCTCCTACATTGAACTAAAGTTGTGGTATTGGTTTTGCCAACAATTTAGCTGTCATTTCCATATATTTCTACGGCCACAGTTATACATTTTGCTCTTAGCGCTAACGGTAACAAGTACAAAAGATGTGTTGTTACTGACGTGGAGCGGAAAGCTGCCATATAGTATGTTTTCCAAGTACAAAGGAACTTTTTGGAAAGGTAGATGGTCTGTCAAAGCTCAAAGCTCGCTCACAATGTGGTGGCAGATAAACAAACGAAACGAACGCGTCTCTCCTCTCGGTGAGTTAGTTACGGATAATGATGGTCCTGGATTAAAACTGATGTTAATACGCTGGTCAACGTCCTTAAATAAAGTTCGTTCCAAGCACACATCAACTTATTAGTGTATCGGGCACAAAATCTTAATGTTATCCATGGGAGAGTCTGACACTACTATATACACAAGTCGGAGTCCCCCGTCAGTGACAGATTTTGATAAAATATTATACATATTATCAAAATCATCCATTGATTCGATATTTGGAAAGGCTGTTATGAAAATAGTTGAAAACCTGAGTGAGCGATGTTATGTCCAACTCGCTGGTGGGTGGAATGTAGTGGTCTCGTCTAAATTCAACTCACGAAGCAAGCCAATGTCAGCCCCGAGAAAACAACCCTTTGAGGGATAATAACGGAATGGCGTTATTCTCCTGGAATGCAGAAAAATTCGAACATCCAAACGAGCAGAACTACTAAATATAAATGTGTAATTAAATTTATAATATTCATCCCAGAGGCTGGTGGTAGTGGTCGATTCATTGTGGATGTGACGGTTGTAATAGTTAGGTGCTAGGTTATTATAGCTTCCATTACATTACAGTGCTTCAAACATGATGTCGCAAAATCCAACCTTCTACAGGTGAGTATGTTGTGGATATATAGCTTTTCCAAGTCAGATTCAGAAATTTCCAAACCAATTTCAGAATTTTCCATTTCAATTTCAGACTTTTCCATTTCAATTTCAGAATTTTCCATTTCAATTTCAGAATGTGATCAATATCCGGGTGGGAGCGGTTTCTGAAATTGAAATGGAAAATTCTGAAATTGAAATCGAAAATTCTGAAATTGAAATGGAAAAGTCTGAAATCGAAATGGAAAATTCTGAAGCTGACTTGGAAAAACTATGTCATTGCTCCTTTTAATGATATAAACTTGATATCTTTAGTTTCCTAGAATCGTCTGTTAATATGTATCTCTCTTGATACCTGTTCAAAACCAGGGCTTTGGACTCAGAAAAACTTCTTAATTTGCGCTTATTGTTAGGTTTTCAATACTAAGTAGAGTGAGAACTGTCACCGGCCATTCCTCGTTTTTCTCCCCAGATTACCAGGTCAAGTTTTTATTAATACTTTCACCACATATACCAACTCCTTATATTGTATTCGCACGTAACACAACTTGGAAATTCCTCGCATTCAGTCAAGTTCACTTCCTCCTCATGAATTCCTTGGGAAACCAAAAGTCCAATGAACTCCGGGTTTCACCAGAGGAAATTAGCTAGATCTTGCCCTTGTGCATCACGAGTTACTATTGTCTCCCTCATTTTACCGTCAACTGCCCCTTCTGCGTTCATTTTGGGAAGCGTAACCAATAGTGAAGTGATAATTTGTGTGAAATATTTAATTTAAGGGACTTTTTATATTCCTGGTTTCAATTTCTCAAGTTGAGTTGATCTGTGTAAAGTGTTAATGTAGCGTAATAGTGTGGTAATTAAAAAAAACGCTGCAAATTCTTTCACTGGGATTCATTATCCAATGATTCATGATTTGAATTTCTTTTAAGCTTTGGAGTGTGCGTGTTTCTCAGGTGATAGAGCGATTTTTGAATTTCAGGAGGCACACAAATATGATCAACTGATCAATCCAAATAGGTATTTCGGTTGAGAACCGATTTAAGTGCTCTATGCATATCTCCTGAAATTCAATAATCGCTCCATCACCTGTGAAACACTCACACTCCAAAACTTAGTAGAAATTCAAATCATGAATCATTGAATAATAAACCCCAGTGAAAGAATTTGCAGCGTTTTTTTCAAGAGCGATTACAATGGAAAAATTACTATTTGAAAATTTTAAATTTCGTAAGACGGATCATGCATATCAGAATGCTTCAACCCGTGTATCGGCTATAAACCCTTCTAGGAGTTCACTCCAGTATCCACGTTCACTACATCACTAGGTTACTGGGATCAAAACAAAAAAAAAAAAAAAGTTGTGTTTGTTTTGATCGCAGTAACCTAATGATGTAAAGAATGTGGATGCATATGTTGGCTCAATGAATCGGGCCATACGTCGGGAATGGTTTGAGCTACGGACCTGGGGAGGGGCTCATTCGATTCCTCATGGAAAGTTCTTCAAAAAAGTCCAAATTTAGGCCGCCTTGACTTTTTTTGAGGTTTTTTAGGGATTTTACAAAACTTTAACAACCCTTAAAGGGCACTTTAAATTAAGCGAGAGTGCTGGCTAAAGAATTGGGGCGTTGTCGGACCAATATTGATTTTTCCTGAAAATTTCAGATGTTTTGCTCCAGCCGTTTGGGAGAAATCGTGCGTACGGCGGACGCTCGGAAAATTTTTTATTGCAGATTTGGATTCTACACCCTTTGAAACGTAAACCATGAAATTTTCAGGGGGTTAGCATTTTTTCTTTTTTTTCAAGAGCGATTACAATGGTTTATTATTGAATAATAAACCAAAGAATTTCAAGTATCTGTTTTCGAAAGTGGTGTTTTCTACTGCAACGCCTCCGCTAAGGCCTAGACGATACCGTACGGTACAAATCACTTTGCAATTATCGTTCTAAATCCCATCGAAAGTACCATCATGTCATCCAATACACAATCATTATTTCAAGTATCAACACTTTGTTATCACTCAAATGATTGGCTGGCTTGTGAAGTCTAGATACGACTCATTCCCATCAATGATGGTAATCACCTGAACTACAATTCCCAATTTATTTAATAAAATGTTTTTTTATTATTCATTTTTTTGTTGTGGATGTTAGTAGGAGAAGTAGATTATATGTTCAGAGTTTGAGGCAGGATTTGAATTACGTATTACTCGTAAGATTTTCACTGTTGTTATTTAGTATTATTCTTGAAAAATGCATGTAGATTAAAAAAGGGAGCCACAGTTCATCCGATTACGACTTTAATCTCACGAATGGAAATGTGTGTATTTTCTGTTGATATATATCTATTCTATCGGTAGAAGTTTGGCTCCTAACTGTCGGTTTCCACTGGTGTGTGTTGTGTTTCACCACAACACAAACAGGCTGATCACACTCTACCTCTAATTATTGTGTCTCCACACCTGGTCAACGGCCGGCTATGTCTGGAAGATACATGCGTTATATCTTATGTTAATTATCTTAGCCCCCCGTCTCGACGTACCTTGGGGAGGTCTCTTGACGCTCAGTAAAGACGGCTGTTATCATCGCTAATTACAGAACAATCTGTTGTACTAACGAGCCACCCGGGAGAAGCGGTAAAGCAGACTCAGCTCGACGGTTCCATTGTCCAGGTACAATACTGTTCAACAATCCTAAAGGTGAAGTGCATTTAGTTTGCTGAACTGTATGTCGTTGCTTTTCATACCTCTCCTCCGCCCGAACATTGATCCATGTATTGCGTGCAACTGAGGCGCCTTGCCTATAATTTGTAGGATTAAGTGCTAGTTACATTCATATGCAACCGTCTGATATGGGACTTGATATTGCATATTAAACACATAATCATATTTAATTCACATGAATTTTACTGACATTTTCAAATTTAAACAATCAAAAAGTATAGTATGGTTTTCTTATATTTAAAGTTTTCTTAGGTGCTTAGAGAAACATGAGAGACATTAGAAATACCTAATTTTTTCCATATCAAGATCAACTATGGTGCAGTACGTAGATCAGTAGCTTTTCTTGGCGAAAATCATGAAATAACTGTGAATCTTCGATGTGAGATGGATCCCAAAAGGCATCGTTGTTACTCGGTTTCCCACCGGCGAAGGCCCTCGTCATTTACTTTGATCATTGAAGCAATGAGCATAAGATGGTTTCAAAATTTAGGAAATTTTTTCTGAAAGGGACTGCTGAAGGTTTTCAGCACGATAACTATTCAACACTTTGTTATAATAATAACGGTTACATTTTTTTTTTTTTTTCAGGAAATATGGTAACTTTCAGTGGGTTCATTTTTTAGATAGAAAAAAAATACTTCCTTCATTGTTAGTAGGAAGTTTAGGAAGGAGTTCCTAATTTGTACGTGTAATTCATTTTCTCAGAACTTCTATAACGATAATTTAATCAATACAAATACACTTCATCTATCTGAATCTGTCTTTATTACATGGAAGTCCGGGTTTTTAAATGACCAGTTTGTAAATCGTCTATAAAAAAAAAAAAAAAATAATAATAATAAGAATTGACCCCTTCTAATCTCTGTTTTGGTTTATTATTCGATAATAAACCATTGTAATCGCTCTTGAAAAAAAATGTCTAACCCCCCTGAAAATTTCATGGCTTACGTTTCAAAGGGTGTAGTATCCGAATCTGCAATGAAAATGTTTCCGTCCGTCCGCCGTACGCCGTGCGCACGATTTCTCCCAAACGGCTGGAGCAAAACATCCGAAATTTTCAGGAAAAATCAATATTGGTCCGACAACGCCCCAATTCTTGAGCCAGCTCTCTCACTTAATTTAACGTGCCCTTTAAGGGTTGTCAAAGTTTTGTAAAATCCCTAAAAACCTCAAAAAATTTCAAGGCGGCCCAAATTTGGACTCTTTTTGAAGAACTTTCCACGAGGAATCGAATGAGACCCTCCGCAGGTCCGTAGGTCAAACCATTTCCGATGTATGGCCCGATTTATGGTGCCAACATTTGCGTTATTTTGGTTTATTATTGTTTTTGTTTTGATTGCAGTAACCTAGTGATGTAGTGAACGTGGATACTGTAGTGAACTCCTAAAAGGGTTTAAAGCCGATACATGGGTTGAACTATTCTATTATATAAAAATAATATTATTTAAAATTCGAATAGAGAGTAAAAACGCTGCAAATTCTTTCGGGGTTTATTATTCAATTGGCTTGCGTTCATGATTTGAATTTATACTAAGCTTTGGAGTGTGCGTGTTTCACAGGTGATAGAGCGATTATTGAATTTCAGGAGGCACACGAATATGATCAACTGATCAATCCAAATAGGTATTTTGTTGAGAACAGATTACGTGCTCTATGCATATCTCCTGAAATTCAATAATCGCTCTATCACCTGTGAAACACGCCACTCCAAAGCTTAGTAGAAATTCAAATCGTGAACGCAAGCCAATTGAATAATAAACCCCATTGAAAGAATCTGCAGCGTTTTTTATTATGAGATTTTAAGTTGAAGTGAGTTCAACAACTAAACCAAATTATTAATTGAACGAATGAAGAATAACTAAAATAGACTGTGCTTGTGAATAAATAACGATTGATCACTGTTGCCTTGTTGACTGTTACACTGTTGCGTTACCCCTTAGATGCGTTGTAAAAATGAATAACTGCACCAATCCCAACGTTAGTCTTTATTAGGAATTGATTAACAGATTATTGAAGATGATTAACATGCTTTACATAACATTTTGCCAGCTCGGTTGCCTATACACTGTTAACATGATCATCCCTTAAATCGTAGAAAAAGAAGAGGCACCGATTGCCGACTAGTACATCAGGGTATAGAATGAATAATAGTATATGATGTAGTGAAAAAAGTGCTCTAAAAAGAGTAGTGAAAAAGCGTGCGTTAAAAAAAGGAAAAATTTAAATAAATAACTTAAGAGCCATGTTACGGAGAAGGCGTCCGATAAACCTTTACTTACTTCTTACTCTTCCTTCCCTTCCCACCCAACTCGGCTGTTACGCTGTTACCTGTTAAAAATTTAATTTCATGCATGCGTAAACATTGTGCTTAAAGGGTGTGAAGGAAAGGGATGTAAGTGGGTAGTGCATTTGCTTTTAGTGGCCTCCTGCCGCCAAACTCCTTTCAATGACGATCCCAACGCTTCGCCGATCCAATTTTTATAACTTCAGACGGAACTCCTCAGCGTCTATGAAAAATGTACCTGGACGTAAATGAGGGAGTTAGTGAAGTTGACGTGCGGTTATTTAACTTTCAAGACATCCAAGATTGGCCAAATATTGTAATCAGTTGTCTTTCCTATGGATATCCATAGTTCCATATCAATGATGCTCTCTTCCTGTTTCTTGAAACCAATACTCCTGAGAAAAAACCTGAAGGACTTTTTTTAACAAAGACAACGACAAGCATTTCGAAAAGCGTTTGGAGAATGACCGAATCATCGGAGAACAGTACCTATTGTGGTTGATTTTACAAATAAATCCGCACTTGAAACATGTCGAACGAACTTGAAAATAAAACCAGCCGTTACTATTATTAGGAAACGTAGAGTTTTAAAAGAGCAAGGAGAATTCTTCTCGGCATTGATAGCTGTTCTGTTATTAGCATATTACCGCTCTTCAGCGTCCGTTTCTCTTCCCTCGGCGGAAACCTTATGTAAATTGAGCGGGCGGTCGGCGGAGCGGCGAGGAGGGATGAACTGCCCGTATAGGCCCCATAAGGGAGGTTGAGTTTGGGGTCAACCAAGCAAACAAAGGGCAGTAGCGCGGAAGAAAAGGAAAAATCTTTTCTGCCGAAGATACGGGTTTCTATCCTCGATACGTCCTTCACCATTGAAAATTAGATTATATACACGATACGAAAAAAAAACCCCATCCTGAATC
This sequence comes from Creontiades dilutus, assembly GCA_031894815.1. Lineage (NCBI taxonomy): Eukaryota > Metazoa > Arthropoda > Insecta > Hemiptera > Miridae > Creontiades > Creontiades dilutus. The sequence continues at coordinate 1,529,692 of JAVIWC010000391.1, forward strand.
CAAACAAACCGGTCAATCTCCGATACACTCAAGTAGAAATATAAGGCAACGGTATTCAGCTAAAGCACACAATCATTCTGTTATTGCACCTCGTACTATTTTTTCAATTTTTGTTGAGATCGGTTCCAAAAGAAATATCAGATTGTATTACTTGTTCATTTTTCTACAATACACGTTGATTTGTTACACTAGTTTACAAAACTCATAAAAGCTGAATTTCGCCCCCACTGTTCATGATTCAATGAAATTCATAAGGAAATATGGATAATGAAACATGCTACGTACAATAATTTACTGAACATGAAGTATTGAGAATTCAGTCACGATTTGTGGATTCGCACTGACTTTCAGCAAATCCGATGAGACATTAAATATTGGGAATTCCTAACGTATAACGAGAAAGGAGATGGAATGTGTCCTGTCAACGGTTGCTGTGTCTGCAAAATCATGATGTTGATGATAAAAAGCTTCAGCGCAAAAAACTTTAGCGCAATCTGCTTAGCGGGACTTGCTACTGCACCTTTAGGCCTTCAAGTATTGCAAGGTGTTGCCAGGTATGTGTCAGAGGGTCAAGCAACCCCCTAAAATCACAAACCGTTTTATTGGCTTAACATGGGCCGACCGTTTCGAGGAACTTTTTCAACAGGATGTGAATTCGTTTTGACGCACGTATAATGAAAACTAATTAAGGAAGTTTCTCACCTTTATGTAAAGAATTTCTGTATCGTCGTCCATTGTCAAGAATGAATCGTGAGCGTATGCGAGGTATAGGTACCTTCTTCAACGTGGCAGAATTGTTGATTGACGGAACTTTCAAATAACTGTTGCTTGCATTGATCATGAGATGCAGGATTTGTTGGAATTGTTGGGAGTTTTGAGTAACATACATGGTGTTGCGAATCAGCTGTAAATCCGGGAGGTGCTCAAAGTTAGAAGTCGGTTGTGTAGTCCCCCTCGAATTAATTTATTGGACTTGACGCTTAATTCTTCCACTGTCTTTCTTTTGAGAGTAATAGTTTTTCAATCCCTTGTTCAGAGCGGCCACTTTTAACACTCATTATACGGTTAACCCCATGGTCAATCTCAATAAAAACACCTTGCAGTGTCGATTAGTTCAGTGGAACATCTTCCTCTGATCTTGCTTGGCGAACTTCATCATGTAGGAACCGTATGTTAGAGTTCATGCTGATCAAGAAGTGTTGGAAATATGGTAGTAAATATATTCACATTCAAGTGATTTGAAATTTAGAAAAATAATAGTTTCTAAAAATAGATCGGCCCATCCAGACATTAGTATGAATATTCGCATTCACGTTATGTGTGTTTGAACTGAATGAAATATTAAAGAGAATGCATTTCTTCAAAGAGAGGAACTCTAAAATAAAATAAAAATGGATCATAAACCACGAACGGTTTTTTGTTGGGACTAAGTTCTGGGTGCATTTTCTGTCAATCCCATAGTGTGAGCTCAAAAGAATAACTTAAAAAGAAAAAAAAATTGAAAAAACCACTGATAGTTGTTGTTTGTTATTATTATAAATTCCGTCAACGAATCGAGTAATCCCTAACAAAGTGAACCTGTAATTTACACCTCTTACTAATCAAATGGAATAATTGCAATGAAATTTCGTTTTCGAGAGTTCCTTTCGAAATTGCGTTTTTCATCAATTTTGTTTTCTACTTGCGGTCAAGTAGGACATTGATAGAATTTTATTCGTTGTTGATCTTTAGGTATCTGGAAGTCAGTTACAAGATATTACGGTTGACCGATACAGAAATGATAAACTTTTCAGTAACTATTTGCAGTGTTTAGCAGTAAGTTTCCTCAAGTTTCAAAATATACCAGAATGGATATATCCTCTAATTTTGGAAAAATGTATTCTCTATCTTTCGGGAGGCAATAGGTTCATTTTTCTTCACAATTTGTTAACAATCATGATTTATTATAGTGTAGTATAATATACTCGTATTTGTGAATTGATAAACCAAAATTAATAGGTTCATTTCTTGCATATGAGTTCGATTTAATTTCCGGGAAATTAGATTTGAATACTCTCCCCACTTGTCTCCTCCGCTCATCTAGATTCCGTGTGACAGCGTGATTGCACGGCTCTTCCAGAAAATGAATTTTTCGATCCAACTCTATGATTCCGTCTCCGTTATTTTCTGTGATGAGACCAAGCGATCTGACGGCTGTCGATCACGGAATGTAATTTGCTAACATCGACGATGTATCTATTTCTTTCTTCGCATTTGCAAATCTCATTTCACTTCGCGTCTCACGTCTCCAAGCGTAAATGACACAGACATTTGAATGAAAGGTAATCATTTTGTGTTAAGCAAACGATTCTACTCAGATGTTTTGGTGATGGGTAATTTTCTTCCCGTCTGTAATAATGAAATTTACAATTTCGGATGTCTGAAATAATTTCGTTCTGCGTATGGATCTTATGGGATCGCTTCATGATTGAATACAAATCCAAAAACCTATTATGCAGTCACCAATACAACTCAGTGATTCCATTGATCATGTTCTTCTAGCTATAATTGTTGAAGTTGAAAGAATTTGGTTAAAGTATTTGAGTAACATGACAGAAATAACCGTAAATTTATGCTTATTTAGCATTGTTTCCTTAAACTGTACACTGTAATATACGATCTTCGTTTGAAGGAATTTGAGGATTCAAGCTGTAATGGAACAAAACCTACCATACTAGCATCATGTACTAATTTAATTTTAAATTTTCATTACATACTCTTAAATTTTTGTCTATTTTCCCCCCTCGAAATTTATTTACCACTTCCATTGGAATTCAACATTAATGTGTTTCAGAAACAAAGTCCTCACGTTTTTGCGGAATATGTTCTGTTACTAAGGAAAGTCAGCCTGTTATAATTTAGTTTTTCGACAAGTTCTTTGAAAAATACATTCTGTCATAAAATGGGATTTCACTGTAATTTCCATACTCTGCAAAAATTCCTTCATCAATTTGGATTAAAATCATTAACTAAACTTTCTAGTGGATTGAAACTACAAAATGTTGACCTTCTCGAACGGTTGCTTAAAAATTCAAAATAGGTTTGTCGATTCTAAAAATTGAAAACTAAACAGTTGCCTGGTAGGGTTGACAGTGTACTTAACGTCGCACAACGTCGAAAATTGAAATTGCATGATTGCAAAGTGTTCGGAAATGACTAAAAATGAAATACGTATTACTTATCCACTAAACATTAAATTCCTAGAATTAATTCTTACTTATAACTGTCTCATTCAATTCTTACATAACAACTATAGCGTTATTTTTTTCACGAAAAATCCCAAAAATTATTATTAGGTTTACCTGAATACATTTACCATCACGACCTTGCTAAAAGCTCACAATTTGGTATGCGCAGTCCCAATAACTGAATTAAACAGTGTAGACATTTATTTTAAATCACCAAGAATTTATCATCCTCCTCCTCTCAATTTTCGTTGTTGCAAACTTTGGACATTACATTGTGACAAGTAGGTGCTACATCCCGAGTCAAACTTCCACTGTCCATAATACTGTTCTAGGTGTCAGTTATTCTCGTTTATTGATCAATAGTAACATGGAATAAAAGACTGAAAATAGCAAAGAGTCTCGAGTGGTGTCTTTACTAATAAGCTTTTGCTTACTGCCTTTGATTTCAGAGCGTGACGTTTAGGAGGGAAATGGTCCTGTTGATTTTTTTGAGAACCATTGAACTTACAGACTCAAAGAGAGTTATATACAACTTGTTATGAACGACTTCATCTTATTCCATTAAGATATGAAAGACAAAAATAGCAGTAACTTTGTTGATAAAAACAGTGAACTGTAATTTCTATTTCCAAATTTGAGGGTCAACAATATTTTATTTTTTAGGTACGTAAAATCCTTTATTGAAAATAATAAACCAAATCACCTGTTATCTTGGGTGAGTTCTCAAAGAGCTTTACCGAGCAAATCGGAAAAATGCTTCGGAAAAAGTACCTTTCTTTGTGACTGCCTCAACAGTTGAGCGGTAGCGGGCTTCGGGAGTAGTGCCCGATCTCCTTGGATCTTAAGGAGAGGTCAGAGTTATCTATGGTCGTCCTAGAAACAATTAGTGGACTATAATTCTTCGTTGCTGATAATAAATTCGTTGATGCGTTCTCCTCATTCAATAGTTCAGTCCAGAATATGGAAAGATAATATTAGTCGAATCATCTTACCTACCAACCTACAAAAAAATCAAGTAATCGAAGAGGTTTAGCCATCAAGTTTCTTAGGGGGTAATTAAAACTACTCTTCATCCGAGGTAATCTGAAGCCGCTCCCAACCCGTTCTTTCCACATTGATTCACCCTTGAGGGTATACGGGCAATCGGAAGGGGCCAGGCCTTATCTCGCTCTACCAGGCACATTGGATTGAAGTCCTAGGGGTAAACTCCAAACCCTCCCACATCGGCAATCAATATTGCCCAGGTAAGATGGAAAAGGCTGCGAACACTATCATTGAAGCCGTAGGTGCGAGGGGTGAGAATCTCGTTATTTTTAATGGCCCTACTCATTCAAGGTTTGAAAAGCGGTTGGGGAACGGATAAGAGGGTGTTTATTGGTTGTCCTCTCCTTTTCTCCGCCTTGCCTCCTAAGACTCCTTGAGAAGCTCTCATCTTGTCCTGGATTTCACTCACACTACTTGCCAAATAGAATTGCATCATCTCTAAGCGATGTTATCGATGGATATGAAGTACCTTGTCTGACTAAAACTTGAAGATGCACATCGAGTATACTTCAATTGGAATGCCCATTTTTACTGGCCAACTATACTGGTCATCCTGATATTTCTGAAACCAGGATTTCAGAGTCAAGGAATAACTCAATCAATCTTGTAAAGTTTAATAGACGGAAATCCTGAAAACAAGCTTCTCTCATATTTAATATTGTACTCCCACCTTTGTGAGTTGAAAAACATCTTATGCCGAAAGTCTACGTAAATATTGATCGTTTTCATTTTCGCAAACGTTAGTTATAATGTTTTAAACCGAGATGACTGCTGGGCCTGGATAACTTGGGCGAATAATTAATGAATTTATCGGATTTTAGGTAATACCCCTAAAACCTGGGGCGCGTTCCAATAACAAACAATCCCCCATGTGTGAGTTACGCAATGTACTGAGCAATGTAGTATTACGTTTTCTCGTACCAATCAATTATTACTCCTAGAGTTTATTGATTTTGTTAAAAGTATCGTTTCTAAACCCTTCCTATACCTATTCAATTATTGTTACCAAACATGTTCAAGTCATGCCTTTCCAAACTGAAGACGACTGTGTGCAAATAATCATATTATGTGTTAAATTTAGTTTCGTTTCTAATAAAGTTATTTTATCGAACCACAGTTACATAAATCATCCTCAACACCTCAATTAAGTCAATCCTTTTTTGTGTGCGGTTTCAAACTCCGGATTATTCAGTCCCAGTCAGAATTTCATCATAAGAATGAACTTTGTATTTGATTCGTTTGATGTTACTACATAAATTCGATGAAAGGGACCACGAAACAATACAGTGTGGAATTCCCTAAAATCAAAATTGAAAGTTCAACGTTTGATGGTTTAATTTTAACGAACAACATAAACTTAGCTGTGTGACTTCTGGTTGAACAGAAACCATATATCACATTTTTCTTGTATTTCGGGGGAGACAAATTCTTTTCAGTATATTTCGCAATAGATTTATCCATTTTGGCTGCACTACTGTTTATAAAGCAACAAAACATCAACTATTAGGCCGGTTTGCCTACAGGAAAATTAAGTGTTTACTATTCTTATTAAAAACCTAAAAACTGAAGGAATGAACAAAGATTCAATCACAAATGATGAAGAAGATTTAAAAAATAATATAATTACCGTAGTTTTAATTCACTAGACTTTCATTATCAAAATCTATAGGTTCTTTTGGTTTACTATTCAATAATAAACCATTGTAATCGCTCTTGAAAAAAAAAAAAAAAAAAAAAATTCAAACCCCACAGAAAATTTTATGGTTTATGTCTCAAAGGGTGTTGAATCCAAATCTGCAATAACAAATTTTCCGTCCGTCCGTCCGCCGTATGCACGATTTATCCCAGACGGCTGGAGCAAAAATCTGAAATTTTCAGGAAAAATCCATGTTTGTCCGACAACGCCCCAATTCTTTAGCCAGCTCTCTCACTTAATTTAAAGTGCCCTTTAAGGGTTGTCAAAGTTTTGTAAAATCCCTAAAAACCTCAAAAAAAAAAGTCAAGGCGGCCTAAATTTGGACTTTTTTTGAAGAACTTTCCATGAGGAATCGAATGAGCCCCTCCCCAGGTCCGTAGCTTAAACCATTACCGATGCATGGCCCGATTTTTCGAGGTTTTCTTGATCGAACTCATTCGGGGAAATTTGAACACGAACATGATCTGCTGTGCTTTGATGTCAAATGTAGTGACCTTTATTCTCCTGCTGAACATTTTAGTAAATGGAAATTCTTTTCTTAGAAGAATATCTTGCACTGAATGGGATAATAATGAATTATCCTGAGAATTCATGTTTTTAGGAGATTGATTGAAAAATATAATACAATCTTCCCTTAAATCTGTTAGCTTCGGAAGAAATAATAATGTTTCCCTCATTAGAAAAGTAGGCAGTGGAGTGTTTCTCTCGTCCTAAATTACAAGAGAAGAAATCGATCCAAGAGCCTCCCAAGTACACAGACAATTAGACGGAACCAAGTCCGGTAAATCTCTTCGGACGGTGTTGCTCAGAAACTTTTTCTTTCTATTCTCAAATCACCTCCATCCTCCCTTTTATACGGTTAGAGAGATTCGCTCTCTTGTGAGATTTAGGGGGAAGGACGGCGAAGGAGTGGAGGAAACCCCATGATCAAAAGAACTTTAGTTGGATCCAGAAATGTGCTGGCGTCGCTGGTCATCAACTGAAGACATAAAAGAGGATCTTTAAACCTTTCCCTTGCTCTCGTCTTTTCTCTGCCCCTATCCGTCTTGTTCTGGGCTTACTCGAGCGCCGTGGGTTCCCCCTTCAGGATGATAAAGCTTGTTGTTGCGAACGCCATCATTTCTCCCTCTTTTGTTTGATGGAGGTGATCCTATTGAGGGATATAGGTGATAATATTATGAGCGGGAGAGCTACCTTCCTGGCAATTTTCTTTCGCAAGAATGCCTTTTTTTTCCTGTTCTTGGGATCGAACATAAATTTTTTATAGCCCACTTCCTGAGGTATTTCTAGAGTCTCGTTTTTGCGTAGGGACATACACAAAAGGATCATGAAATGCTTGAAGCTTGCATATATGATGGTGGAGTAACCTCTCGGAATCTTCGGCGGGGATGTTAAAATTTACGGTCACGTAGATGCTAAAAAACTTCCGTAACGTAAATACACTACGATGACAATTTATTCGGATCTTAGGATTCCCAGGTTTTACGCTTACTTCAATAACCGAAAAATGGTCTTCAAAAGATGAGCATTGAACATAGATTCAAAATTTCTTTACCTGCGAGTAAAACTCTTAGAATTATAACGTATAAGGACAAACAAAAATAAATGAACACCTCAAAATGTAATATGAGTGTTCATGAACGAAGAAGCTCAACAACTAGGTACTGATGTATCGGGGGATTCTTAATTTTTTTTTTTCACTCATTTAAAGGAGAAATTGACCATTACCTGCTATCTATATTGCATCATTAAGATAAATTACGATTAGGGTAATAAGATGCCAATTCTTTGTAAGCTTCCCTCCGGTTCAGTTGTAAAAGATCGAATGTAGAAGTTTCAATTTTCGATCTGTTTTCGTTATACTACGAGGAATTGGGAGCCGCTCTTCAAGTCTTCAGCTGCTCATGATTTACTATTTTCTATTGTCTGATTGATCTTCAACAATACCCTTAATAGATATATTCTGGAAATACCCAAGACTTATTGCCTCTGAAATTGTTAGAAGGAGAGTCTTCTGGTTCAGGGACTTGAAAGTGTTGGCGGGGAAATACGGCTGCCAATTTGATGGGGACCTGGACAACCTGGAAAATTGGATGCCTCAGCTTGAGAGCCTTGTGCGCTCTGTAAAGGATACCTGGAAAGGTGAAATGGTTGTGAAGGCCATGGAGTCGAGCCGTATATACCGCCTGCTAAATCATGAACGCAAGCCAGCATTGCTATCTAGTGAGCGAGAGGAGCATTATGGGTAGTGCGCTGGGTCGTACGCTTCAGAGGTGCGATTTTGCAGCTTAACTGTAAACCCTATGACCAGGATGACGGGCCGAGCACAATTTGCTCTTTATGCAGCATGGGCGTCCAGGAAGATCTCAGTCACTTCCTGGGAGTCTGCCCAGTTCTTGGGGAGTTCAGACGGAGGTTCTTTGGGGGTGCAACGCTGGACGCAAACACCATGGTGAGGCTCCTTGAATAGGATGACTGGTTGGCTCTGGCAAGGTTTGGTTCGGTGGCCTGGAAGTATAGAGCAATGCTGGTGGCAGAGTTCAACTCGTGACATGACCTACTCCCTTTCAGCGTTGATTATGGGCTCTTTATCTCCTTTTTCTTTGTGTTTACAGTTGTTCCATTATCCTGTTCTATTGTTATTATTCACATAATAGTGCTATGTGCAAGGTTCATTAACCTAATTCGTTTTCCCATTCCTGACAAATGTGCCTGTTGTTCTTGGTGACTTAATGATTTACTGTTAGTCGTAATACATTTTTACTTTGATTAAATAATGTAACAATTATACCTAAGTCAATTGATAGCTTTTCAAAATATCATATAAAATAATAATGTAATTATTCATAAAATATTCTACCTCTAAACTATTTGTAAAATACTTAGAATGATGTTTCAATAAATGTGTTTTTCTTCTTCTTCTCCTTCTATATTCTGGAAATACTTGAATGTAATGGACCCCCCTCTTAAAATAATCCCACGTTTGAATTCGTACACCTTCTCATCATCAACTGTGTTCATCCTTTCTGAGTACGGAAAACACTGAAAAAAGTAATAGTACCCATTACCATTATTTTATTTATTTATTTATTTATTTATTTTTTTGAGTAGCTTCAACTGATTTTAATGGGATCTTCTAACGTGGTAGAAAGAGGTTATTGTATAATTAATTTCCTAATTCACAATTGCGTTGTTAATTTTATCACTGATCCCAAGCATCTTTGAATGCAAACTGGATGTTGTGGGTAGCCTGAAGTCAAATTTATCAATGAACTAGAGTAGAGGTATATGATTTACATATCACATCATCAATATTGTGGCACAATATTTGCAAGTTATGCATTATGAGAATAAACACTTGGCTAGATTTTTATCGGCACGAGTGAGACGTTAGAGCTCCAGTAATAGGTACTCCATTCACCCTCTAGCTGTCATTCTTTCTTTTTTATTTTCTCATTTTACGGAATAAAAAAGAAGGGAACATAAAAAGTATAAATTGTCTAGAATGACAAGACAAATAAAGCAGTGAAGAGAGCGATAGTTCTGCTCGTCGGACCAGGAGACCCCTGTCAGTTTTAGCTCGTGATGTGCCCCCCATCGCTGACTTTTCAGGCAAAAACATTTCACGAGTAAGCCCCAGGAAAAACGGTCGAGGCAGGCGAGCGGAACGGGTGAAGTTAATACAGCCAGTGCCGGCTGAACGAAAAAAAAAATTTTTTTGTCGCTTCGGAACTTCGGATAAGAACAAAAATGGAATGGGCATAGGGGCAGCCAGGAAGTAACATTACCTTCGGGATTCTTCGTTAAACAAATTATTGAGGAAGAAGTTTTTTGGAATAGTAGAAATGCTTGATGAAGGGGTCCACCGACATTAGGAATCCTTAACATGACAGAAATGTAAGTTACTGACATGAACTATACACCTTGTTTGTAGTTTTTTTTCCAAAATTTAAACAATAAATTTTCATTTCAATTTAGAGTAATCATTAAGTGTAATAGTTACATGGTTGTATCTGCAGATATATAAAAAACGTCTGCCAAGTGGGTGTGGCACATAGCTTCCTCGTATCCATAACATGACTGTATGGATCATTGAAAATTACTATTGACTAAAGAACTTCGTTCAATTAGGCGAAGTAAATATTGAATTAGGGTAAATTTATTGTTATGCAGGAGCATAACTTGAGAAAATAAAGGTAGGCATGTTTAACTATTGAACAAACTATAAAATATACCTAATAATAAAAATTGACATTGACGCTGAATGGATAGATGACTGAAGTGATAAATAATTATTATGACATTTCTAAAAATACGATATAAGCATCGTTCAATGACGGATCAAATAATGTTGGGTTGACTGCAGCGTCGTTGCAAAGTACCCAACTGCCGTCATCCCTCCGCACAATGGCTGTATATATCTTGCGCATGCGCAGAGGCTACTATTGATCCGGGGTTCATGAAACTCATAGGGGACCATCTACACATCAAACCGAACAATCCCTGAAAATTTCATCGAAATTGGTCAAGAACTCCCGGAGTTATGCTCGTAACAAGGATTTCACGTTTGCGCATGCGCAGAGGCTACTATTGATCCGGGGGTCATGAAACTCATAGGGGACCATCTACACCCCAACCCGCACAATCCCTGAAAATTTCATCAAAATCGGACTATAACTTCTCGTAGTTTTGCCCGTAACAAGGATTTGCTGACAGACAGACACACAGACAGACACGGAACCAAAATTGTTCAGAAAGGTCTAAAACGCAAAATGCGAGTGGAATTTTCGATTTTGGAGACAAAAAAATTTTCACATTTCGAAAGTGAAAACAATGCTTCCGCTACCTTGGTAGACTTGGAAGCAATATACGAACAGCATTTGACAGGTTCCGGAATTTATAGAGGCTTTACATTGATTGCCTGAGGGCTTTTCTTTTTTACACACGTACCTATGTGATCCAGGCAAGATTTTGTTTAAATAAGGACCCCAATTTCCTGGCAGGTGGTGTATTGAGAGGAAAACTATCTCTCAAGCACAGTTGCTGTCACCCAACTTCATGGTGTCACTGTTTCTCTATTGCATCATAACGTTTGGAGTGATTCATTTTGTTTCTTTCAACTATTTACTCGTTAATTAGCTTCAATGAACGTGATATATCAAAAGAAAATTACTTTTATCTTAATATTCTCTCAATAGCAATGGAGAGTATTGTTTAAATTCTCGTGTTCTTAAAGTCGTTTTGGGGGAAGATGGAACTGAAGGTTGGATGAGAACGAAAAATGAACGCAAAAACCTCAGAGGGAGAGCGGAAAGTGATTGGATTGTGAATTATTGGCAAACTGAGTTGATTAGGGTTGTAAGGCAACTTGTAGTATAATAAAAAGAGAGAAAAAAGATTTTCTGAATCCTGAGCTAGGTGGAGGGGAAATTATTATTTCAGCTACCAGCCCATTACGCGGTGGAAAAGTCGAGCAAGAGAGTGTTGCCCGATACTGGGAAAGAATTTATGGGGTCCCGCGGGGGTGTTCCCTTTGGACGTTATAAGAAGGAACGGGCACCGGGGAAAAAGGAATGGTAATTGAATTATAGCCTGCACGAAAACGAGGTGAGCTTGGAGGGCGAGGAAAACGGCGAGGTTGGATTTGAAGATGGAACGGCGCCGAAGGCGATGAAAGGGGAATTAAAGGGGCGTCAAATTGACTGCTTTATGCGGCTCGAGCGACGGTGAAAAACCTGCCTACAGTTGTTGTTATTACTTTTCTGAGCTGACCTTAGAATCAAGGAGAAATTCTTCAAACATTTTGATGAATTTGTTTCATTACAGTCAATCATAAAGCTTTGCAATCAACCAGGAGGCACACGAACATGATCAACTGATCAATCCAAGTAGGAATTTTGGTTGGGAACAGATTTACGTGCTCTATGCATATCTCCTGAAATTCAATAAGCGCTCTATCACCTGTGAAACACGCACACTCCAAAGCTTATCAGAAATTCAAATCATGAACGCAAGACAATTGAATAATAAACCCCAGTGACAGAATTTGCAGCGTTTTTTATGGTTATCAGAATGCTTCAACCCGTGTATCGGCTACAAAGCCTTTTAGGAGTTCACTCCGGTGTCCACGTTACTACATCACTACATCACTACGTCACTAGGTTACTGCTATCAACACAAAAACAAAAATAAACCAAATTAACGCGAATGTTGGCACAATAAATGGGGCCATAGATCGGGAATGGTTTGACCTACGGACCTGGGGAGGGGCTCATTCGATTCCTCGTGGAGTGTTCTTCAAAAAGAGTACAAATTTAGGCCGCCTCGACTTTTGTTGAGGTTTTTAGGGATTTTGCAAAACTTTGACAACCCTTAAAGTTCACTTTAAATTAAGTGAGAGAGCTGGCTCAAGAATTGGGGCGTCGTCGGACCAAGATGGATTTTTCCCGAAAATTTCAGATCTTTTGCTCCAGCCGTTTGGGAGAAATCTTGCGTACGGCGTTCGGCGGAAATTTTTATTGCAGATTCGGATTCTAATCTAAACCCTTAAACCCTTAAAACGTAAACCATGAAATTTTCAGGGGGGGGGGGGGGGGGTTAGAATTTTTTTTTAAAGAGCAATTACAATAGTTTATTATTGAATAATAAACCAAAAAACATCTTCAACCCCGCAAGAATTGTTGTTTTAAGTATCAAGACGTGTAGAATTAGAATAATGAGAAAAACAGCAAATTATCGCCAATTAGAGGTTTGCTATTTATGTATTAGACAACCCTGTTATCTGTATTGAACTCAGTCTGTGGTAACTTGTCCAGACTTGGGACCCCACTATTCCATATCTTTTAATTGCATTCAAAATGAAAATACTTGGGCTGCTGCCAGCCATGCGAACTGGCTCTGCTGCCCGGCTCTTCGCTTTGCTTGACCGCCTCCTTGACCGATTTTCATCATCCGAGGACGCTGTTTTTCAAATGGAAAGCGGACGGATGATCGTACAGCAACCCAACTGGTCTCATGCGATTCACAGAACTGATTCCCATCTGAATTGGACAAAAAACTGCCCTTATATTGGGAGTTTTTGTGATTTCGATATTTGATAGTTCAATCCCTTAATTATATTATAATGCGTTGGGGTAGGTTGATCAAGGATCAAATTTACTGGCACACAAAGTATCGATGTTGGATGTTTTAGCCAAATTTCTTAAAATTTGGTCCAATGGTTTTGGAGAAAACCTTCAGATGAGAAAATATACATGTTGGTTACAAGATTCATTATAAAAACTGTTTATGAATTTCATTCACAAGTTGAAAATGTTGGGAGTATCTACTCGTGCTCATCAACAAGATTCAATTTTCTACTTTCAACGGCTTCAACACAATAGTCGAGCTTTCACATAAATGGCATTCACTCAGTTTAGTCAAATATAACCTAATTATAAAGAAATACAAAATTTAACTTAGTAGATATGTAAAAGAACAATCAACGTTTAGTGACAACTGTAAATTAATATTGTGAGGGTATTAGATCTCTCCTCGGCCTTGTCTCTCAACAATACCCCTGCTCTTAAGAAATTAATCCAAATCCCAAATAGAATAATGGTAATAGAGCGAATAAAAAGGAGAAAGACGAGAATAAACAATAAAAGAGCGAGAGTAGACGAGACGACGTTCAGTAAACTTTACATATTACTGATTTTCTTATTTGAGACAGTGAAGGTTAATGAGCGACATTAATTGGAGTTATCGAATCAAATTTCGATCCGTAGACTGAATAGAATACCCCAAAAATACATATGTTTTAAATCATATTTTGGATGGAAGATACACTGAAACCATCTTCTCCATGGTGCTGTAAAGTTCATAGATGGTCATCCTTAATTTCTATCAAAATACGTTGTTTCCTACTAATTTGTTCACTTTCCCAGAATTATCCCTTCTTCATCAGTCAACACTATAACTTTTGGAACTCGGCAGCACTTCCGTCAGCTCAACCAGAAAACTGTTGCGATATGAAGTCGGGAGGGATTCCTCGTCATTTCCTAAAACAGTAAAGTTGGTTGAAGAGCTATTTATGAGCCAACTTGAGGGCGTTTTACCCTGATTAGAACTCCTGCCGAGGCCTACGTTTTACATCGCCCCCCTCTCCTCGGCTAACTAATGAACATCAATCCCACTTCTCATGATTAAGGCTGCACCGAGTCATCTTTCTCTCAGGAACATTTCCTGTAGAAGCCACACCGTTTTGTGATTCAGAGAACAGCCCTTGAGAGTCTTCTTAAATTATTATCCACTTACCTGAATCTGGAAGAGTGAAGTGCGAGTCTGACTACTATAACTAAAGACATGTAGTGGTCTGCATTCTACCGTTTCCAAAATGTACTTCACTCTCACGGATAATCATTGTTTTTTCTCAGTATAAAACCATTTAAATTGGTATGACAGATTTCATTTTAGTGTGTATGAAGCTTCTTGGAGTAGGATAGTGATTATCTATCATTAGGTAAATTGCATTCCTCAATGTTGTCATAATCTCAAAGTCATTTGATAAAACAGGCATAAAAATGGCCAAGAACAATGTTTCAGAACGCTCCTCAGTAGTCGAATGTTTATAATTTAGATCACTTGGTTTTTGCGATTGAAGAAAGTCAAATTACGTTTCAGATTTTCAAAAACATGACAAACATCGTGGAAGTAAAGAAAAGTCGAATTTTAGTTGTGGAAAAAAACGCTGCAAATTCTTTCACTGGGGCTTATTATTCAATTGGCTTGCGTTCATGATTTGAATTTCTACTGAGCTTTGGAGCGTGCGTGTTCACAGGTGATAGAGCGATTATTGAACTTCAGGAGGCACAAAATATGATCAACTGATCAATCCAAATAGGTATTTTGGTTGAGAACAGATTTACGTGCTCTATGCATATCTCCTGAAATTCAATAATCGCTCTATCACCTGTGAAACACGCACACTCCGAAGCTTATTACAGATTCAAATCATGAACGCAAGCCAATTGAATAATAATCCCCAGTGAAAGAATACTTATTTACCCCAGTATTAATATTGAATAATAAACCCCAGTAATAATATTGAATAAAATTTACCTACATATTATCAGCGTTACATGCATATCAGAATGCTTCAACGCGTGTATCGGCTATAAACCCTATTAGGAGTTCACTCCAGTATCCACATTACTACAACTCGACGCTATCGGCCGGACATCAGTAGGTTACAAACAAACAATAATAAACCAAAAAACGCAAATGTTGGCACCATAAATCGGGCCATACATCGCGAATGGTTTGACCTACGGACGTGGGGAGGGCCTCATTCGATTCCTCATGGTATGTTCTTCAAAAAGAGTACAAATTTAGGCCGCCTTGACTTGTTTTGAGGTTTTTAGGGATTTTACAAAACTTTGACTGCCCTTAAAGGGCACTTTAAATTAAGTGAGGGAGCTGGCTCAAGAATTGGGGCGTCGTCGGACCAAGATGAATTTTTCTTGAAAATTTTTTTATTGCAGATTCGGATTCAACACCCTTTGAAACTTAAACCATGAAATTTTCAGGGGGGGTTAGAATTTTTTTTCCAGAGCGATTACGATGGTTTATTATTGAATAATAAACCAAAAGTGGAAATTATTACACAAGCATTCATTATTTCGGTGTTATTTAGCGGATCATCGGACTATCTGAACCAGAGGCTAAATTTAACGAGATAGAATAAAAATATAGACAGAAAGATTGCTTCCGGCACGTTTTCCAAAATTGAATTGAAGCATAAAAGGTAGGGTTACGGAGGGTACCTATATCCTATACCATCAACCATATTATCAGATATTTCTTCTGCCAAGTGTTCTAGCTCACTTGTCACCACTTCCAGAACGAGTCCCATGCTCTGACGTCTTCCTGACTGATTTTGGTTCATTATTTTTGGTGGTTTAAGTGAGTTATTTTATTTTAGTGGCGTAAGATCGGAAACACAAATCTTGGAAGTAGTATAACTCAGAAAAAACAGAATTTAAAAAATCTGAAAACTAAGAACCTCAGAATTGAACACTGTATTGCTAACTTTTAGGATTGCTACACCCTGTATAAATGTAAATATTCTCTATTCGGAAATCCGTGTTAGATCCATTGTCTGTGTAGGTGGAATACAAAAGATATCTTTAGCTTTGAAACACGAAAAGCCAGGATTATTCACGATTTGCGTATAATCCTTCGCCATCGTTACTACTCCCGTCATCCTTACAGAAAAAATAAAGACGAGGAAATTCTAATGCAGCTAGCTAAAAGCAAGGAGTGCCGTTAGCTCCTTAACTTTTGAAAAATTTCATTTTTTCCCTCACGAAAGAGAAAAGGGAAAGGAGATAAAGATACCGTGTCTTCTACCGTTTTTATTCTTGAAGCTTACCATTACCGTGGAACTTTTTCAAGATAAAAATATAATGTAACGATATTCACGACTTTTGTTTATGAACCGTTTAATTGGCTCACTAGTTGAATTTGAAAGGCCACATTTTTTTCAAGTATTATCAATTATGTAGAATTTGTCATTGGGTAAGATGTTAATAGGGATAACTAGGGATTATGTTTTCTTTCATGGTAGTACGATCCTAATAAAAATCATTGGAGGATGTGAAGCATTAAAGATTATGGAAATTAATACAAAAAGGATCATTGTTTCATTATTCGACATGTACCTACTTCTTGTGCGCAAAGCAGTCGTATTTTTGTATTTAATCGGACATCAGTCGGAAAAAAACTAGTAATAACAAAAAAAAAAAAGTATAATATTTAAAGTATAATCCATAAAATTGTTCAACCGATTTTTTCGGTTCATCATATTTTGTTTCCTGAGTACCTATAGATACCAGTGGTTGCCTCCTGGAGATGAAAAATGTCCGCTCTCTCATTATGTTTTAGACCGTTTTAACAACTTTCGTAAATTGTCAACCTGTCGTGTCCTTCTTGTAACAATCTTCATTTATACAGTTGTTATCCGATTTGAATTTAGATATAAAAATTAACAAAGGATGAGCTGTTTTGGCAGTAAATGGTCTTCAACGATAGTCATTTCCGACCCACGGATTAATACTTCACTTCCCTCATCCACAAACGTAAAATACATCCAACCTAATGTTTTTTAAAGACCTAGTTGAATGATTCTGCTCAAATTTCATAGGTAATTGAGAAAAGACGATATTATCATCACAGACGCTCAGTCCCCATAACAATATGCACCCTCTATTGAATTTTATAAGATTTTTAAATTTCATAAAATTATAAAATTTAAAATGATTTAAATTTTGAAACAAGTCTGTCACCTAAACAGTTATGGTGCGGTTACCTACGTATAATTAATCGTACACCGCTTCTTGGAAAAAGTCTATCTCAATCTACTTTGAATAACCCTTTCTAAAATATTTGTTTTGATAATAAGAATAAATGATCAATGATTCAATACTTGAAATGGTATCCTTTGGGTTTATTTGCAAGCCCGCTTTAATAAACCTCCAGAAGTCTGTGTTTGAGGCCTAACCCTTAAACGTTCGGGGACAGTTTTTTTTTTTTTTTTTTTTTACAAAGGCTCATTATTGGAAAGAATAAATGTAAATATTGGAAGATTTAATTGGCTTCCTTTAACTATCCGGTAAGATGAAGTGGAAAATCACCTCTTAATGGTTGAAGTTGCGTTATAGTTTTAGTACGTCAGTTACAGTTAAGGCTTCCCTACTACCTATTAATGTGATTGGAAATGAAGTTAGAGAAAATGTGATAGGATATATTTTAATGATCTTACCAACAATAATAATTTAACTGTCCATTTCCTAAATCTCGTCTATTTTATATTGTTACGAAACTTGCCGGGCAAAATAGGATTGACTGTATTTAGGGTTCACCGAGCGATAAGCGACTACTCTTCGGTAACCATCCGGCGTAATGAAACTTGAATTGTATAACTTTGGACATTCTGATGGGAATTACGTCAGGAATTGCAGTTATTTTACTTATTAGATCAAGCTTATTTTTTTCAGTTACACTACAGAGAATCGTTCGTTCCTCATGGAGAGATAACACGTAGAATCGCATGGAAGAAAGATGTGTAGTTCTTCTTCATGTTCTCTTGTCACGAAATCGCGGGGTTGAGGCATATTATGAGCCCAGTTTTTATGATAATTTCGAATTTGATAAGTTTATATACAATCGTCTTCATTCAGTGTAGCTCACTAGCGTGATGAGTACATATCATTTAGAAAACCAAACTGTATGTTGAGTTATTGACACAACAGATAGAAAAAATAAAAATATTACATGCTGGACGAACCTGATGAGATTCATCGAAGGACCACCATAATTTTATAGCTATCAAATGCCAATATTTGAATCCCCGACAGCGTTTAGGTATGAGGTGAACTTTTATTTCGTACAATTGTTAATAGTGGTTTGTGCATTTCAGTCTCACATGTGAAAAGAAGAATCGAAACAATAATAACGTTTTTAATCGGATAAGAATAACAAATCTGAGGTGCGTAAGAAGTACATGAAGTCGTGTGAAGGAATGATTATTGATTGATTTGATTTGATTGATTGATAACATGTTTTATTTATAAATTTATACTCCATAGTAGCCCATAACAACATGGCAGGCATTGGTAAAGGTTACCGTCAGCCAGAGTTCTCCTTCAAGTGATTATTGTTCTCGATTACATTATTGCTTAGGTATATCTATTTTAATACAATATCGGTTTTTGATTTTCATTATTATTATTATTATTTCTTATTCGTTATTTGCTTATGTATGTTTTAACAATAGTGTTTAGTTTACATGCATTATTTTGTTCATTTTACTTGATTGATATTGTGTCACTATTTGGCTCTGCTTATATTGGCAGTTCTTGTCCTTTTCCACTTTTTTTCACTAGTTGTAATTGATTTCAGCCACCAGGCTGAGGCGATACCTCCAGGCTGCTCTCACAAACTTGTACAGGTTGTTCCAATCCCTCCCATCTAATAGCAGTATCAATTCATCTCTGCTCAACTTGTCGGTTCCAAGGAAAGCTCTCCTGTAGGAAGACAATACTGGACAAATCGCCAAAAAGTGTTCGGTATCCTCGCTCGTGTTCATACTTCATATTGAGCATAAATATATTATATTTTTCATGCACGGGATATAGTTCAGACGGAGGAGTTTGCACCGACACTTCAGGATCCATGAAACTTTCTCCTGGTCCAGCCCCTGTGACAATATGTTAATATCTAGTTTAAGCTTTTTGTATAGCCCATGGTGATGTCCATTGTTGAGATAACGAACAAGGAATGATTATCTGTACCATGGCACACAAACAGGAAAAGTGTTTACGTGTACATGTTCGGATAATCGTGCCCACCAAACCCTCACCATATGAGTTACGTGATGGTTGTGGCCACTTGGATTTAACGTTCTCGGTTTGACAGAAAGGAAAATATTTCCAATCCTTCCGATGGGACGTGAGTTCTCCCGAGAAAAACGAGAGCTGACTATATTTGTTCTATGAAAAAGTCCTGCTAATAATAAATGAGTTCCATCTCATCTACCAGTAGCTTCGGAGCTTGATGCTCTGATCAGTGACTCAGCACCACGATTTCCACAAGTTTCGGAAAACCATTTCATCATCGTGTGTTGAATACTGGGAAAAAATAGTTTGATATATTGGATGTTTCGGTATAAAAGCAAATAGAATAAACGTTAAATTAAATATGAGCAAGCTGTGGCGCATCTTAGCTCGAAATTCACTGAAAAATTCGAAATAGGAACTTAGTTTTTGAAATTTCCAATTACTACTTATTGTTAAAGATTCTAGGGTGCCTTTCCGCCGCTGGTCACTTATGGAGCCTGATGATAGTAGAGCTAGAATGGTCGTATAGTACCTTCATCTACTTACTGATAAATATATGATTAACCAACATAAAAAAACGCTGCAAATCCTTTCACGAACATGATCAACTGAACAATCCAAATACGTATTTTGGTTGAGAACAGATTTACGTGCTCTATGTATATCTCCTGAAATTCAATAATCGCTCTATCACCTGTGAAACACGCACACTCCAAAGCTTAGTATAAATTCAAATCATGAACGTGAGCCAATTGAATAATAAACCCCAGTGAAAGGATTTGCAGCGTTTTTTATGGTTATCAGAATGCTTCAACCCGTGTATCGGCTACTAAGCCTTTTAGGAGTTCACTCCAGTATCCACATCACTACATCACTACAACACTAGGTTACTGATAGCAACACAAAAACAATAATAAACCAAATTAACGCGGATGTTGGCACCATAAATCGGGCCATAGATCGGGAATGGTTTGACTTACGGACCTGGGGAGGGGCTCATTCGATTCCTCGTGGAGTGTTTTTCAAAAAGAGTACACATTTAGGCCGCCTTGACTTTTTTTGAGGTTTTTAAGGATTTGACAAAACTTTGACAGCCCTTAAAGGGCACTTTAAATTAAGTGAGAAAGCTGGCTCAAGAATTGGGGCGTTGCCGGACCAACATGGATTTTTCTTGAAAATTCCAGCTTTTTTGCTTCAGCCGTTTGGGAGAAATCGTGCGTACGGCTTACGGACGGAAAATTTTTTATTGGAGATTCGGATTCTACACCCTTTGAAACGTAAACCATGAAATTTTCAGGGGCGGTTAGAATTTTTTTTTTCAAGAGCGATTACAATGGTTTATTATTGAATAATAAACCAAAAACGGAATTATAAAAACCCAGTACAATTTGTGCTATATTTATTCCAAGGAATCTAGAACAAAAAGAAGGTACGAAATCATGAGTTTAAATAGTGTAACTTACAACTTGTAACATGGGTCAGTGATGTGCTTGAAATTGCTACTTAACATTGAAATCTTAGAACTCAATTTAATAATTCGCTACAATGGTATACTTTAAGTGTTCAAATTTAAAATCGGAGGAATTACGCCAATCGATATGCATATAAACCATTTGAAGGATTATGGAAATAATGAAAATTTCACTGTAGGTGTTTGTCATACTTTACAACGGCTACTCTCGGTGACAACAGGCTAATTGCTGTGGAACGTGTGATGGTGGCGACGACTGTTACCTTTCACTCAACCCGACGTAATTGATTCGATCCACGAGGGATTTGCGGGTATCCTGCCTTGGTGGAACGCCGCCCACCTTCTGGTCTCCCGGGCACATAAGCTCGAGGTAGGTGAGGATCAACCGCATCCTGCCGCCCTTAGACACAATCTTGAGGTTGGTTCATTGCTTGCGGAGATTGAGAATTGACTTTTTGTCAAATGATGAACCGTACGATTGAAGGCGTGGAAATTTTAATAAACCCGTTTATGACATCAATAATTTATTTACTATTCGAAATGACCATCTATATTGGCGTGGAAAACTACTCAGCAGTGTAGGATGAAGCTCTATTGATGTTTGGCACTAAGGTGAAGAATATTACAATTCGACGAGCAAGAACTTCTTCAAATCCAAACTTGCTTCATGAAAAACTGAAAATGCATCTAGAAACTGATAATAATAATGAATATATTTCAACAAAACATTATAACAAGCCATCGACTTAAGACGCGTTGGATACCCTTAAAGCAAAAATTATGACCAATTCGGTGTGGCATGCGGCTTCCTCGTATAGGTATCTAGCATATTACACGGCTCCTTTAAGTGTTTAAAATAATATTGAAAAATGTAGAATATTAGCTTGTATATCGATATAAAGCACAAAATGCCACAGGACATGTTATCACATAATCAACGCATTCAAAAGGAGATTCAACATGTACATATTGTGGTTCAGTCATGCTTATTCGATAGCAGACAGAATCATCTACTAATTCCGATATTGGCACTTATCATCTATTATTTTTATCTTACGATATCTTGGAGTTTCCACCTTTGGGGGGTTAGGGAGGTTTAAATACTTTCATTCCTTCGGATTGGACATACCTTGGCCTACCCAGCCTACATACCTACCTACATACCTTACGTACATACGTATAAATCTAATTTTATTATAATAAACACATATTTCACCCGATAAACATATATTTCATATAAAATATAATAAACATATGTTTTTTAATCAATAAAAATATATCTATATAAAATAGAAATGTATTCCAATAAACATTCGTTTTGCCCGATAAACGTATATCTATATGAAATATTTATCATATATTATAAAATGTATATTTTGCCCGATAAACATACATTTTATAAAATATTAATGTATATTTTCTTTTTTTCCACTTTTAAAAACACAAATCAGCAGGAACAAAATCAAGTTATATTACGACTTCGTTTCTAAAATAGATATTTATTTTTTAAATATCAAATTAATATTTATTATATAATATAATTTATCCACCTTCTTGATAATATCAAACCATATAGGTATCCCTCCTCCGGGGGTCCGGTAACTCCCTTTCCGGAGGCCCTCTCGGGAGAGAATTCACAATTTATTGTAATCATATTACATATTATGTGCTTTTATATTTTATCTATATAAAATATTAATTCCATGAAGTTCATCAACTTCACGACCAAGGAAATAGGTACTTATTAGATTAATAAACAGCCATCCCCCAACATCTCTGCTAATTTGACCAAGGCCAAAGAACACCTAGAACCTGAGAAAATGATGCTGAATGGATTTAGCGGAGAGAAGTATTGATTCTTGAGCCATGGAATCCATAGATCTAACCCCTATCTTCCACGACCATCCCACATTTCCTGAAAATGTCATCAAATCGAATGAACCGTCAAATTGTAGCAAGGTCGGAAAACTAGAACCTGACACAATGACGCTGAGTGGATTTTGTTCTCGCAAATGCGGATATTGATGTATTGATTTGTGAGCAATGAAACTCATAGGTGACTGTTGAAAGCGTAACCCACACATTTCCT
The DNA here is from genome assembly GCA_031894815.1 of Creontiades dilutus. Lineage (NCBI taxonomy): Eukaryota > Metazoa > Arthropoda > Insecta > Hemiptera > Miridae > Creontiades > Creontiades dilutus. The sequence goes on from JAVIWC010000391.1 coordinate 1,552,595, forward strand.
GAAAATTCCATCAGAACCGGATGAAAATTGTGGAAATAAGGGTTCTAACAAGAATCAGCGGACGCACGAATAGACAGACAGATAGAAAGGAACGATTGTTCAGAAAGGACCGTAAACGCCAATGCTTGTGAAGATTATGGTTTTGGAAAGAAACTATTTTTCATCCTCCGAATGTGATGGTGCACCTATCAGTAGGCTCGGAAGCAAATTGAATCATGCCTTACGTTTTAATTAACTGATTGAGGTAAGTTACGAGTATCTCCTGTTCATCCAATGGAGTTGAAATTTGATACGTCGTGTGTGTTTAGAACACATGGAGACAAATGAAATTCCGGAATCAATGGCCAGCTAAGTTCTCTCGTCATCTCTAAAGGTACTTGAATAACGAAAGTTGATCGTGAATGCATAATCTCAATCCGGTTTCCTAGTGGTTTTAGCCTGGTCTGCAAGATGTATTGAGCATTTTGTAAAAACTATACCTATCTGTTGATGTAACAAGCGGATTGTTTACTCCTGGAGGATATAAAAATAATAGAATATGAAGTACAGAAGATACGGTTCCAAGTCAACATCGATTTTATCCTAATATTTGTACAGTCTAAATAGGTAATATTTTATTCATTGAAGGGCCTAAAGAACTTGGGTTTTCATACATAATATAAGTTGCTTATAATCTCCGCCAACGGTTAGCTGGCAACGAGGAAAAGTATCGCGGAAAGAAGAAGATGAAAGACTCCAAGTTATTCGCTCATTTCTCAGCAAGAGAAAACAGTGGTTACTCAGAAGACTCCTAAAAACTTGAAAATTGCCATACCCGAAGCTGAGAAGGGACGGGCAGTCGAGCCCAAAGTCTCCAAGGAGAAAATCTCGCATAAAAGTGGGACCCAAGAAGAGGAAATGAGCGCGGAAAGAGGAGCAGGGGCTAACAGATAGTGGAAATGGGTAGGGTAGATCGTCGAGAGAGGAGGTTTCGGAGAGTTTATAACTAGCAAACATTTAACGGGGTTATGAAAAAGTTGCGGGTGGGTTCATGTATTTCAAATGCGGCTACATTTCGCCTTCCACGGCTATAATTGGCTAACTTTTCCTCTCCAACTATTACTGCCCCGTTGTTTAGAGTCAACAATGTTGAAATGCAAAAGCCTTCTTTCCGCTTGGTTTTGCTTTTCCGAGCTTTCAAACTCTAACTGGGTTTTTCCCTTTAATCTGTAACAGAGCGCAGCTGAACACTTGAGCTGCGCCGATAAATTGATTCATGCAATTTTTCACAATTGCAAGGAAAATTGTATTTCTCGCACCGACTGGGTCATTTTGAACGAGTGTTATTACTTTTGTACCCATTGGTGGAAAACGTCCTGAATATAGGTAAAAACTGCTTTCCGTATTAACAAGTAAATTTTATTCTTTTTTGCTACATTGCGCTCGTTGTAAATATTCTAACAGCGTCAGCGCGCATTAAACAGGTACACTGTCAATAGAAGCTTGGGATCCCTCAAAATCGTTCCAGTTGACTCATTGCAAGTATGGATGCCCATATCAGAGATGAGTAGCTTTGTCGATTCGGAATGTAGAAAGGGAAGACGTAGTGTGAGTCAACATCACCCTACATATACACTACACAAACGATGATCGTGGAACGATTGAACGAGCGCAGGGTGGTTTGATTGGTCGCTTAGTATTCTTTCTGGGGAAAGATTCCTAATCCCAACCTCCTCCTATCGCCAAATGGGACATGTAATCCCTTCGTTAGTGAGTACCGCACTCGTCATCGTGACCTCCTTGAAAAAGCGAGCGTTTTCCAGTCATTGCTTATTTCAATCGGATCTTACGATTCTTAAATTGATCGAATCCTTTCGAATTTCCAAAATCATTCTCATACATTTTTAGCTGTGTTGAATCTACGCTTAAGAGAGTTAGAACGTCGTAAGCATCTGACGGTATGTCCGATTTCCTCGGTTCTCACAGCTTTCTGTTGCAGTACTGTTCAACTCTCAAATTCTAAATAATGAAAATAACTAATAACTAAAATACCTAGATCTCCTGAGGAACGGAAGAATCTTAGTTTTTCTAATTTCACGGATTCTACAGAAAAATTAAATGTTTAAATTATGGAAATCGATCTAAAAACTTGTCTGTTTGTAACCATCCAAAAAGTGTGCCGCAGTACAGTCAGGTTTGCAATGGTAGGTATATCAGGTTGGCACGCGACGCCTGCACATCATATCGTGGGGTTCCGAGTAAAAGTGACCAAGTAACATTTGCAAAATTTTACAGGGGAGCGGTCTGAAGTTTCACCTATTTTCTTCTTACGAACACTGGTTGTGTGATGTCTCATCCGACTATGTTTCGATTTTTCTTTATCCTGTAGGTAGTTAGCTAGTGCCCGCCTATCATATCGTGCTTCAAAATTCACTTCAGATTAAATAAGAGCTGTTTATTCGGAAAACTCTATTTGATCATTTTTACCTGCCTGGAGTTTCAAGCTTTACTCATTTGGTCAATTCAATTCTTCGAAAATCAGTCGCATAGTTACATGAAATTGAGGGATTGAATAGTTTTTTCGTTAATTTATCGTGTTGCCAAGCATCTAGTAACAATGATATACCTATTTCTGTTAGAAAAGGTTATCCATTACCTATCACTGTAATTGGTCATTTTCACCTGCCCACTATGCAATCTTACAAATCTTACACAGTAAAAGTGATCAAATGGCAATTGATAACATTTACATGCACCAGCGAGAGTACATTTATTTATCCATCTCGTGTTTTGTGGTTGAGTTCAAATGCCATTTGGTCACATAAAACTCTTTGGGTCAGGCAAGTAAAATTTATTTTCAAGTATTTCTTGCACATCAGTTTGAAGATAACGTTCTTAGCAACAACACACAGTAGACAACGTTCCTTAGTACCGGAATGACAAAAAAAGCTCATTTTGAAAAAAATGTTACTTGGTCACTTTTACCCGAAACCTCTCGATATATCGCTGAGGTGAATAGTATGCAATTTTTACAAATTCGACTTTGGTTTTCCCTGGAATGTTGAAATTTACTGTATAATACCAATAAATATCAGTTGAATGTAAAAGGGTCGAGGGTGTAATTCGTGTTTTGCGTTTTGTTAGCTAAAATGAAGATTAGTTGTAAACTAAGTGAATAGTGTATATGTTAATGTGTCAAAAATATTCCAATGAGAAGTTTTTCTATAGCTATAATGTGCGGAACACAATTATAAAAATTATGTTGAGGGTGTTTGTGGAGGTTTCCGGTTTACTAGTGCTGGAGCTTTTCAATTTCTGAACATCCATCCCCGGCCGTTAACTAGATACTCCAATATTCACCGCATTGCCTCTTGGATGACAGATCAACCATGACTTCTAAAATATACAGAGCATCAATATTTTAATTCCATGAGAGCTCCTTTGAGGACGAATCTCCATTTTCGCTTATAAGCAGATGAAAGTTTTTGAGCCTCTCGCCAAGCGTTTGATACTCTTATTCCGTTGAGTGAGTTCTGCGTGCTTTGAAGTGATTTTTGTTTAATTTAATTGAAACTCTGAAAATTGCTGCCAGCTCCAGGGAAGTTTGATACATTGGAATTCACAGAGGACAAAAAAGTGCATGTCATTCCGTTCCATGAATCTTTCGTTTGATATTCGTGACCAACCGGAGTTTTACTCGTCGTATTACTTAGTGAGATGCCACGTTGGCTTTTTACTAATATGATGAATGGTGTGTATCGATTAATAGCAATCCATCCTAGGAAATTCTCAGCTTTCTTTACGTCAGATCATTTAGATTGCGAACCTACAGTGTCACCTTTTTCTCTGTAGTAACATGAATCACTATCTCTTACATCTTCCTCAACATCAACATACTTTTGCATTACACATATAATAATACAGTGCTTTTGCATGATCACGGAAAGCATTTTCCGCTCCCTGACTGAAGAGGTACCAACATCCGAAAGGGAAGGTTAAACCACGAAAAACTCTTTGTCGATAAAATCGGAATCATTTAACTATTGGCGGGTTCGTATTGGTTTTGTTTTCAATCAAAACGTTTACCGAAACCTAATAGTTCCGTACAGTGCGTGTTATGTACTCGTTAATTTATTCAATACTAGGAAAGTTAATGAACTATATCTAGTACTTATTCATTACCCACGTTATTGTTATTATATTTATATCTATATCACGCTGTTACACTAAATAGTGCTATGCACAAAAATGTAACGTTATTAAAAAAAAGAAAAAAAGTTTACCGAAAATTATGACTCTCCGTTACGACGATTGAAAATTTAATAAACCCGAGCGACCGAAAGCAGGTACCAGCTTGTGAAGCGACTTCGATCAAGTTTATTTGTCAAGATAAATTTATTTATCTTTTCTTACAGAATCTTGAATAATTTTTTCTTTTCATAAAAAATCAGTGGGATTGACCCACCGCATTACACGAACATTGAAAAAGTGTCAGAAAAAAAAAACAGAACTTAGATTTTAGCTACTATTTTGTGTATTTTATTCGGGTAGGGACGGGAATTGATTCCAGTTGCCGAGCTAAAGATTGAATATTTTCCAAGTTTCAATCGTTCAAATACAGTCTGATTCCATCATTATTGTGTAATAAAATCAAATTTTCAATACTTTTTCTTCAAATCAAATATAAAAATTACGCAGTATTCCGAAAGTTTCTGTAAAGATCGCTATTAAATGGAGCCTGTGGTGAATAACAACCGATAGTTATTAACTAAATACACACATCATGATGCAAATTAATACGAAATGTTAATTATTTACGAATTACCTAACACGTACTAGACGCAGTCTATGCTACCTACAAGACGAAGGGTCAAAGGGAAAAACGATGTAGGCCCTGCGCTCCTTAGGAAGTATAAGGAGAGTCCCCCTGTACACCTTCTATACAAACTCAAGTGCCCCTCATCAACAAGAGCAATTCCATGTCACAAAATCGACTTCCATCGACATCGCACCACATGCTATTGATGGTGCCTAACATGTGATGTGATCTAACCATTGAAGCACTATCACGTTTGACCCTGCACGTTTGAAGCTGTCATCCAACGAGACAGCACCACCACCTCTTCTTTGTCAGTGCCCAAGATTCTCCTGGATCTCCCTGCAGGTAGTTGGCTCTGAAGAACTTTTCTTTATACCGCTTTCGCGTTGTTCCTCGAACATTTCGCTATTTCTGCTTGTATATGCTCGAGTTAGGACCCTCCGTAAATGAGAGTCATTCCTCCATTTAGACCCCCCCTTCACCCAGCGTTTCTCAGAGCCCTAGGAGTGTAACGGATATGGTTAGTTGGCTCTTCCCGATTCTTTAATCTGTCACCTCGGGAGATGAATCTGTCGCCTTCAAGCATCTGGGTCATCCGCTGGAGGGCATTACCGCGTTCAGCTCAATGGAAGGGGCAACTATACCATTCCATCACCTCACACGCCATGTTCAACAGGATTCTTCTTCGTTTGAAGACTTCTTCATCTCTGACCGTCATCAATCGAATCAAGTTATTCAACATTTAGAACCATCAAATTAACTTGCTAACGGCCTTTCCTCAGAGAAAGAGTTTTGGACATAACGAACATTCATTTACAATATTCCTCTCCCTTTCTTTTCAGCTTTACTTCCAGAAAGCAAAACCGCTTAGTCGGCATTTCATCTTGCCTTCCGTCTTCATCACCTTTTTCCTTGATGTCGCCTGGGTCCTGGATTCCCTTGGCTTACTACGGCAAAAATCGGGAGCTTCCCGTCTACAGGATTAAAGCGGTACCACGAGCTGTGGGTGGGCAATGAGTTCAGACATTTAATTTAATGTCAATAATTATTTGTTTCTCGTCTCTAGAGGACTAACAAACCTCGTCTCGTAAACCAAGAATTTAATTTAATTTCTCCTCGCTGCTATTTGATATCAATTTACCTAATTAATTGTGACGAATTATTCATCTTCCAATGAGGCCTTTTTAATAAGGAATACTTGCTTGTTTGCAGAACAATATATTGATTCTTTTATATCCACGATTTCGTGGAAGGGATTGTATTTTGTTTTCAATAATTATTTTCATGTGATTTGGGTTGACTGGTTGCTTTAATTATTTAACAACACCCTTACTCATTCTAAATAAGACCTGTTACTCAGCTTGAAGTTTGTGTCCCATTTTAATGTGCTTGAAGTATAGTAATTTTAAGGATACGTAAGAAGTGTTGCACTAATTTGCGAATATTGTTATTCTAATACTTATCGCTTACTTACTTACTTCATCTATCGATTATTGATGGCGAACAATTCTTTTCAATATTGCATAGGACACATGTGAATCAGGGTTCACCGGATATCCGTGAAAAGTACTAAGATCGTACCTCGTTCGTTGGAAACCATCCATCTATTTCGTGGTGAATACTCTGATGAGATGGGATGAAACTAGGCCCTTCGCTGTCATTAATGCACCGATCGCTAATTCTGTCACAAACACGTTGTGTATTCATTAGCTAACCCCGCATAAATTACATCTGGCTTTCAACGCTTACTTTATGATGTAAATACGAAAGACCGATGTAGTGGACCCAAGTGGGCTGGCGCCGAAGTATTTAGCACCCTACTCCCTGCTATATTTCCGATGGGATTCGGTGTTGTAAATTGCGATATGAAATAGGTAAATCTAGAACCAACACATTGCTATTGCCCAGGAGAATTTTTTCAGTTGTGATAAGTTTCTTTTGCAATTCGTACTTTGTGTTTTTACCTTGTTGTTGGCTCATTATTTTCAATAGTAAAAAAAAGCAATGAGAAAAACAGCTAACCCCACTCAAAAATTCTTTGATGAACTTTGCATGAAATGCCTCAAAACTCTCATCAAATAAAAATAATGATTCTACCTAAAATTCTCTCTCCGTGCAGTTTTTATGTAATCTCTCGTTTTGAGTTTTCTCAATCAATTTCAACCTATTCAAGGAGTAAAATTTTTAGGTTAACGTTTCTTCTACTTCTCATGATTATTTTTATGGGTTCACTTCAATGAATCAAACGAGCTTAGCCCATTAGTCTGTTCATACTCCAGCGAACCTAACGGTAATGAACAAATGAAGCGACTTGCACATACAATCGTTAGCTCATACTCAGTTACTCGTATATTCAGCCTGACTGTGTAAGCCAGTAATTTTATCTCACAACTTTCGTGCAGCAAAATTCAATGTTGTAATGATACATTTTTATTGAAACTGGACGATATAGGTAAACTTGATTAATCGATTGTGTAGGACACTATACATATCTTGAACATAAAGTTGAGAATTTCGTAGGGAGATATCTTTGAAAAGCCCAATTATTATTTCGACATTTTGAATAATTCCATTTTGGTTTATTATTCAATGATAAACCATTGTAATCGCTCTTGGAAAAAAAATTCTAACCCCCCCTGAAAATTTCGTGGTTTACGTTTCAAAGGGTGTAGAATACGAATCTGCAATGAAAATTTTTCCGTCCGTCCGTCCGCCGTACGCACGATTTCTCCCAAACGGCTGGAGCAAAAGATCTGAAATTTTCAGGAAAAATCCATCTAGGTCCGACGACGCCCCAATTCTTGAGCTTTCTCACTCAATTTAAAGTGCCCTTTAAGGGCTGTCACAGTTTTGTAAAATCCCTAAAAACCTCAAAACAAGTCGAATCGGCCTAAATATTTACCTATTTGAAGAACATACCATGAGGAATCGAATGAGACCCTCCCCACGTCCGTAGGTCAAACCATTCCCGATGTATGGCCCGATTTATGGTGCCACTATTTGCGTTTTTTGGTTTATTATTGTTTGTTTGTAACCTAGTGATGCCGATAGCGTCGAGTTGTAGTGAATGTGGATACTGGAGTGATAGCCGATGTTGATACTTGTAGTTTATAGCCGACACACGGGTTGAAGCATTCTGATATGCATGAAACGCTGATGATATATAGGTAAATATTATTCAATATTATTAGTGGGGTAAATAAGCATTCTTTCTCTGGGGTTTATTAAAATTCTAACCCCCCCTGAAAATTTCGTGGTTTACGTTTCAAAGGGTGTAGAATCCGAATCTGCAATAAAAACGCTGCAAATTCTTTCACTGGGGTTTATTATTCAATTGGCTTGCGTTCATGATTTGAATTTCTACTAAGCTTTGGAGTGTGCGTGTTTCACAGGATGGAGCGATTATTGAATTTCAGGAGATATGGATGGAGCACGTAAATCTGTTCTCGACCAAAATACCTATTTGGATTGATCAGTTGATCATATTTGTGTGCCTCCTGAAATTCAATAATCGCTCTATCCTGTGAAACACGCACACTCCAAAGCTTAGTAGAAATTCAAATCATGAACGCGAGCCAATTGAATAATAAACCCCAGTGAAAGAATTTGCAGCGTTTTTAAATATCTCTGCTCTTCAATTCTGCTCTCTTTGATTGATCAAAAGTGATACCCAGATAGCTTTTATCTATTCCTTCTTTCGGATTCTAAGCATTTTAAATTAAAAATCAATACAATTTTATGGAAGGCTAAATGTGTTTATACTATTTTGGTAGTTTTTAGAGGTCCGTAATCGAATATAGTAAACCAAAACCTTACTATTAGGTGATCATTAAAGTTAGATCCTATTAGCGAGTCTTCACGGTGTTATGGATACATCGCAATGTTTTCATAACAATGAAATACCGCTCGCCGTACCTCCTCTTTCGCTCACCATGCTCTACCGGTTGGTTTCCTCTAAGCTCTAAGGATTTCGAGTTGAACCATTTAAAACAAATCCGTCGGGATAGAGGGAGGATGGATCCCTCCATCAAACGAATAGACTTTCCCTCCCTCCAAGAATAAATTGTTTTCTTCGTTCTACATTTGTTGAAACGACATCCATATACTCCTATGAATTTGCAATAGAATCTCTATTGAATTGCTTTACACAAGAGCTTGAGCAAAACAATATACATACAACAACAAAAAAAAACCTCGCTTGATCCGAAAGTAATTCTGGTCTTCTGCTATACACTATACACGCTGCTTCTGCTGTACACGAGGTTATAAGATAGATAGATAGATAAATAGTTTATTTGGATAAATTTTCAGCATCGAAAAGCAATAATCCTTTAATGAATAAACAATACGGCATGGTTTAAGTAACCGTATGCCGGAGGTTCGAGGATAACAGAAATGATATTGATGTGAACAGAAAGAATTAGCACAAAGGAAAGAATAATTAAAGTAATAATAACAATAGCAGGTAAATACACTGTAGCCCAGAAGCATAATTGGCACCAAAAGTCATACACAACAGTACCACAACCCAAGTTTTGTTTTCCTGTTTCTAATGCCAGTTAAACTCCGCGACCATAAATTTTCAGAATTTCCACGCTCCAACGCAAAATTTAACACGCTGCTTTTGCTGTACACGAGGTTATAAAGATAAAACGAAAACTCAAGATCATCGGTTCTTCAAGATTATTGTTCCACATATGACTAAAACTTTAAAGACATTAAAATTATTTAACTGTATGTTAATAAGTATTTGTGTTTTAGTTGAGGTTTTGTTGACCGCATCATGTTTTTTATTATCTTAACTTTTTAAATGGTAGGTATTCGCTGGTACTCAATTATGTTCATAGTGAAATCATAGTCTTATCATTAGTTTATCATTAAAGAAAAATTAAATGATTGGTTTATTATTAACGGAAAAATTAATGTTCCTGTTGATCATGGTTGTGGTAATGATTGAGCTTGAATGTCAAGCAATATGTCGAATAATTATTGAAGTATCGAATAATTATTGAAGTATTATGACACAAATCAATTTTAATATTTTTGGCATCTCAATTTAAACTTTTGGCGACCCAATTTCAACTTTTGGCATACCAATTCGAGCTTTTGGCATATCAATTTATACTTTTCACAAACCCAACTAATCCAACATTCCATCCCATATAATGATTAATAAATGTTTTTTCTCTCTCTATTATTGAAGTTAATGACGGTAGGATCCGTTGCGTTATGTTGGGTACTCATCATCGGCTGAAACGAAACTAAATATCTACTGTTAAAGACCTGGGAAGCTTTGATACGTGAGAAGGTTCTTAGCGATGTCCTTTTGTACGTATCAGAACATTTTCAACACCTTAGCTCTATTGGAAATGGTAGAATAGGGTGTCACAGGTGAGATAATGAACGAATGTGTTTCATTTGAATTCGCCGCACGCTGTTAAGTTCTTCTGTTTGATTGTTGAGCCTTCAGGTTCAAAATGAACCGCGGCAAGACCCGAAAAGTGTCGGGTGGGGTGAGTTGTTACTTTGAAATACTTGGAGGTCACACTTTGAGTCGTTGCCAAGTTCATTAGGAAAGTAAATGAGTTACGGGGCAAGAGGAGGCGCCTGTGGGGAGACCGCCCTTCATCCCTTTGCTGTTACCACTGGCTACATGAACGTGAATACATCAAAAGGCCTGTCTCATCTGACGTCCCCGGCCCATCACTGGGAAGCCGTTTGTTGTGACGTTGCCAAGAGGCAACAATGAGCTGCAACCATAAACCAATCAAAGACGTCGCTACGTTTCATCTAACATATATACGTATTTTATATGTATGCATGTGTATATACATTCATTTTTTTATATGTACACACCACCTATCCGCGTCTTAGGGATGTATAGGACAAATCATTATATCAAAGTGATAAATTTTTGAATAAATAATATTTTGGTTAATAAATCATATTCGTTCCAATTCCATTAAGCACATCGGAACCTAGGTGATCATAAAGATCGATCATATAGATCAAGGCTCTTAGTAGTAAATTGACCCTTATGATCTTCTCACCTGCCACTGAAGCCTTGGCGATTTTTACCTTCTACTACTGTGCCTATTTTCAGTTGGAATGGCCATTCTTCTTTCAAAGTATTCATTCTTCTTCATTCATATACATTTGTGGCGTACCAGGAGTTATGCACAATCCGACTCTTACGTGTTCTACAACTCATTTCCAAACAAAAATGCTTCCTAGAAATTTTTTGCAAGAGGCCTCGTTTCCGAATTATTCGCGATTTTAGATTTTTTTTCGTGTTTTCGATCTTATGTCATCAAAACTGTCATAACTCCCTCAATTTTGGAGATAGCTCAAATTTAATGACACCGTTGGAAAGAGCGTAAATGCGTAAAAGAGGTTGGAAATTATTTTTTGGTTGATATCTTAACAATCTTGTTTAATGATACTTTGGCTGGACGCAGTACACAAACAAACATTTTCATTCATCAAATTCATTTTCATTTTTAATTCTGAAATAATTATTTTTTGATTGACTCTAACTCCTCATATGAACTCGATTTAAACCCAAATATCTTACCATTGTCCTACAACTGGATAACATGTTTGAGTCAACAAACATTTTACTAAAATTGAATTTGGTAAGAAACAGCAAATTATCAACACTGGAAACACAATGCTAAGGGCAAATCAGATTGGGGTTGATAATGCACGGCGCACAAAGCAACCCCTCCTTCAAGACCGGGGAGTCGTGCGGGTCATTGCATATCCGTGCTCCTGACCAAGACAATGCCTCCTCCGGAGCTTTCACAATTTTCAAACATTCCCAGGAATTATGCTCAATCCAACTCCTACTTGTTGTACAACTCAATTCCGAGCAAAAATGACTCTTGCAGCAAATTTTAGCCAGAGGCCTCGTTTCGAGTTATTCACGATTTAAGATTTTTTTTTTTCGATCTCATGTCATTAAAACTGTCATAACTCCCTCAATTTTGGAGATAGCTCAAATTTGATGACACCATTGGAAAGAGCGTTAAATTTTCTATCGCTTTGATGTTAGAAAATATTTGCTGCGTTAAATGGCAATTTCCTGAAAATGCCGTCTTTCGGCTTTTCGATTATACTGACTTTGGCCGGACAGCTTAGGAATGCCGTAGACGCTGTTCAATAGCGACCGGTTTTATGCATCCGACAAAACTAACTTAAATCGTTACTTAAGAGGTCTGGCATTGTCACCATTCGATTATGCTAGAAAAGTTAGGTATATCCCGCCTCCAACCTTTTTTCGTGAAGACTTTTGGAAAAACTAAATTTTAACAGAAAATTGAGAGCCGATAGAAAAAGAGTGGTGAGAGAGGGGATGGGGTATACCAATGAATGAAAAACGGAATTCTATATCAATTTTGTTTTTGGTAAGAGTATACCACTACAACAACTTCTTGTTGATGAATGAGTGATACCTGAACAGATGATGAGATTGGTGGAAAAATGGAATTATTATGTTTGGATTCAACACTATTTGTTTCCCTAGTTGATAAATTTGAATGTGTTCAAGTAGGCATTTTCTTCCATTGCCTGATCTTCATATTAAATGTATTATGTTCCATTTGTGAACGAGAATTTCAAAAATTTGATACGCCAATGTTTAAACCTCCGCAAAAGCCGGCGCGGGAGACACAGACGTGATCCATCCGCAAAACACAAAGGAAAATCGTCTTTCATATGCCTTAGTGGCAGATAGTGGTTGAAGACGGAGCTTTGAAAGGTCTCGGGACCTCAGAACGACGTGATTGAAGCGCTTTGTGCCTCTTGAACGGAAGGCACCAGAATTTGTGGAGGATCAATTGACTATCTTTACTCTACAGTATATTCTATCAACAATACGACGTAGATTCGATCCTCACAGTAATTTTGAGCTCAATTGCGGGTCCACGGTTCTATCTGTTAATAACTGTTGAAGAAACTATCTGACGTTAACTATTCAATTGAAAATTCACCTTTCAGTTCGTGTATGATGAAAAACTCATTCGAGTTCATGAAGTCTGAAATGCCACACAGGTATTGGGAGAGCTACCTCTGGAACCCCTTGCCGTCACTTCAGCATTTTACATCCGTGCTTTCCAAATCGCTTATAGGCACTTACATGGTTGACAATTTGAGTAAAATATTCCAATCCATCATCTCCTTCTGTGAAAGCAGAAGGTGATTCAGATTCAACCCTACCCTAGTATTGACTGTCATGACCACCTTGCACTGTACCTGTTTCGAGCTGTGGGTATATTTAGATAATGTTCTTGCCTTAGATTCTGTGTTTATCTCACGACAAAACAACTATAAATAACCTATTTTTTTGATAATTTAATGTTTGTCGGTAAATGTTTCAATCCATTCATTTGAAGCGCTTAACCTCCATTGTGTTGTTGACATTGCATAGGATAACGTACAATAGTCTACGATTAATAATTATTCACATGTGATCATCGTAGAAGAATGTGCTTCTACTACTGAATTGATGCATCTTTAAAATAATTTGAAGCATTTTGGGTTTGAAATCTACCAATTGGTGGGTTGAAGAGATATTCAAGTGCACCCAATCCCGTTTGTAACTATCTAATTGCTACAACAACCCTTGTAAGGGGCAGTTACTCCATTCATCAACTACTTGTTGAATGGGTCACTAAGACAAATGAAGTGACAGGTTTCATCTTCATTAGGTTAGTAAGCTGTTGTGAGTTGATATTTACCTTCGGAAGTCGATATGGATGTTCCCTGGAACATGATGAGAATTGATTAATCCACTGATAGACTTCATTGTAATCAGCTGAGTAGCTTGATTCTTTTCCGTTCTGTTGACCACCTGGAAATGTCACTCGTATTACTTGAAGACTCTGAAGCTCAGTCAACGAGGTTTTTGGTTTATTATTCAATAATAAACTATTGTAATCGCTCTGGAAAAAAAAATTCTAACCCCCCCTGAAAATTTTATGGCTTGCGTTTCAAAGGGTGTATCTGCAATAATTTTATTATCTGCAATAAAAATTTTTCCGTCCGTCCGTCCGCCGTACGCCGTAAGCACGATATCTCCCAAACGGCTGGAGCAAAAGATCTGAAATTTTCAGGAAAAATCCATCTTGGTCCGACGACGCCCCAATTCTTGAGCCAGCTCTCTCACTCAATTTAAAGTGCCCTTTAAGGGCTGTCAAAGTTTTGTAAAATCCCTAAAAACCTCAAAACAAGTCAAAGCGGCGTAAATTTTTCACTATTTGAAGAACATGCCATCAGGAATCGAATGAGCCCTTCCCCACGTCCGTAGGTCAAACCATTCTCGATGTATGGCCCGATTTATGGTGTCAACATTTGCGTTTTTCGGTTTATTATTGTTTGTTTGTAACCTAGTGATGCCGATAGCGTCGAGTTGTAGTGAATGTGGTTACTGGAGTGATAGCCGATGTGGATACTTGTAGTTTATAGCCGATACACGGGTTGAAGCATTCTGATATGCATGAATCGCTGATAATAAATAGGTAAATATTATTACTGGGGATTATTATTCAATATTATTACTGGGGTAAATAAGTAGTCTTTCACTCGGGTTTATTATTCAATTGGCTTGTTTTAAATAGAAACGCAATACTAGTCTTTTTATATTAAAAAAACGCTGCAAATTCATTCACTGGGGTTTATTATTCAATTGGCTCGCGTTCATAATTTGAATTTCTACTAAGCTTTGGAGTGTGCGTGTTTCACAAGTGCGATTATTGAATTTCATAGATATGCATAGAGCACGTAAATCTGTTCTCAACCAAAATACCTATTTGGATTGATCAGTTGATCATATTTGTGTGCCTCCTGAAATTCAATAATGGCTCTATTCTGTGAAACGCGCACACTCCAAAGCTTAGTAGAAATTCAAATTATGAACGCAAACCAATTGAATAATAAACCCCAGTGAAAGAATTTGCAGCGTTTTTTATTTGGTTGATTATTATCTTTATCCAGATACTCCGATTTAGAGACAAAAATACAGACCATGAAATGTAATTAGATAGGTTTGTATGGCAATTTATCTAACAGTCTGAAATGGATCTTAATTTGAAGTGGAAAATTCTTGGATTGTTAGAAGTTAGAGGGTATTGTCGATTTAGTGCACTTACTTATCTTTCATTGAGCCATATCTTGTTGGGGAGTGAAGGGCGAACGGTCTTATCTGCTGATGAAGCCCCCACGGATTCTGAGATAGTGCCGAGAGAGTAAGTTTCACAATATCGTTCAGACTAATATTCCGCTCCTTACCGTCTTCCGACTCTCCGCACACATCCCTCCGCGAAAAAAAGAGCGAGCGAGTCGGGGAGGGAAATGAAGTGGGAAAGGATCGTAGTGTACGGGAAAACAAAGAAAAATAAGAAGAATAGTGACTTGTTTCCTCGAGACTCCTTTTTTCCCCACTCCTGTCTGGTTGAGAGCGGAAACCCCCATGTAATCTCTCAAGTAATATTACCGCTGGCGATGCGAGGGGAGGATGTGAGCCACTTCAACAGAACCATTTCCGTCTTTGTCCCGCGAGTCTGGCACCATCAATGGTGGAGTTTTCCAATGCAAATAAACCTCATTCTGACTCTGTTGAGTCCTACCACATTTCTCAGAACACTCCATTTTAATATAGAAAGTCGTAGGTGATATAACATGAATGAATTCAGTTCCAAGTTGGATCTACCTATTTTCCATGTTGCTCAAAATGACGTTCCCCTTTGAAATGTTTAGTTATGTACCACCAAAGAACTACAAAGTTAATTATTTCCTGCTGGCATAAATAAGTCTTTTCTTGACCTATGTAATCGGTATCTCGTGGTTTGGGCTTGGAAAAATTCCCAACTTCCGCAAATTTGAAGGGTTGTTTCTACCCCCCCCCCCCCCCCCCCCCAGGGGTGCTACAACTAATTTTGTGGACAAATTAACCTAGTTCTAACTTCAGGAGAACCGAAAAACCGCGATTTTTTCGGACTTTTTTCAGTTTTTCCGGTATAACTCGAAAACTACGCATCCTAGCGAGAAGACCATATATAAGGTACTATAGGGTACTATTATAAAAGAAAGTAGACAAATTTATTTACTCTAAATAGGACCCTATAGGTTACTATTATAAAAGAAAGTGGACAAAATTTATTTACCCTAAATAGGACACTTTACGGTACTATTATAAAAGAAAGTAGACAAAATTTTCTACAAAATGATTCACTCACACGTAATTTTTAACCAAACAATCATCGAGATATAGGGGCTCAAAGATAATTCAATTTAATTCGTTAAAACTCGAGTTTTTCGTTAAAATTCGTTAAAACTCGAGTTTTCATGAAATTCGTTAAAACTCGAGTTTATATCGGCAAAACTCGAGTTTAATTCGTTAAAACTCGAGTTTAAATCGTTAAAACTCGAGTTTAAATCGTTTAAACTCGAGTTTAAATCGTTTAAACTCGAGTTTAATTCATTAGTAAGTTTAGTAAAACCTTTTTTCACATATACAAGAATAAAAACTGATTTCTGATTGAAAATAGTTGATCCTGTTTAAGAGTAGTGGATAGTTGTTCCTGTATTTAAATAATACCCTATTTCAGGAAAAATATTTGCTTTTTTTAGTACACAAAACTTTTCCTAGAACGAATGACGTTAAATAACAATCGTTTCTTCAACAATTAATCATTACCTATGTAATTGCGGCTGGAAAGGATATGAATAGTTTCCAGCTATCGTAAAACTGCTAAGTGAACTTGCTAAGCCTGAGCTTAAGTCTGGAGGTGATCGATGTCTCGGATGGAATAGGATGGACTAGTTACCCCTTCCAAGAGCTGAAACGATTTGCCTGCAATACACAATTGACATACATGCACCTCAATATCGCAATCGCTCCTCAAACCCCTTTTATGTACACACAACCCCCTAATAATTATTTGTTAAACAATCCCCTTCTTCGCGCCTTTCGATCTTTAAATCTTGTGGCATCCAACAACGAAATTGATTTATTTCCTAATTCCTTGAGGCAGCTGAGACAAACCCTGAAAAGCTACTTCCGTTAACCAACATTAATTAAGACGGAATTGCATACTGAAAACTTGTCATACAATATTCTTATTTTTCATGACCGGCATCCATGGTATCATTCTACCTTATTCTATGATATGATTTAAGCTACACACCCTTGTGAACTTGAATAAAATAAATAAAGAAATAAAGTTAATTTAAAAATGTAGGAACGATGAACAAAGTGAAAATCACCCATACAATGATGACTACCGTCACGTACTTTAAGAAAGTCTTTAAGATACAGTCTGATTGGGTACGTTCTTTAATTACATTTGGTTCTACTATACGATCAATATTCTGTAACTTTTTGAGAAACCTACTACTATAGTACCTACTTGTCATGTTTTGAAAAGAGCTCCTCCAAGTTTCGAAGTAGCACTGTAGTTTTTACGATAGTAGTAGACGGTGTGCGCTTGTCAAAATTGAGCTATACGAAACATTTGTTTCCCACAATCCTGCTGCATAAATTCTTCGGAATCAGAGATTGGTTTGAGGATAATTCCAAACGTATTGGTGGTTGGAAACATCGTCTAAAGTTAATTGTTTTCGACAACCTGATATTAAATCCCTGATTTCAGTTCCAGTGCGTTCGTTTTCAACCCACACTCGATCGGAATCGGACATTGTTTTAGGATAACAAGTATCCTAAATTAATTATAATTTTGTAATGCCAGCTCAGTTGAATCATCCCTAGCATTGCGCAAGTACGGATACAAATTTTTTTTCAAGACTAAACAGCCAAATAAGATGTCGATACAATATGTTTTTCAAGTTTTACCATTAATATGGTCAAAATACATATCAAAATTATGTATTTAATGGTTATGTACGTAGATAGGTCCCGTGGTGAAATAACTGTTGCGTTAGTTGGATGAAACTGAGTCGAAACGAATTTTTCAGAAATGTAATAAAAACCGTGTGAAAAAGAGGTTTTTCTTAGAATGGAAAGCTCATTAAACTCTTGAAGCTCTATTTCCTTTCTTCCCTTCCTTTTTTTTTTTTGCATTGACCGTCTTAAATTAAAATGCCAACCAAGTAGATTCCAAAAGCGTCGCCGTTCAACCTGGATGAAATATCCACAGTGGTTGGCTACTTTGAGTTCTTTTCCATCGATCGTTATCGCTTTTCTCCCAAATTAATGTAAGTACTCGCGCGCCTCTATGTGTCCTTATGACATGGAAGTGCTTCCCACCCCTCAGAAACACCATGTAATAACTCGAAATGTAGCTTTTTCACAAGCCCAAGTTTGAAATACAACAATCTGTACAATTACAATATCTGATTAAATTCATCAATAAAATTATTTTCATATTGTTACCCGGGAAACGAATCCATTTCTCGAATTTGTGTCTACACGTGTTACATTACTCTATTGGTCATTCTTTAGACACGAGCAACTGTTTTCCGTGCCACTAGCTTTCGTACCACATTGGAACACGAACCGACTGACCATTGTATGATGTGTCAGAAGGAGGTATCACTATTTTCGCTTAAAGAATAGGGCCTCAACCTGTGCATCCTACCTCCAGTATTGAAGTGGGGTTGAACGTTTCTGATCATTCAGACTAAACCGGATGAAAAACCTGTTAAAGAACTAATACTGCTTTATTTAAATATAAAGAGGAATGGAAGAGTATCCCTGCTACAAAATAAATTTAGAAACTATTATAACTATTGATCGTTTATTTTGGTTTATTATTCAATAATAAACCATTGTCATCGCTCTTGAAAAAAAAAAAAAATTCTAACCGCCCCTGAAAATTTCATGCTTTACGCTTCAAAGGGTGTAGAATCCGAATCTGCAATAAAAAAATTTTCCGTCCGTCCGCCGTATGTCGTACGCAGTACGCACGATTTCTCCCAAACGGCTGGAGCAAAAGATCTGAAATTTTCAGAAAAAATCCATGTTGGTCCGGCGAAGCCCCAATTCTTGAGCCAGCTCTCTCACTCAATTTAAAGTGCCCTTTAAGGGTTGTCAAAGTTTTGTAAAATCCCTCATAACCTCAAAAAAAGTCAAGGCGGCCTAAATGTGTACTCTTTTTGAAGAACACTCCACGAGGAATCGAATGAGCCCTTCCTCAGGTCCGTAGGTCAAACCATTCTCGATCTATGGCCCGATTCATGGTGCCAACATTCGCGTTATTTTGGTTTATTATTGTTTTTGTATTGATATCAGTAACCTAGTGACGAAGTGATGAAGTAATGTGGATACTGGAGTGAACTCCTAAAAGGCTTAGTAGCCGATACACGGTTTGAAGCATTCTGATAACCATAAAAAAACGCTGCAAATCCTTCCACTGGGGTTTATTATTCAATTGGCTTGCGTTCATGATTTAAATTTCTACTAAGCTTTGGAGTGTGCGTGTTTCACAGGTGATAGAGCGATTATTGAATTTCAGAAGATATGCATAGAGCACGTAAATCTGTTCTCAACCAAAATACCTATTTGGATTGTTCAGTTGATCATGTTCGTGTGCCTCCTGAAATTCAACAATCACTCTATAACCTGTGAAACACGCGCACTGCAAAGCTAATTAGAAATGCAAATCATGAACGCAAGCCAATTGAATGATAAACCCCAGTGGAAGAAGCAGCGTTTTTTGTCTTGTTGTCCCCTTTCTGTATCCTGTAGTTTCCCTATAATTCCCAATTTCATCAAACAGTTTCCCGTGTAACCGGTTGTGTCGAATCCGATTTCTTGCGGAACTGAAACTCGTGATTTCAAGGGATACAGGCCTTGATTAAAATAAAATATTGATTGAAACTACCCCATTGATATCCGAGACATGTCGAGGAAAATCAACTTCCAGTTCCCTCTATAAACACAGCTCTTTTAAAAGGTTTTTCCTCGAATAAATTCTGCTCTGGAGTAAATTCCGAGGGATTTATCACTAACGATGTTCGTGGTGTAATCCGATAGTGCGTTTCTCGTAGACCTGTAAAGAGATTGGAAACGCTTCCGCCTACCCTTGGTGGTTGAGGTGGAAAGGTCGATTTGGTCGAAAGGTAGTAAAGATAACGATCTAGTAAATCACTGCTTTCGAAAAAAAGGAAAGAAGTATCGGGCTTTGTGCTTAAACTGTTTTTATCTTCAGACCATACGTTTTTAGTCAAATCTATTTATTTTTAATGTGGTGCGGTTACAATGTGTTTGCTATGCCCTTCACACTCATGAAAGAAGCGTCGACTGCTTGGGCAGTGGTTGTGAGACTTCCATTTTCGGTTTTACTATTTTAAACACTGAACCTTGTCAGTCGATCAATAGAGAAACACTTTAACCCATATATTATGAGTCAGTTGGCTCACGTACCACGAGGCGTAGAACCCAAACAACAACTTTAAAAAAGTATGCTAATTCAGACATGGTTGCTTCCTCGTTCACAATGTGTCATCACCATACTATTGGTCTGTATTGTGACGGCTAGATTTTTATTTACTACTAATTAAGTTCTTCAATAGATGTTCTGTTTCTACATAGAGTTGGTGAGTTGTCGGTTGGTTATTGTTGTTATAACTTTTATGGATCTATGTCTGATAAGATAACATTATTAGCGTCCTTGGATCTCCTATAGTTAATTTAAATAATTTGTCTAACTAAGTGTCTAGTGTCTAGTACAACCAATGAAATCCCAGCTGATCAAATGGCAGGGAAATTATGAGATATTCTCACTGTAGCATCCTCTAAGCAAGTTTTTGAATTGTTTATTACTTTTAGGGCCATTTGCTGCCTCGAAATATTTTTGCCTTTCAATCTTTTTTTGTTATATTTCATGAATTTGCCGATTTTTAGAAGTTGAGTTGATTGTATTGTATATAAGCCCTGAAGAAGGTACCTCATGTACTATCAAAGCTCAAGAATGAGGAGTAGTAGTTCGGACCAATTCCCGATAATCGAGATCTAGATACGGTGCATCTTGAAATTTTTTAAATAATCAATAAAACATTCTATAAAAAATTTCTGTTGTCAGGGTTCATTATGGACTGTTCACAGTCCTAACTGCACAGTTTAATCAAGGCCCTTAAAATGTCCACAAATTGCTGCCCTTTGAGAATTAACTGCTACTGATATGATTGTGATGTGAAGGACATGGGCACTCACGGTAAATCGTTTCATTAGTAACTGCTGTTTGAGCGCGAACTTCCTTGAAACAACCGTGACTTGGATATAACTTTGAACTAAATTTGGAATATAATTTTGAGGAAAATAACGCCAAAGAAGATCGCATGCTATCAAAAATTGTCTTCTACTTATTCAAAGGGAGCTACCCAACATACATACCAATTAATAACTCATAAATTAGAAGGCGAAAGCCACTATGAACGCGAAATCGCTTCTAAAAAAATGGATGGTGAGCAAAAATGCCATTCGTTTCGCATGATTCTGGGGTAACGAACTGTGACGTGACAAATCATATCGTTTATTGCGGTGGTTTTGAGTATGGGAAGTTACTGAAGAACTAGTCAACATTCTTCATTAAATTCCTTTTAGGAAAATTGCAGGTTTCCAAGAGTTTGAGCAAGTGACTAAGTTTAGTTCATAGAGGTGGTTTTGGTTCTCAATTCGAAATGAGATTGACGATTAATCAAATTTTAAGGGCCGAACCATAAAAACAAAACGTGCAAATTTTTGGGTTTACTAAAGCAACGCACGGTCTAAAGGGGTTATATCTTCAGAGAAAGAGCATGAAAATCAACCACCCCCTTCTTACATTCATTCTCTTTCAAAGAATCAACTCAGTTTGACAAACTTCAAACACCCAACGGTCTCGTCTACTTGCTCCTCCATTTACATAATTTCCGTTATGGATTTTAATTCGTCAGGAAAGTGGGTTCTACTTTTCTCCGAAATTGCATTCCTTCTTTTGCCGTTCCCTTCCTAACCAATCTCCATACATTTATTTCTTCTTGTTCTTATCCCGTTTTTCGATCTCACTCCCCCTCCTTAACCGTCTAACTTTCTTTGGGGTTCCCTCCTTTTCATCGACAGGAGTGTCGGACGACTGTATTGGGAATAATCATTTCTTCCGCGTACTGACCGAAAAGCGCTTATAATTAATTCATTCACATTCAAATTATTCCATTTCTGCTCTGTTTTCTTCTTTCGGCCTTAATTAACTACAACCTCATTTGCCAATGGAAATTCGAGATGTATTCAGACCCAATAAAAAGATGGAAAATGCTGTGAGGTACGAATTTGCCTTTTTCTCATCAACTTTCCAACGAAACAAGTAGATTTGATTTTTGTTTTCCTCATAAACTAAATGTAAATTGTTGTCGACCTCAAACGAGGTACCAATGTGGTGGTGGATTTTCAACTAGGTGGAAATGCAATAATATATAGTATACTTACCTATTTGAGGTATGCTGGATCCGAAAAAATACCCATGATTCCATTTGTAGGTACAAAAATAAAGTTTCCGTAAAGCATTCTCTTATTTGGATCGCAATCGATCTTAATGTATTAAATTTTTGATGATATCTATCTTTATTTTGTTCTAAACGATAAATTCCAGTTTTTATAACGTTGAAGTTGAATTTTTCCATAAGGAAATTATGAATATAAATTGTGTGGTAAATAAATTGTTTCAAATGATACCTCTTCCAGCGTGCTGTAACAATTCCTATTGACTTTTTAGCATATTTAAATGAAATTTAAGTGAAATGATCAGCATCGTTTTGAGCGTGAATTTTTTTGATGTCCTAGATGTTTGTTGAGATCCATTGATAAAATAATTCAACTGCGTCTTGTCGTACCTCACAGCGGTTTTTTTAATCAATTTAATATGCTCAAAATGTGTTGTCCAACAAACTCCTATTTTCTTTTGGGATGCCTAAAAGTAGACTGATCTAAAATTAAATATTTTTGGGTCAGTTCTAATGAAAATTATTATGCAAACATACACACTAACAACAACTTCCAAGAATCGTTTTGGAATGCCATAAAATAGATGCCTTTGGATTTTCCTAATTTTTTACGGAATTTTTTTAAAAGGGGATAAGGAATATCAATTTAATTTTATTTTATTACCAGTATAATGCAGTTTCTATCCTGATCCGAAATATAACGTACGAAGTATTCAATTCAACTTCAACTAAAATGGACTGAATTTTTTATCAGACCATTAACATTAGCTTTTGAACTTAGCTTTTCTCTATTATAAAAATATGAGAATGTTGGAGAGCAAAAAGGAGTTTTATAACTTTCCTAGGAAGTGAGTCGGTGGTTGTTTGCCGAATTCAGACGGGTTGTCGGTTCAACAAACAGAATATTATGGAAAAGTCATAGATCAGTGAGAAACCGTTCCGATGCATGAAGCTGTGTTTTCCTCGTCTGAATTTCCCCATTCGCTCGCCAGATCTGACGGTGTTATCAATATTTATGCCCTGGAAAGAAATGATCTTCTTTCCATTCAGAATTATCCGCTCAAAGCCGGCAGAATGAAAGGATTTGTCGATACTCACTTTATATAATAATACAGTTCTTCTTTTCTCAATAAACCCTTTTCGATTATCACAAAAAATAGGCTATCAAATAAAATTCAACGCACGGATCGTAAATTGGATTGTTTATAATATTTTTCACGAAAATTTTTCATTATGAGAAAAACAACATCCGTCTTAAAATTTTTGGGTTACAGTTTTACTATGTGGACTTCAATCGTTATATGAAGGTTTATCACCATAAAGCTGTTTATAGTGATCAATTATCTTTCCTGGAACACGGGGCCACTAGAGCTAGGAAACAAGCATTTTTATCACTGCCTTTTCGAAGAACCCATCGCGGCCAATTGGCTTGGGATTATAGAGGCGTTAAAATGTTCAACTTTACCCCAACACCTACGTACTGTTTCTTCGTTGCCTCTATTTAAGAAGAAACTACAAAATTACTTTAGTCAACAATGCATAACTTAAGAAGGAATTTCTGTTATTTTTTTTTTATTTTTTTTTTTTTTTTTTTTTTTTTTTTTTTTTTTTTTTTTTTTTTTTTTTTTTTTTTTGTTGTAAACCTAGGCATCTATGTTAGTCAATGACATGTTGAAGAATACATACATTAAAATAATGCAATACATGAAGGAAGAAGAGATATATTTAAATCGATAACAATGTGATAATTGATTGTACACCATCGTGGAAGCGCCATTTATGAAAATTATTGTAGCGCAACTCCTCCCTACAGCACAAGTCCTAGACTTATAGTGGGGAGTAGCATTTATCACCTCCAAAATTCTATGTATTTTGGTTTATTATTCAATAATAAACCATTGTAATCGCTCTGGAAAAAAAAATTCTAACCCCCCTGAAAATTTCATGGTTTACGTTTCAAAGGGTGTAGAATCCGAATCTGCAATAAACATTTTTCCGTCCGTCCGCCGTACGCCGTACGCACGATATCTCCGAAACGGCTGGAGCAAAAAATCTGAAATTTTCAGGAAAAATCCATCTTGGTCCGACGACGCCCCAATTCTTGAGCCAGCTCCCTTCTCAATTTAAAGTGCCCTTTAAGGGCTGTAAAAGTTTTGTAAAATCCCTGAAAACCTCAAGACTAGTCGTATCGGCCTAAATATTTTCCTATTTGAAGAACATACCATTAGGAATCGAATGAGCCCTTCCCCACGTCCGTAAGTCGAACCATTCCCGATGTATGGCCCGATTTATGGTGCCAACATTTGCGTTTTTTCGTTTATTATTGATTGTTTGTAACCTAGTGATGTCCGGCCGATAGCGTCGAGTTGTAGTGAATGTGGATACTGGAGTGATAGCCGATGTGAATACTTGTAGTGTAGTTAGTAGCCGATACACGGGTTGAAGCATTCTGATAATATATAGGTAAATATTATTCAATATTATTACTGGGGTAAATAAGTATTCTTTCACTGGGGTTTATTATTCAATTGGCTTGTGTTCATGATTTGAATTTTACTAAGCTTCGGAGTGTGCGTGTTTTACAGGTGATAGAGCGATTATTGAATTTCAGGAGATATGCATAGACCACGTAAATCGGTTCTCATCCAAAACACCTATTTGGATTGATCAGTTGATGATATTTGTGTGCCTACTCTACATCTGTCTACCTTTGGCTACATCGTTTAAATTTGGATTTGGGGAAGTTTTAACGCAATACGAGTGCCAAAGGACCTAATAAATTATAGATGTTTTTATTGTGTGGGGGGTATTGAGGTTCAATAAAAAACGCTGCAAATTTTTTCACTGGGGTTTATTATTCAATTGGCTTGCGTTCATGATTTGAATTTCCACTAAGCTTTGGAGTCAGCGTGTTTCACAGGATAGGGCGATAATTGAATTTCAGGAGGCACACAAATATGATCAACTGATCAATTCAAATAGGTATTTTGGTCGAGAATATATTCACGTGCTCCATGTATATCTCCTGAAATTCAATAATCGCCCTATCCTGTGAAACACGCACACTCCAAAGCTTAGTAGAAATTCAAATCATGAACGCAAGCCGATTGAATAATAAAACCCAGTGAAAGAATTTGCAGCGTTTTGTCTTTTTGGTTCATAACAAATAAATGCAAATATATATTTAAAAAATCACTCAAATGTACGATAGCTCATCACTGGACTTTATAGAAACTTGATGATTCGTAACCATAATTCGGTTTCAGCTATTGATACGGCACATTACCACGGGCAGTGTGAATGATAATAAAGTCCATCCTCCTCCTCTTCCTCCTCGGACTGTAAGCAATCCATTGTGTTTCCATTAGTGGTGCTCGGCTACCGATCATATCGGTTCTCTCGGGAATAGTTCCTTCATAAGTGGATGCTAAAGATTTAGGTTGTAGTTTTTTCGCGTTTCCACAAAATAACGGAGCGCCGAGTTTTAACATGGAACATGTTTTTGCCTATCTAGTAAAAAAGCTACAGAAACCGTTATACAGAAAGTGTCACGAAATTGTTCTGATAGTTTTCACGTACAACCGAGCTGTTTCTAGGGAAATGAAAGTTGTTCAGTTTTCGACGGACGAAAATCGTTCTCCATTCGTTGCAAAGCTCTCTATTTATCACGCAGGCCTTGCGTACTTGTTGTTGGTATTTATGTCGTGATTTAATTTTATGTATGTTATTATATAGATGTAGTAAACAATGCCGCTTGTTTTCTTATTGTCACTTGGTTGTCATGTTGGTTAGAGTAGACGATGACGACGTCAAGTCTAATATAGATGTAGTACATCTCTACATCTATCGTAAGTCGTACATCTCGTTATCATAAACATACTTTACTTTAACATGCATCATAAACATACGTTATCATAAACATACATACTTTAGTTATCATAAACCTATTCTGTCTATCACTTCGACATAAACAATAAAATTCTTTTTCTCGAACAGATCATTTTTTTTACAGACAACAGAAAACCCAATATCATGTTCCAATGACTAAACGAGCGACACAAAACCCAATATCATTCTTATATTGTTCAGTATACGAGCGAGATCATAATACCATTAATGTTAGGAGGCAGTAGTTGGAGACTGGAAAATAACTATCAAAAGGTAACTTGAATCGGTTTGCATTAAATCACCAAATTACGCAGGTGATTCGGATTCAACTCAGGCTTTGCCGAGTATCAACTTGGTTCAATGAGATGAGGGAATTCACAGTTGATTTCCCCTTTTGAAAATAAAGGGCAAGGGGTAAACCGTTCCAACTACGAAATGCGTAGGAAGGCCATTACGAGCCCGAGGGCTTCAACGTGACTCTTAATTTAATGACCACTTTTAATCGTTTTTCGCCTTTTAAAAAGCTATCTTCCACGGCCTATTAGAACTGCGCACTCACCAACGGCGAATGACTCCCCGCCTTACCACCACCACAGCTAGAGATCTAGGTATTCCAGCTTTGTCGTACCGCTTCAGCGCTACTTCAGATAAACATCCATTGTTATGGCCCGGATATAAAATACCGTGTAAAATGATGGAAACACGCGTAATTACACGCTTTTTACTCTCGCTGAAAGCTTTCAAACCCTTCAGCTATGGTAATGAAGCACGGCAGATAGGACAAACAATGGAACTCGCTTGTTTTGTTCGTAGAAAAGACGAACGTTACCTTGAATGGAAACACTTTGTGTGCGCCCCTGTTTGACACAAAAGATCAATACTAATTCATCCCCGGCGAATTGTGCGATTAGTGCGTCAACAATGCATAATTTTCTTTTGAAGGTAAGGACTACAGTTGATTGATAATCTTTTTACATATTCATATATGAGCTACAAATTCCGTAGGAACTCTATTTTCAGTATCTTAAAAATTCGAGTTAAAAGAAAACTATCTTCATGTTTGAACCTAGTTTTTCTATCTAACCACCCGATGCAGTGAACTGCTCATGTATGTTAATTAGACTGAATGGAAACAAAATGAATTCAACAATTCCAGTCAAGCTGCATAAAATTTTCCGAAGTTATCGAATGACATTCATGTTGAACTGAGAGGAAATTGAACCACTTGGTGTGCAAAGAAATTTTTAACTGCCAATTTAAGGGAGGAAAACTTGATCTAAGCTATGTTCTTCTATTCAAACAAAAATTTTGGATTTTTATAATTTTCCTCAATTTTTTTTCTTACATTTTGATGAAATTTAAGTGAACTTTTCAGAACAATTTTATATTCCAGATTTTAAATGTTCTTGTTCAAGATTCTAAGGGAAGCTTCTGAGAATGATACATCTCGCAGTGACACCTTGTGAGGGGTAGAGAAACTAATTCTGTACGTTATAGGTCGGTTATGGTAATGAAGAAGTCAAAAAGAGGAGTGTGTGGTGCAGCGTTACAATATTCCTCGTCCATCCAAATAGCGTAAATACACATTGAAGCCACATTTTCCATGTTATTGCACCTTGAGGCTTCGATCTATTTGAAAGATTTTCTTGTTGAATGAAAATTCTGGATTCAACACCCTGATGATAAACAATTGCCTCGGCGGGGTCATGCCGGTCAGTATAATGGTGGCCAGTGGATGACGTAACGACGATCACGTTGTCAATTGGTTGTCATTATCCTGGCTTCTTTGTTTAGCGTGGAACATAATTCAGCCTTGAGCTAACAACTTGAAAAGTTTATATTTGCGTTACCTAAGTAGTGCGGGGTTTTCAGTTGATTTTCAATTTAAGTACAATCAAGTGTTAAAAATCGAGTTTTTTTTTTTCGCAAAACGTTCTTTTGTTGATGCGGCTTTTAAATAGATAGTCTTTTTGAACGATTCACACAAAAAAAGAATTCCTATCAAAAAGCCCAACTTTTTTATTATTATTTGATAACTTGAAGATGTTGAGGAATTGAGTGAGAACGACCGAGAAGGCAAAATGGAAACTTAAAACTTTAGTTGGGCTGCTTAACATGTTAAATTTCTTTCACCGTCGTAAATTGAATGCAGATGAAATTAGCTTTTTACCTCCGACAAAGTATTTTTAATTCCTTCCCATTCAGGAGCAGGTTCAATTTGACATAACAGTCGTATTGGACTATTTATAATTTTAATTTATTCGCCGCGTTCAATTAAGATTTAACATTGAATTATGGAAGAATGGAACTAAAAAAAGCTTTAAGAAAACCATTTATTGTGAATGTTGAGTCAGTGTTGTTGGATTATTCTTTCAGTATTTTCCTACCGTTTTGCATGCTTGAAAGTAATCCGTATAGTAGGAACAATGGAATTATATGTTGGACCACCCAAATTCCAGTAGGTCTACACTGAAATTCTTGGGAATCGGGAAAACATATCCTTAAGCTAGCAGCATCGGAAGAACTTTCGGTTTACTCACGTGCAGAACTGGCTCTTGGGCACGATTCACAATCGCCTGTATATTTTGTTTACATTTTTCTGTGATTTAGGAGGTGTCTATTTTGCCCTTGAAAGGAGTAAAACACGGAAAGTATAAAGGCATTCTCACAGACACGAAACAGAAATTATACCGCAACGGCCGAGAAAGTGAAATGCGTAGTAAATTTCCGACTCTCCAGAAGGTCGAAGCAGAAGTTATAAAAGCGGGACAGCAGACATCTATGGTTCTACAGCCAGATCATTTAAATGGTTAATTTTACACATTTAAGTACCGAAGATGAAAAATTGCCTATGCAACCTACAAATATGGGATTCTAGCTCAGAGGAGGGGAGCTAGTAAACAGAGATGAAAGCTATGGCTGGGGGGGGGGGGGCTAACAAGGGTTTACGTGAGCGCATTCTGTGTTCATAAACGGTACTTACTAAGCCTAACCAACTCCTTGGAAAAATCTGTAGATTCAACCAGAGCACCAGAGAGGCTAGTGCTTACCAAGGTGGCAGGTACACGAATGACCCCCTCGGGCGGACGGAAAAGTGGTGATGCCAGGATAACAAAGGGCGGAAGGAGCCCACCCGAAGGTTAGTTGAAGGAGTGTTGAGCGGGGGGGGGGGGGGGGGGGACTGTCGGGTCGGTCGCTAAGAACTGGATTGTACTCCTGTTAATCATTTGATGATAAAAATTTAAAATCTAATTTTGGGAATAAATACACTTAAGATATTGGTTGGATTGAGGTACTTCAATACGAAGATTTGGGAGCAATTTGTTCCCGTTGCTCTGCTTTGTGTCGAATCAATGATCTGGTATTCGTTAAAGTAAACAAATTTCTGCACCATGCACTTGAAATGCTGCTGACTGGTATCGTTTCACGAAAATGATTCTTTTAGGAGAAAAAAAAGGGAACACTCCACCGAAATAAGAGTATGTATAGCGGGAGGGTATGAAACGCGTGACAGGTCACCGCCACCGCTCCCTCACTACCTCTCCGGCCTACTCCGTAACGCGTTCCATTTTACCCATAATCCCTCTGGTGGTAGACATCGGGAAGGTACGGCGGTGGAACGGGGGATTGTTATATCCCCTAAAGACACGTTGAAGAGGCGAACTGCGTACGTTATACAATGAACGGAGGTAAAACCGAAGGAAAAGCGTATAGACCGTCCCCAAACTCTCTCGTCCACATACACAACCCCACACCTCCTAATACACTACGGCGCACACTGGCTCACTAATACAAGCACGATCTTATCGGTCCCTACTCAACAACTTGAACACTTTCGGTTTTTGCCCGTTACATCACGCATGTCTCCTCCCCATCCTCTTATCGCCGATATCGTCAACGCGAAATTAAGTTAGGAGGTACTCCGCCCCTGACCCAGATCGAAATCTAGGCAAGAAGATTCCGCCTGAATTTGTCTCTTCTGATGCGTACCCCGCTGAAAAACTCCCATTTATTTCTGCATCTCCTCACAACATTGAACTACCAAATCCCTTATGTTATAAGCTCAATCTTTAAGAAGTATATAGCCAAATTTCCTTGTTAGGTATGTAATCCATAACTTTCTCTTCTTTCTATCTAAAGGGCGATGTCCCAAATTTGAATAGCCATTCCTGGACAATTGCTCTCCTGAAGTCACAGTAAGTCATTTTTGTGTCATTTTCAGTGTACTTTTTCAACAGCCATGCATTTTGGCATGAAGCATCGATGCCAAAAGTGAATAGCACCACCACTTTCTTCCTTTCAGTGAAATACGCTGCGAGTCCAGATTTTGATCGAACCTGTCGACACCTCCCATATACAAATTGTACATCTTTGTGAGATTTGGGCATTTCACAGACACTTTGGCTTTTTTATTGTCAAGTTTTCCAATCCTACCTACTTTTGAGAGTGGTGCTATTCCATGACTGTTTGAGATCAAAGTGACAATGCTATTGTCATTCCATTTACCCACAATGAAGTTTTCGGTGTTTTTGTACGAAATGGTACCACGTTCTTTTTCGGACAATGATTTCGATTTCTCAAGTGGACATTTGAAAGTTCTATTTTCAAGAATCGTTCCAGTTTCTCCGATATTTTTTTGGACAGTTCTTCCACCAACTTCACGCTACTGAAGAATCGGTCGAAGTAGACGTTGTATGGTCCAGTACTTTCCGGAAGTCTTGAACTTTTTTCTAGCACAACAAACGCTCCTAGTCCCAATTCACCTTGAAGCGGTAATGGCGCAGTTTGTGATCCTTCATATGGTAATAACGTAATTAGGTATCCGGATTTGGTAGCTAATGACCACAACTTATATCCAAACTTCAACACAAACAAAAATGAACACTCAGTTGAAGACCCGACGATGTAGCTAACGTTTCCCAAAGGCACCTGGAGGTGCAACCACTTGGTACAGTTCGAACTATGGTTTTCCCAAAGGCACCTACAGGTGCTCCCACGAGTTTGCATCAGTCAAATTGGTAAACAATTTACTAGAGTACACGTAAAAAGGGTTACTGAACATTAATTCATTCGTCATGCAGTGAAACAAAACGAGGTTATACTTTTCACCAACCTTTTTCTATCCATTTTCGATGAAGGAAAGCCGAGTGTCCACTACCTTGCCCTTATCACTCAAAAGGTTCAACACCAACTGATGCAGATCGCACATGAACACAACTAGCGGCCATAATTTGCAACCAGTACTAGTGTTAGGTCCCGCAGTGGCTACTTGATGTCTCCTAACTCAAATTTGATAAAGAATAGAGTTAACGCAGGCCCAATAAAGGGAGGGCACCTATAAGTGCCTTTTGGGAACTGGCGGGTTAAGCATGATCGCATCACTGGCAGATGGTGCATGATCGAATGAGAAATCCACGTTCTAGCATTACCATTTTAATTTAATTTCGATTAAATTGTCCGAAAATATGCAGCTGAGGATGAAAACTGCCCTTTATTGACTGCATTCCTTCCAACATTATGGTTTTCACAGAATGTGCTTAAACGTTGAATCCATCATGCGTCCAAATCGTCCAATCTCTGTCAACATCAAATCGTTACATGGTAATCACTATTTGATTTCATTGTTATAGTTTCAAGATGATCTTATCTGTAGTACCTGCCTCACATGCGCAACTGCAAATCTTTTTGTCAAACATGATTTATGCAGTTGTCATCTCAAAATACATTTTCAGCAAGTAAATTGTATAGGCTGTAAATCCGCCACTGTTAGCTTTTCTATATGCGCTAACGTATCGTCTATTAGGCATCATTACCTCATCGCCTAATCTATCGATTATTGCATTGAAACCCAGAACCTATGGAAAATTTTGAAATTATTTGAAACATTTCAACGACCTACGCATTCATTTTGTGGATAGGGAGAAACCTGCACTACATTGGCAGACGTTTTCTCAATTCCGTTTGAAGTAGATTCGTTTTTAGAGCCTTCGAACTGTCATCCGAAAATTACATTACTCTTTTCAGTTCTCGCCTCTTCAAATATTCCGCTTGTTGGTTTGAAACTCCTCAAAGTTGGATGATCCACGTACAACTAAACTCGATCGTTTTTAAAACTCTAAACCTTACTCCAGTGTACTGCTACGGACTTGATCGGGCTCAAAGCCCTACGTGAAAATTCATTAGCTAGTTGATGTTTTGTTTTTATTTTATTGCTTCTGACTTTTCCTGTAGGGGGCAGAATCCTTATTATTGATTTAGTTTGATCGACATTTTTTCTTCTATAAAATCTAAATTATCACTGCCTTTAAAATTTTTATACCGTTTTGAACAACTTTCGTTTCGTGTCTATCTGCGTGAAACTGTGTGTCTGTCTGGGAGTGCGTCCAACACGCTTCATTTCTACAGTTTTCATCCGATTTTGATGAAATTTGCAGGACTTGTATGGGTTTGACTATAGATCCCCAAGGGACCCTTTGAAAATTTTTTGACTTGTTTTTTAATAGTTCCTCAAAAATGTGAGCAAGATCGGAACGCTGGGATCCGGATAAATGATTTTTGGTGGATTTTATATGTTCGAATTTGATATTGAGTGAAATGTTGATTATTGATCGATGAAAATCATAGAATATTATCTACAGCCTAACCCTGACATTCTCTGCAAATGAAAACCAAAAGTGAATGAATACTATAGCAATCAAACTTGTACCAAGGATCTGCGACAGTCACACAGGCAGACACGAAACGAAAGTAGTTCAGAAGGGTTTAAAACGTGAAATGAGAATGAAAATGTAATTTTTGGTGCAAAAAAGTATATTACCCACCACTTTTAATAGTGGTTTGTGCGTATTTTGAATAAATATTGGAATTATATTATTATTATTATTATTAACACGTCACGATAGTTACAAAATCTAAATTCAAAACCTTGGTTGTTTTTACTTGGCAGTAATGCCAGATAATTATCAGATGGCAGATAATTATCATTATAATCTGATGTAGCCGGTTCCACCTTATAAAAACCGTGTGGTGAGGTATTGAATGTGGAAGTGATTGTAGGGGTCGGGTGGCAAGTTTTTGTTTTTATAACAAGACCCTGATTTGGTGGGAGAATTAACCGGGTAATTGAATTAAGTGCTAAGTACATTTCGAATTCAATTTGGTGTGAGGATCAGAATCCATATACAATCTGACGTTTTGTTTCATACTTACAATATAATTTTGTTCATTGAATTGGTCGTATAGAGCACTTTTTGACTGAAGGAACAAGGTCCTGTTATTGTGGGATTGTTGAATTATTAATGACGTTAGCATACCTTCTGATAAAATCTCAGCTTATCCTAGCATAGATGATACATTCAATAATACCTATTAGGTATTTGTTTTTGATTGTGAATGAGACCTATTGGTTTGAATTCAATTAGTGTCCAACATTCGAACTAGATAAAGGAATGATAAATTGTTTTAAATTAAATAACTCGAAGGACCACCTCAAATTTGAGGAATAAATTGTTTTACCTCTAGAATTGTGGGTGCTCAAAAATTAGAAAAGTTATATTGATGAAGCATCAACTAGCATTGAGTTTTATTGAATATCAGTTAAGATATGTCCCTAAGTGGCCACTGAAAATGAACATGTGTTAAAAAGGATGAAATTGAAATGTATATGGATAAGCTTATCTGACAATGTTCAGTCCACTGCAGAAGAATGATGATGGTGAGATGTCCTTTTGATGGAGTGGAAACTGGATTCCAGCAGATGTACAGCTCCAATACTTGGGTACAAGTAGTTTTTTGAAGAAGTGTAGCAGGTGGTCTGGTACCAGGAAGGTTAGGCAAGATTTTTTTTTTTTTTAAATTTATTTATTGTTACAACTGATTCAATATACAAACAATCTAGCAACTTAATTTATAATGAAGTAATATCACTTTTTGTGGTTCAGTAGTTCATTATCTAAGACCACTACAAGTCACAAACACTAATTAGCGTCTGGTCACAACTAGGTCCAGCGGCTTGGTCCTCTTGAGTCGCCGTACCTCTTCTCTGTTGTCCAGGGTATACAGGATTTCGAGATTTTGGTGTCTGTGCAGCCGAATTTCGTGATCCGCTGCAATTCTTTTTATTGCGTCTCTCACCATTTCCACTTTGAGGTCGCGGTGGAGATCAGTTGTCCTGATATACCAGGGTGCGTTGACAATACTCCTTAAGATTTTATTTTGGAGTGTCTGGATAGTGTTGACATTACTGTTGCTCGTGCAGCCCCATAGTTGGCAGCCATAGGCCCAGACGGGTTTAATCATTTGCTGATACAACAGCAATTTGTTATGGGTGGATAGTTGAGATTTCCTACCCAGCAACCAGTTCAGCTTCCTGAGCTTAGCGTTGATCTCTTCTTTTTTCTTTTTGACGCGTTCTTTCCAGCGTAGCTTGGCATCCAGCGTCATGC
Source organism: Creontiades dilutus (assembly GCA_031894815.1). Lineage (NCBI taxonomy): Eukaryota > Metazoa > Arthropoda > Insecta > Hemiptera > Miridae > Creontiades > Creontiades dilutus. Next base: position 1,587,161 of record JAVIWC010000391.1, read on the forward strand.
CCAGATATTTAGCAGTATTTGAATACGGAATTTCTTGTGAATTTATGGTGATTGGGATGTTTTGAATTTTGCGATAAGTGAAGTTTATATGCGTACTTTTTGTTTCATTAAGTTTAATTCGGTTAGGCAAGATGATGATGAAGGATGAACCACCAGGAAGTTAGAATGAATTAGACAAACCCTTATAAACTTCACTGCACTTGTATAATGAATTCAAAGTGAATAGAAAATAACTATTTTCCTCACTTTAATTAAAGATGAAAATGTGGCGTACATGATAGAACCAGACAAATCCAAGCGGTTATAAATGAAAGTAAGTCAAAACAGTTTTAGAAAATCATAAATATTTAATTAATGACGCCATCAGCGTGATAACATCTAAGTGCCTAAATCCGAGCTCGGGAGAAACCGCATTGGCTCTCAACACATCCATATCCATCGCACGTTATGACGGATCCCACGAAACTTCATCATCGGGTAATGAAAGCGTCCGGATGATGAATCACTGTAAGGGTTTTACGGTCAGCTTTGTAGCTGCCAGTCGTCGCAACAATGCGGCATTGTCTATTTGTTACCCAGAAGCTTTGGCGGGGGCCTAACGGCGCAAAAGGCGTTTTCTCCGCGGGGTCGAGGGGTGAAAAAATCACCTCTAGTGAGATAGTGGAGTAAAACTGGCGAGCCGGCGGTGGGGCGAGGGGGATCCTGCTGGTGACAAATGAACTGGAGAATCGCTGTGCCTCACGGACTGAGGCCCACAAGTGCTAATGCGACTCCACTGCCGGCGACTATATTCTTTTTTTTCCTCGCTCTGCCACGCTTTTTCTGTCAGGCGTATTGCACGATTCCACCTCACTTGGTGATCTTCTATCAGATTACATCAAGTCCCGTCGGCATTCTCCATTTTTAGCTAACTTAACCAGGAAAAATTAGCTACTGCATTGGCTCCAGTATCACAGGAAATGAACTGTCGAAATTCTTCTCATTGTGAATCCAGAATCGAAATGAACATCACCTCTCCCACATTTGTATTCAAAAATAGCTATATTATAAAATATTTTAGAAGTTTGAACGACACTAAATGGGTGAAATAATTTCAACAAATAATTTCAATAAATAATTCCGCAACAGATGTCCTTCTATAGGAATCAACGGAGAAACACCTTACAAAATGTGTCATGGCAAATCACCGAGCGTACATTACTTACGTACATTTGGCAGCAATGTTTATTATTTGGACAAAGCTCAAAATAAAGAGAAATTTGCTCCAAGATCAAGACCAGCAATTTTTATAGGGTATTCTAAGCGGACAAAGGGCTACCGACTGTGGTCCAATGAACTGAAAATTGTTATCGTGTCAAGGGATGTAAAATTTCTACAAGAATTTGGAAACAATAACGAGTCTGAAAATTTTTTTCCAAACGACCTTTTCACCCCGAAGAATCTAAAGACAGAAGATGAAGAAAGAAGAAAAATAGCAATAACAGTAGATCTAAACCCAAACATTATACAAAACAATAATAATTCTGAAAATGAACCAAACGAAGAGGAATGCGAAATCGATAGAGATGAAAATGAAGATCAACCGTTTTTCGAGGAGGTATTCATTGCAAATTAGTTCCAGATTGGTTGTGCATAGGTTCCTATTAGTTGTCGGCCCCGGATGTTTGGCCGTATGTTTCTCGGGCACGGCATGTACATACACTTATGTGTTTGTGTAACATATTTGTTTAAAAACATAACATAAGTTTGTGTAGATGATAAAACTATCTAATTAAATTTATTGAACTTAAGTGTATCAGAATCTGCTGAAAATCACTCGTTTATTCCGTAAATGGTTAGCTCTTCCCCTTTTCTTGATGGAAAATGATGCTAAAATTTCCACCGATCTACAGTTTTTTAATCAAATCTCGTAAAACACCAGTTCTAGAAAATTAATCGAACGGAGGGTGGATTGATTTATTTTGTTGGAATTTTAAAATCGATGTGCCTTGAAACCAACAAATTATGAATGGGGTTACGATTCCGTTTTTTCTTAGACATCAAAAAGGTTCATTATGAAAATAATGAATCGACAGTCCTCATCTAGACGCACGTTCACGTGTTCCAGACTTACGTACTCCTGTTTCCTCGTTCTTGGAGGTGTCGTTGTTACAGCGTTCAGACACATGAGATCTTGACTTGTTCCTCAATTATTCACCGAACACGAATACTCGCTTGTCTAACATTCGGATTACCCATTACAGGTTCGGCCAAATGCTTTGTTTTCAATAACGACGTCATACAATTAGTACAATCCTACAGTTTTGTATTCAAAATGATTGTCCATTCTTAAGTTTGCATTTAACTGGCTTGAATTATTCCGAATGGGTTGTTCAAATCTTTAAAGAATGAGTGAACCTTCGCCGATACATTGTTCCTACCCGACGTTCATATTTTTATCAAGATTTTAAATGAGCGTGTTTACGCCAGTGTATTTATCACATTAAATAAATTCTCCAGTTCGGGCGGTTTGATGACGTTTCGAACGAAAACTGTTGTTGATTGGTCTGAATTTATCTTATTTTTCCAAGATTAGATTTTGATGATTTTGATGAACGACCGTTTGTCATTTTTAGACATGACTATAATTAGGCAAAAAGATGGAACATTCAAATTTCGACATTATGAGAAATCATGTGCAACTAAGAGAATGTAGAGAGAAGTTAAATGATCAACTTCCACTCGAATCCCCCCCTTACATTTAAGAAGAATGAGCTGTACAATTTATCATATAATACACTTCTGAGAACATTCATGGAATATGAGCCAAATCTCAAGAAAAAGCTAGTTGTCAAATTTGAGGTAAATAACTACCCAAGATACCTAATTCATCAACAATATAATAGAGCCTGGAGAAGGATATATTATGCAACGTGCTCTGATTCCAATGTACAAGTCAACTACAACCCAGAAGTCTTTCAATTTGAAGATGACCTATTTCACAGCTATAAAAAAGTTAAATTCAATGAGAAATTAAATGAAATATATAAATATCAACAAAATGAAACCATTGAAATTAAAACTAAAATAACTGATTATTTTAACAAAGATAATAATAGGGTAAACTATTGTATAACAAAAATCAACATTTGATGTTACAAGGTCATAAAACGAAAAATCAAAACAAGGGAGATGAGAAATCAAAAGATCATAAGACAAAAAGATATGTTACATTTAATTATCACCCTAACATACGTAAACCACTTGAGAGAATATTTATGGATAAAAATAGAACATGGCATATCACATGGAAATACAATAATAAAATTAGTAATGACCTGACTAGAACAAAAGATAAAATAGATCCATTAGACACTAGGTATAATATCTATCAACTGGCATGCAAAGAATGTAATGATAATATATACATAGGTGAATCAGGGTTAAACTTACATAAAAGAATGCATGCTCATGCTAAGGACATTGAACACAAAAGAAATAGTACTGGCATTTCACAACATATGTTAAATTTTAATCACAAACCTGATTTTGAAAATGTTAAAATAATAGGTAGAGAGAGTAATACTTGGAAAAGAAAAATAAAAGAAAATGTTAAGATAGTGAAAGCTGGATCGAAGGCTCTTAATATTAAAAATGATTTATATAGCTTAAGTGATAGTTTTTACCCTATTTTCAATAATAATTAATGTGTAAAACATGCGGAAGAGACAGAAGACGGAAATGGTGACACACAGTTATGACACACAACAGGGACAATTAAAACCCTTTCCAACAACATTGGATGATATCAGATTAGATGCTCATGCAATGAGTTTTAGTTTTGCCTGCAGCTCTATAATTTCATTATTAAAACTTAATTTCAGTATTAAAACAAAGTGAAGGGATGTGTGGCACCACCATGTCTAAGCCAGAACTCTACATGTAGTGATGACACAATAAGGTAAGAAATGCTAATATGTAAGGTGTTAGTAGACAAGCTGAACAACGTGTTCTATGGAAAGAAATGTGATCATTTGTGACCATATGTGTGTATACACACTATGTAATCCTAACTCAATGAACTTTTATGCTTATATGTAGGCTGATGAAGTCCTCGTTGAAGGACGAAACGTACCGATGAAAATAAAGACTCATGGTCCGAATAAGGGATTCGGAATGATTAGAATTGATTTGGTTCCAGCAAAATCCCGAATATTTACTCAGTTTCTAAAATCACTTATTGGGCACTGGTGACGTCATTTCGCGCTTCTTCCACCAGCCATTACCTTGATTGGACCGTCAACTTTGACTTAGTACCGTAAATACTTTCCTACACTGTTGACAGTTCGTACTATGGTCTTCACAGTACTTTAGTCGGTAGACCAGTGTTAAATGTATGATTGCTATAGCGTTTCAGTCTCTCAAAAAGTCTTTGAACTTATCAATTTTCTATGCTCAGATCGTTATCTGTGCCCTGCCTTCTGTGATGGACGTCATATTTTTCCATACGTGATCAACACCATTGGATCAACATCAACACTCACTTGGTCCTTCTCTAAACCAACAGTTGGAGCAATCACACTCGTGCACTGAAAGAAACTGGTGTCATCTTGACGCATTGCTCGTAGAAACGGAACCCAAATGAGTTGGAAAAATTACGGAGTTCTTTATTTGTAGCCGAAAACAACGATAACTTATCAGAACGGGAATGTTTCTTTAAGTAAACAACTCAACTGCTTCCAGTGGAGTGTTCTTCTTTATCTGTAAAGTCACTTGTTACATTGCCCCGACCAACCGATGGGGCAAACACTTAAGGTATCAACGCTGATGCGGTAGCGACGTCAAAACAAAACTTCATAACTTTCGAGTTCAATGAAAATCCACTACACATTTCTAGCAAAAACAAAATAGCTACTCAACACTTACTCAATGTAATCATTCACATTAGAAAATAGTTGGGTAACGTTCATTTCACTCTATGTCAAATACAATTTATTGAATTCGATCATGTAATGAGTCATTAATCCACTTTTTATGTTAAAAGCTAATTAAAGGAGTTAACCTGTTGTCTAGTTGACCACTTGTGTAATTTATCATAAATAATTATTGGGGGGAACGCAGAGAATTAAAGGAAGAAGAATCGGAAATCTAATACACTGTAGAACCTTACTGCAGATACCGTCAGTTATTTAATTTCCCATCACGAACTGAGTAAAAGTTTTGTAGAGAGGGAAAACGTGAACATATTCTTATCACACACTTTCTGATACTTAAATTAATACCTGTAATCTCAAGCATAATTTGGTTGTTGTTACATACTCGTGAACTGATTCAAAATTCTTCTCTAGGAACTGGTTCGAGTAAATTAATGAATTAATAAAGGGATGGAGATGTTCCAAAGTTTCAAATTCAGTTAACATCACCCTCTTGGCGTTGGAGTGAGGTGTAGAAAGTGAAATCTTCGTCGGGATTTGTAGCTGTGCTAAGGTTTAGGCTCGAGTTCCTCTTGAATATTTTACTTGAGCACTAAGAGCGGTAAGGATCGGGAGGAGGGATCTTTGCTTAGCTTCCAGAAAACTAAAACTGCTTCAGAAGATGAAAAGGGTTGGGGCTGTCTGACAACAGAATTAGATTGCAGTTATTGTTCAGAAACCTTCTTACTTCATCTCCACTTCTTCTCCATCCTCCGCCGTCCTCAACTTTCGCTTTTCCCTGCGCCTCACAACTCTCGTTTTACTAGGACCCCTTTCCAACCACTCACCCATCCGCCCCACCCTTTTCACTCCTTTTTGCTAACTTCACAAACCGCCTTGTCAGACTCTATTAAACAAGTTTTTCAGCGTCCCCACTCTCCGTCTTCCGACTACTCCGTTTCCTCTTATCCAGAACGCCTTTTTGAGGCTTCCTCGAGTGGGGATGGCCCCCTTAACTGAATCTACCACTATTTGTTATCTCCGCAACTTCCCGATCCCCGCCCCACCAACCAGTTTCACCCATTCAGCTTTATTCCAATACCAGCATGACCGGTGAATCATTTGCCAAAAGCTTTATCATTTAGTCAAACAATGCAAAACTTCATTAGACAACACCATCCCACGAAAAGCAGTAACCTCCCAAACGGGTGGCAATATCACAATTAGAATGAATAATTAGCTAACTTATTTCGTCCATTTTGTATTCCATTAGAACATTCATATGAACAAACTTTTATTATAAGTTATATATAAGCACATATTTTCGTGCAGAGCTTGTATGTCATAGTCATTATGTAGGTACATTCATTTGAATGATAATTGCTTACCAAATCATCGTTAATATTGTACCACAAACGCTTTCCGACACCCTCCATGCAACATATATTTACATGTAAGTATAAAGACCAAATTAGTTCACTTGTACATCGTCCTTGAATACCTAAAGAAATACATATCAGATTGGGATACGTTTTTAAGGATAAAATAGGATTGGTGCTACGAGCCTGGGATTGTAGTTATTATCATGAAGTTTCCTGTGAAATGCCTAACATAAACTGAGCGATAATTCGCAGCTGCTAATGAGCCACCGGTGAAAATATTTTTTTAATGTTTGGGCTATTTGAACACATATCGCTGTTTTTTCAATCATACTTTCAAACATACTGTTTTCCACTAAAATACTTAAACTCTTCAACACATCGCTGTTTTTTCAATCATACTTTCAAACATACTGTTTTCCACTAAAATACTTCAACTCTTTCCCGTGAAATGCCGTGAAGTTTCCCGTGAAATGCCTAACATAAACTGAGCGATAATTCGCAGCTGCTAATGAGCCACCGGTGAAAACATTTTTTTAATGTTGGGGCTATTTGAACACATATCGCTGTTTTTTCAATCGTACTTTCAAACATACTGTTTTCCACTAAAATACTTCAGCTGCTAATGAGCCACCGGTGAAAATATTTTTTTAATGTTTGGGCTATTTGAACACATATCGCTGTTTTTTCAATCATACTTTCAAACATACTGTTTTCCACTAAAATACTTCAACTCTTCAACACATATCGCTGTTTTTTCAATCATACTTTCAAACATACTGTTTTCCACTAAAATACTTCAACTCTTTCCCGTGAAATGCCGTGAAGTTTCCTGTGAAATGCCTAACATAAACTGAGCGATAATTCGCAGCTGCTAATGAGCCACCGGTGAAAACATTTTTTTAATGTTGGGGCTATTTGAACACATATCGCTGTTTTTTCAATCGTACTTTCAAACATACTTTCTAAAACACTCTTACTGTTTTTTCAATCATACTTTTTACTTCAGCTAAAATGAGCCACCGGTGAAAATATTTTTTAATGTTTGGGCTATTTGAACACATATCGCTGTTTCAATCATACTTTCAAACATACTGTTTTCCACTAAAATACTTCAACTCTTCAACACATATCGCTGTTTTTTCAATCATACTTTCAAACATACTGTTTTCCACTAAAATACTCACCTCTTTGTGAAACACCCATCTAATCCATGGGAGGCCCCAAAACTTGCTAAATATGAAATAGCTCACCTAACCAATTGCACATATTTATTGCTGATAATATGGTTCGTCCATTGTTGTATCTAACAGAACAGCTAGTTTTCCGTGCTTTTGCTTTTGAAAAAAAAAAAAAAAAAAACAGTTGTTTTAAGTGCGTTGGAGTTGTAATGTTTCCAATATTCGAAGTATATCGTGGGGTTCCGAGTAAAAGTGACCAAGTAACATTTGCAAAATTTTACAGGGGAGCGATCTGAAGTTTCACCTATTTTCTTCTTACGAACACTGGTTGTGTGATGTCTCATCCGACTATGTTTCGATTTTCCTTTATCCTGTAGGTAGTTAGCTAGTGCCCGCCTATGATATCGTGCTTCAAAATTCACTTCAGATTAAATAAGAGCTGTTTATTCGGAAAACTCTATTTGATCATTTTTACCTGCCTGGAGTTTCAAGCTTTACTCATTTGGTCAATTCAATTCTTCGAAAATCAGTCGCATAGTTACATGAAATTGAGGGATTGAATAGTTTTTTCGTTAATTTATCGTGTTGCCAAGCATCTAAACAACAATGACATACCTATTTCTGTTAGAGAAGGTTATCCATTACCTATCACTGTAATTGGTCATTTTCACCTGCCCACTATGCAATCTTACAAATCTTACACAGTAGAAGTGATCAAATGGCAATTGATAACATTTACATGCACCACCGAGAGTACATTTATAATCCATCTCGTGTTTTGTGGTTGAGTTCAAATGCCATTTGGTCACATAAAACTCTTTGGGTCAGGCAGGTAAAATTTATTTTCAAGTATTTCTTGCATATCATTTTGAAGATAACGTTCTTAGCAACAACACACAGTAGACAACGTTCCTTAGTACCGGAATAACAAAAAAAAGCTCATTTTGAAGAAAATGTTACTTGGTCACTTTTACCCGGAACCCCACGATATATTCTATAGCTAATTGATATTAAAATTATTGATGTTCTTTGAACTTTACAATATTACGGACAATTGAAAAATGAATCAAGTTATTGTATAAGCGCGGTATTAATAAAGATGACCGTGTGGTCTATGCCTCAAATAGAATTTATACATATATTTTTATTAAATTGACGTAACTAAGTTTTAAAACTGCTAGTGAATACAAAATCTCAGTTTATCGTCTTCATTTTATCAGGGCTGAAAATAATTAAGTACACTATGGTGTAAACCAATTTGTGAAAGAAAAAAAGGTTTTTACACATTGTGTTCCTACAGATTCTACAATAACAGTGCGGATTTTTAGAAGTCCATTGTGTTTTATTGGTTCAAGGATAATCACGTCCTCATGTAGATATGGAAATCTGAAACGAATGCCCTGAATGGGTTACGCGTTGGAACAACAGAAAAATAAACGGGAACTGATGACAGATCGGGACAACCCTTTTGCAAAAAGTTGATTCACGACTCATCTCTGATGGCCTTCTGATGTCGGGGCTGGTTAATGAAACCAATACATCACCTACTGGACCTCTCCCTTTCTCGACGTTAGTTGAAACACAAACGAGTTAGCGGATTTATTGACACGAGAGGAGTTGGGAATCAAATCAGAAATGGGGAACCCGCCGTGTCATCAGAGGGGTGATTGGAGCAGTAAACACCGACTGGGGGTCAGTAAGCGATAGAGCGGGTTGTGAGGGTTGTAACCGTAAACATGAGAAAGGGTCCGTATAGTGGAGATGACCTCCCCGGTTGGTCTCCGTGACCCCCGGGACTGTTTGGTCCTTTTGATGTGAAACTCTCACTATGCCTGGGGAGTATCAATCTGATAGCAAATATAGGGCGATGTGGGTTTGATGATGGGACGTAGGTACACAATCTCGTTGCTACCTTCATTGCCTGTCATTCCCCGCGAAACATTGGCCAACCGAATTAGAGTAGAAGGTAAACTTGGTCAAGTCAAGTTTTGACCATCATGCATATATATGGCAACTCCACTTAGTGTCTTCAATATTGAACTTCAAACGGAATCTTCGGTAGCGACGCGGGACAACAGCACTCAATGCTAACAAATTTTCCCTTCTCAATACTTAACCCACCGGCGGGGGTGGCTTTGAATGGAACACGAGAGGGCCCTGGACGGACTTCACTGTGGTCGATTTGCTTCTCTGAGGGTTGAAACTAGACGATGTAGGTGAAAGTATTGGAAAACGCACTGACTTTACGTTTACGTTAAACGTAAACATATTTTGCAAATTCTGTTTTTTCAGACATTTCAAGGGGTACTAAAATCTTGTAAGTCTTGATTTTTCTGTGTTGTTTGAAGACATCAGGTAGTCATGAATCCTAGTTTTTGTCAAGATTCTCGGTTTTCTTCCTTCGCAATCTGGAAAAAACTGTTCACATTTTACGATTGTTCAAGTTTTTGTTTTTTAACAAGTTTCTTATCCAGCTTTGCATACGCTATTCTATCTATTGAATTGCAGAACACAACATTTCCTATTACATTGATTCCTTAAGCTTTTTTATTTGACCGGTAAGATTTCGTGTTTCGCTAAATATCAACAATGTCACCGCTTGGCAATTCAAAACCTCCAAACGACTTCGTTTTAACGATAAATCGTGAAAATGGAAGATGCGAATAATTCAACTAACTACAAAATCCATGTCTTTAAAAAAAAGTTGCTGCCAAAACTACGCAAGGAGTGGGCGTAAATTTATTAATTACGTTTATTGGACAATGGAAATTCAGTGTGGAAATCGGATTATGGTTCATTATAGAAACCATTTTTACTAGTAATAGGTTTCTTTTTATGCAGGGTGTTGCTTGTGAGTTAGACTAACCTATGTGTTTTCTAATTACATTAGGAATAATTTTGGAGGATTGCAACAACATACCAAGTGTTTTACTAACGGGACTATCAAGACATAGTCGCACCTGTGTTTGAAAACTTGATAATTGACAAAGAATACAATTGTTTGGTTGAAAGTACGGAGAAGATTCAAATGCGGATTAAAAACAGGAGAAAAATTTGTTTTCACTAAATAAATTGGGATCTTCATTCAAGTAATATAATAACCGGGGAAGGCTCGCAGTGAGTTGGGCAGGAGAATGTCAATTTAAAAATTGATCATATTAAGGGCATGCAGCCGCAAGGGGGGGGGGGGGGGATTGCGAGTAAATAGGGGCAGCAGGGTAGTCAGGACAATTAACAATAACAGGGTCAATGGACGTAACCACGCGCAGGCTAACATGTGAGGTTGATGGAATGGTATAGTTGCCCCTTCCGAACAGGTGAATGCACTATTATGCTCCGCCACGCTCAGAGGATCATTCAGACGCTTGCAGGCGTCCGACTCATCTCCCAAAGCGACAGATTCTAAAATCGGGAAGGGGCCAACTAACCATATCCATCACAAACCTTCGCCGTATATGAAAAGAGATGCATAAGGTTTACCTTCTTATTTGATGAGAAAAAATATACCTAATGTTTTTTGGCTATCGATTTTGATCCCAGGTTAGGGGGAGTTCACTTTTCTGGTGGGGAGGTTGCTAAGAAAAATACGGACCTTTGATGCAGGGTCCTTACGACAGGGACTGCTGGTGATTTACTAAGCACCCATGATGAGCTGTTGTGCAAATATCCAGGAATAAATTAGCACGTTAACTTATTGTTTGACGAAAATATGCTTATAAGTATCGAGTCTAAACCCACTTAGTTTTACTAGGCGTAGCCTTTGCAACAAAGTGGCTGCATCGGATTCGAATACGTTTACGATTGGCTAGTAGACACAGACACGGGAAAGTCAGATGCTGATGGCAGGCAAACATCTCAAAGGCTCGGGGCAGAGGAAGAAGGTTGAAACAGTTAACTCCTCACACAGATCAGGTGGAAGTAGTAAATCGGCTAGAAAAAAACGCTGCAAATTCTTTCACTCGGGTTTATTATTCAGTTGGCTTGCGTTCATGATTTGAATTTATAATAAGCTTTGGAGTGTGCGTGTTTGACAGGTGATAGAGCGATTATTGAATTTCAGGAGGCACACAAATATGATCAACTGATCAATCCAAATAGGCGTTTGGATCGAGAACCGATTTACGTGTCTATGCATACCTCCTGAAATTCAATAATCGCTCTATCACCTGTAAAACACGCACACTCCGAAGCTTAGTGAGATTCAAATCATGAACGCAAGAAAATTGAATAATAAACCCCAGTGAAAGAATACTTATTTACCCCAGTAATAATATTGAATAATATTTACCTATATATCACGTACAAGTATCCACATCAGTTATCACTCCAGTATCCACATTCACTACAACTCGACGCCATCGGCATCACTAGGTTACAAACAAACAATAATAAACAAAAAAACGCAAATCTTGGCACCATAAATCGGGCCATAGATCGGAAATGGTTTGACCTACGGACCTGGGGATGGGCTCATTCGATTCCTCGAGGTATGTTCTTAAAAATAAGTACACATTTAGGCCGCCTTGACTTGTTTTGAGGTTTTTAGGGATTTTACAAAACATTGACAGCCCTTAAAGGGCACTTTAAATTGAGTGAGAGGGCTGGCTCAAGAATTGGGGCGTTGTCGGACCGACATGGATTTTTCCTGAAAATTTCAGCTTTTTTGCTTCAGCCGTTTGGGAGAAATCGGACGCAAAAATTTTTATTGCAGATTCGGATTCCACACCCTTTGAAACGTAAACCATGAAATTTTCAGGGGAGGTTAGAATTATTTTTCCAGAGCGATTACAATGGTTTATTATTGAATAATAAACCAAAAGAAATTAGAGAGTCAAAATTGACGTTTAGAGTTTGCCGTAGTTGCTGTTAACGATTATGAGATAAAACGTAATGCTTTCTTTATTTCACTGCTTTTTCTTTTAGAATTGACAAGCTTTGGGTATATTAGGTACTTTTGATGAAAATTTCTTTCAAGATCGTTGGAACCACGTTAGGTCGTCGTTCACCTTTGAATTACTCATGATCGGAAAGTTGTTATGAAAATGAGAGATTTCAAGTTCCCACACAAGAAACAAGTAAGGCACGTCATATTGTACAAATGGAGAGGAGATGGTGAAAACTTCCCGTTTTCATGAGACCCTGCCGGGTAGTTACCTCTAATGGTCATCTGGTGACTAATGAAAAGGCTGGCGAGCCGCAAACAACCGGACAGACAAGGTGAGCAACGGACGGCCGTGGGCGCTGTAGCACCTTTACCGCAGACACGTCTACGCCCTTCCCTCCGTCATTATTCATGCTTCCCCTGTAGTTTCGGTTTTCAAAAGGAAACCAGCATCACAGTTTTAGCAACCTCCTCTCGTTCTATTTTACGCACCACATTTTACATAGTAAATAACTTAATATTTGAACTACCATACGGAACATTCGCTTGCATCCAGCTTGGTAAATCAATACCAGTTAGCAATAGTTTGAAAGAATCACTCTTAGCAACCAAAAATTCAGATCTCCTACTTCCTTGAATTTCAAACGATCCAATCAACTAACAACTGTGATTTATAAAATTTGATGAATAAAAAATGATGAAAATAGAACAGTAATATGTGATTACGCCGTCCGTTGAATTGTTTATTTTTAAGTAGTGTTGTTCGGTGATTGTGCGTGCAAAGTTCCCTGAAGTTTCGTCCCCTCTCTACTCTCGCATCTCAGTCGTCTGATCCCGGAATCGACAGCAGTCCTCTTGGAAAAAACGAGCACACCACTTCCAGCCCGACGTCGCTATTTTCTTGGTCGTCTGTGCGCTTTCACGTCTCGCCATTTTTCTTCTGAGCAGCCACAAGCCTTTGATGAGCCTACCACCGCTAACCCTTCCGATTGATGGCTACAATCTGGACACCAATCCCTCAATTCGGTAACCAACATCACTCAAGGTATCCTACATATATCGTTTAATCGGCACCATTACGGCTCCTCACCTTGGACGTCCATCCATACACCTCGTGCTCTCGTCGCGATCTTTCTACCACAACGTATAGAACATTTTATTTTCGAGAACTTTATAGCTGGTTCGAATAAGATTCAAAATTTATATGTTTACCAGGCAAGGAGCTCCTTATTTCATTTCATCTTTTTTTGTTTAATATATATCTGTCCAGATTTAATTTACTTTTTTTTCAACCTTACAAGACAGACTTTAAATATTTGAGCTGGGTTGATTGCTACCACCTTCGTTAGCCCTTCCCATGCTCAACCAATATGCGTATAAACATGGTAATTCGCAGTTTTTTTTGAAATTTTGTTGTGCTAACTTATTAACAATATTATATTAAAAATAGGGATAAGTATTCAAAACTAAGATACATCACTGAGTTTTGTCCTTTCTGAATGATGGTTCTTCCACTCAACTGCTTCACAAATAGGCAAGATCAAGTGGTTTGGTACGCTTTAGTCTACTGGTGACGTCACTTGTGTCAAGGAGATGGACAGCTCCCTCGTATTTGCAGAGTAATGATAATTGTGTGCAATAGTGATTATGATTTAGGATAATCTTATACTTGAGCATGCGCGATGGATGCTTCTGTTAATGGCCACAAAATTAATAGTGGTTAATTACATAACGATCATCGTGGATACGGAAGAGATCTTGGAATTCTTGGTTGCAAGAAATTCGCGTTTGCAAGAGCGCAGTAGTTACTATTCCTTCAAATGAGATGGAATTCGGGATAGGACGGAGATAGGATTTACGCGGGTTACTCCTCACACTCCTTTCAACTATGTTCAAAATTGGCCCCGCGATTACCGGATTTCAACTGTCAATTGGTATCAGACATAGAATCAAATGTAGCGCGAAGCAACAAAGCTAGAGTAGCAACAAAGCTTTCACAAACACTAACCTTCCACCTTTCAAACCTGCAGAAGAGTGGGAGCAAACTTTGTTTTGATTTACTTGTAATTTGTCGTTGTTGGTTGGTTATATCAACGACCAATAACAACAATCCATTGAATTCTCTTTCGTGGTTTTATTATTCAATATTCATACTTAAAACTAGATGATGGGTTTATTCAAACCCAATACTCATTTGTATTACACAGGGATCGAAGAAGAAGAAATGTTTATTGCAAAACATGCACAATAACAAAATAGGATAAATAAACATAATTTCGACATGGCAAAATGCTATATACATATGTGTATATAATACAGGCGTTACATTTCAAACGTATTGAGTAAATTAACAGAAAATATTTCTGTCTCAAATTCAGGATATCAAGGCATAGAAGAAATCACAACGGGGCTCAATAATCTATCCACATAATATATCCGAAATTCCCCATACCTAGATGCACCCCTCGCATATTCTGTTAGATAAACCCCAATTTACGCGCCAATCCACAAACAGCATTCCAAATCGATCACTTGCGTCTCAGAAATAATTAAACTCCCTCAGAAGTTCCAACGTATACCTTTGTGAGCTTACAATACAGAGGTGTAGCCCCTGCCGATCCCTGCCATTCAGAACCTCCACGAGTTCCACATCCGACAAATATGCCTTCTTCAGATACCTGACCCTAAACTCTGCCAATACTGGAAATTTTGCCGGATAATGCCTCGTATCCTCAGGCACCTTCAAATTGCATAATGCGCAGTCATATTGTCGGTCCGGCCTATTGGGGATCGTGTTCAAATTGAACAATTCACCCCTTGCTCTCATAACATTCCCAATCATCCATCCATTCACTGAACTCGCGTATCCAGTGCTTTCGTGATCCAGACTAGCGTACAAGCAGTGGTGCTCAGATTCCCTACATTGCTCTCTCACACTCTCAACAAAAACAGCCTTCCACCCTTTTAATATCTCTGTGTTTATCCTCTCAAAGTTCTGTACCTCCCTAAACTCGGCATTCCTTTCGCCGGCGTAGGTTTGTGCTAGTTCCCCCCTGGCTGGGTACCACCCATCGAAATAGTATACTGCTTCAATATCTTATGCCGGATGGTACAGCGTTATGAGCAATGTTATGGATCAGGATATTATAGATATGCACGGCTTTCCCAACCAAACAGTTCCAATCGTACTACCATGTGGCCATATAAATAATATTCGTAGTAACTGTATGGGCATCAAGCCCATAATCACAATCATCAAGATTAGGACCTTGACGTTTTTCTCTTTGGTTTTGGCCTGAAATCTGTTTTAAAATTTGAGGATTTTATGTGCATACTATCTATTACTGACTTGGCAAAAAATATCCTGTAAATAGCATTCTCTCTACAATCAAAAATAATGTTTTTCAAAAACTATTTTGGTCGGTTTAATCGCATTTTTAACAAATTTTGATGACATTAAAATACCTATTTTTTCATCACGATTTTGATCCAAATTTGTGTACGATCCAGTCTATTGTTCACTGGCATTTTCTATAAATAGATTTCTGAAAACTATGATTTTTTCAAATTTGAGAAATTTATTTTTGTTGAAAAAAGGCTATCCTTCCAATTTGTCCATCTGTTTGGAATTCTTGAGCTTGCGCAAAAGAACAGAATTATCATCTCAATCCTAATAAAAAATTGCTAGCATTTTTCATAAACTCTCCTCATAGGCGGGGAGGCACAACAATAAACAAAAAAGAAAAAACTAAATCAAATAATTGATGCCAATGGTTTTGGGAAATTGATGAATTTTAAGGGGGGGGGGGGGAGGGGGATGAAAGAATGTGTTTATAAAATGACCACCATTTGAGGTAGGAGTCGCAAAGGTCGCTGATGGCGAAATCACGAAGTACCATTTTCGAGATTCCCAACTCGAGAAGCTCTGTGGCACTTTTCCCTCAACACACACCGCGCCTTGACCTGGTTGCAGCCATGACGTTGACTACTAGGCCCAAATCCTTACAGCCCAGATATCGCTTGCGTTATCATATTTGCTCATCTTTGCTCTCCATGTCTGCTGTATTTCCAATCTGCCACTGAAAGCTTAGACGTCCAAGATTATGGCAGACCCATCATGGTTGATTGCAACGATTTCTGACTTCTTGCCCTAGTTGGTCCGTAAATTGTTAAGTCCCTCCCTCTCAAGATACCAACCGCTGGATGACATATAACCAGCTATCTACTCGGCATGACGTGAAATGCGATGCACCTGAGTTCGTGGACAAGGCTGCAACACACGGCAGAGTACAACACACAAACGCACTTTAGAGCCTTTGAAGTTAAATTTCTTGAAATTTTGAACTTTGAACCATTGCAACTGTTGTGATTTTCGAATTCTGGACAGCCAAAACCGATCCATTCAAACATTGTATATTCATCATGTTGCACGATCCATTTAAGCGCTGTTCACTTTACTCTCATCCCCCCGTCTACAGGTTCACCTCGTTCCGAACAAATAGGGATATAAATCTAGCCCACGTTATTGGGCGGGAGTAGGATCGATGTTAGAAGGAAGAACATGGGAAATGAGAAGGTCAGTCAAATGTGGGGGCGGTGATTGATGCACGGACTCGGAAATCGTGCTAGTTTCACCTTAAACGCGCATACCAATACTAAAGAACTCTTTTGTTAAGTAGCTGGATCTGTTCATTAAACGAATTATAATTGATCATTATAAATTGTATATTGCAATTTTTCATCAACTAAGTACGATGAACCATTCAAACATATCGTAACATGGACCTGAGAAACCTTGTGAGTGAACATTACTTTCGACTCCGATGGGTAAGTAAAAGTTAAGAAGGCAAAGTAAGGCAATGTTAAGAATGTAAAATACTACATACAGTTTATATTGTCCCTCTGGAGACGGGCTCCCCTTCTATTTGAATTCCGGCCTAGGCATCCAAACTAAGAGATTGCTCGCCCAGGTTCGGCTGTCTGGAGTTCGATTTTCCAAGTTAAGCATACCGAGATTTAAAATCAGATTTGATAGCCGGGTAGACTGCCCATGGTACAACCTTGCTGAACCGGATACCATCTTTTAATTGTTATGTATGTGTCCTGTTCTCCGTGGTGAGCGTTTTTCCTTTTGGTTTATTATTCAATAATAAACCATTGTAATCGCTCTGGAAAAAAAAATTCTAACCCCCCCTGAAAATTTCATGGTTTACGTTTCAAAGGGTGTAGAATCCGAATCTGCAATAAAAAATTTTCCGTCCGTCCGCCGTACGCCGTACGCACGATATCTCCGAAACGGCTGGAGCAAAAAATCTGAAATTTTCAGGAAAAATCCATCTTGGTCCGACGATGCCCCAATTCTTGAGCCAGCTTCCTCACTCAATTTAAAGTGCCCTTTAAGGGCTGTAAAAGTTTTGTAAAATCCCTGAAAACCTCAAAACTAGTCGAATCGGCCTAAATATTTTCCTATTTGAAGAACATACCATTAGGAATCGAATGAGCCCTTCCCCACGTCCGTAGGTCAAACCATTCCCGATGTATGGCCCGATTTATGGTGCCAACATTTGCGTTTTTTCGTTTATTATTGTTTGTTTGTAACCTTGTGATGTCCGGCCGATAGCGTCGAGTTGTAGTGAATGTGGATACTGGAGTGATAGCCGATGTGAATACTTGTAGTGTAGTTAGAAGCCGATACACGGGTTGAAGCATTCTGATAATATATAGGTAAATATTATTCAATATTATTACTGGGGTTTATTATTCAATATTATTACTGGGGTAAATAAGTATTCTTTCACTGGGGTTTATTATTCAATTGGCTTGCGTTCATGATTTGAATCTTACTAAGCTTCGGAGTGTGCGTGTTTTACGGGTGATAGAGCGATTATTGAATTTCATGAGATATGCATAGACCATGTAAATCGGATCTCATCCAAAACACCTATTTGGATTGATCAGTTGATGATATTTGTGTGCCCCCTCTACATCTGTCTACCTTTGGCTACATCGTTTAAATTTGGATTTGGGGAAGTTTTAACGCAATACGAGTGCCAAAGGACTTGATAAATTATAGATGTTTTTATTGTGAGGGGGTATTGTGGTTCAATAAAAAAACGCTGCAAATTCTTTCACTGGGGTTTATTATACAATCGGCTTGCGTTCATGATTTGAATTTCTACTATGCTTTGGAGTCTGCGTGTTTCACAGGATAGGGCGATTATTGAATTTCAGGAGGCACACAAATATGATCAACTGATCAATCCAAATAGGTATTTCGGTCGAGAACAGATTCACGTGCTCCATTTATGTATATCTCCTGAAATTCAATAATCGCCCTATCCTGTGAAACTCGCAGACTCCAAAGCTTAGTAGAAATTCAAATCATGAACGCAAGCCGATTGAATAATAAACTCCAGTGAAAGAATTTGCAGCGTTTTTCTTTATAATGATCTGCCTAATTTTGAAATGTCTTCTCTGTTATGTTTGAAAGATATGATCACATGCCAAAGAATGTCTAATTTTATACATAATTGTATCAGAACTAGAGTCTTATTTTTGAATGAAGGTTTTCTTTATTAATTTACTTAAATCTATTATTTTACTATTATTTGTCTTTTGCAGCATTTTTTTCCAGTTTATTCTCTCTTCTTAAGTTGTCTTTGTACATTTTTTTTCTCTCTTTCGCCAACCTTGTAACGCCGGAAGGCTTTTACAAATAAACAATTTCATTCATTTCAAGAAAGTAAAATACAGTACACGGTAAGGAATATATTTAATTGATATTCTCTACTAGCAGACAATATGTTATTAATCAGTCACAATATTCACCTGAGAACGCATGTGAGTGGAAATTATTCCCACTACATTGGGCTTATTATTGAATGCTCGGTTGTATCTGTCACAATAACTTGAACCTGATTTTAACAATAATGATCCTTTAAGCACCGCACACTTAGTACATTGGTACCTACCAGGTTGTGCTCTATACTTTAGAGAGGCGTCTACGGTTTCATATGAGTGGATGTGCAGAAGCGAACAAGTACACCAAAGATTCGCAGTACGTCCGAGATGTTGACGTGGAAACAATCGGCTGGTTTTGTTCAAGCAAGCGATTCCTTCCCTATAGTACCGCCCGATCGGTTGGTAGCAAAGCTGGAAAGGGGGGTAACAAGCCAAGAATTGGTCTGTCCGCGGCACCAGCGCTCTCCCATGTTCCCGGATGGCCATTTCCATTTAATTCGACGGGAACATCAGATCCGCTTTCTCCTTCGATTCCCCCCCCCCTCTCTCCACAAACCCCACGTAGTGGGTTCCCTTCGGTGGAAACTAATTCAAACTCCCTTACCCTCCACTGCGTCTCCAGCTTTTCGTTCGCTTGGAGTTTAATGCACGGAGGGCTCAACAACATCGATAGTTTCTGAGTTCCCGCAACTGAACGGCACTTCTCGGATTTTATTTAGCTATTGTTCTCTAGGTCAGATCTAGACGGTTAATCTCCTCTGGATCCTTAATTTGAATTCCAACGGCCTTATTTATGACATACCACTATATCTACCACACAGTAAAATTCCTAAAAACTCTCTCCATAATAACCATAGTATTTCTGCTCCAACTCCCCCACGATAAGTAGATTTTGTTTCACTATAAATTTTCTTTTTACTGCCAAAACCTCCCATTCTCCATAGCAAATTAACTTTCATTAATATTAATTAATAATCAGGGCCTCAAAATCGTATGTCAACCTTGGTAAGTTGGCAATATTTTGGTTTATTATTCAATAATAAACCATTGTAATCACTCTTGAGAAAAAAATTCTAACCCACCCTGAAAATTTCATGGTTTACGTTTCAAAGGGTGTAGAATCCGAATCTGCAATAAAAACTTTCCGTCCGTTCGCCGTACGTCTTACGCCGTACGCACGATTTCTCCCGAACGGCTGAAGAAAAAAAGCAGAAATTTTCAGGAAAAATCCATGTTGGTCCGACGACGCCTCAATTCTTGACCCAGCTCTCCCACTTAATTAAAAGTGCCTTAATTAAAAGTTGTCAAAGTTTTGTAAAATCCCTAAAAATCAAAAAAAAAAAAAAAAAAAAAAAAAAAAAAAAGTCAAGGCAGCCTAAATTTGGAATCTTTTTAAAGAGCTTTCCACGAGGAATCGAATGAGCCCCTTTCAGGAGATATGCATAGAGCACGTAAATCTGTTCTCAACCAAAATACCTATTTGGATTGATCAGTTGATCATATCGCTCAATCGCTTGAAAAACACTCCAAAGCTTAGTAGAAATTCAAATCATGAACGCAAGCCAATTGAATAATATACCCCAGTGAAAGAATTTGCAGCGTTTTTCATCCATTAATGGACCAACGAATAACTAAAAATGTGAGTGGATCGATGATGATACTGTCATTGATCCACAATATCTTATATAATAATGTTATTATGATAATTTGATATTTTATTTAGTATCATATCTTTCGTTACAATACGTACTGTTACATTATATAATTGATTTTGCTGACCGCTAAATCATGATCAGAACTAGTCGCCTTCGAATCGGAAAGTTGACGAGCGAATTCTACTGAAGAGGTCGGAGTGAATTTGGCCGAAGAGAAAATAATGATTAAGCCCGGAGGCGTCCACTATTTCGCATGGAACAGCTACGAAACGATCGTAGCTCCGACAGAAGAGAACTGTTACACTGAAGTGGTCATCGGAGTCATCATAACAGCTGTTATGCTCCTTCTCCTAGGAATGCTCGTCATCATACTTGTGCTAAGCAGAAGACCGAAGCTTCAGTGCTCTGTTACATATACTCTTTAGTTCAACTTTATACCAGAAATCCCAATACTATTACAACCTGAACATTGTATATCAAATCATCTTTCTTTGCAAACCTTTTTAGGTATTTGTTAATGAAAATGCTTAATCAATATTGAATGTATAAAACTAATTGAAAAATGAACAGCATTTTTTATTGTCATCCATCACATACCAAAACGTCTGCCAAGTGGGTGTGGCACATAGCTTCCTCGTATCCATAACATGACTGTAAAGATCATTGAAAATTATTATTGACTAAATCAAACCGTACAATCAAACCGCACAATCCCTGAAAATTTCATCGAAATCGGTCAAGAACTCCCGGAGTTATGCGCGTAACAAGGATTTCACGTTTGCTCATGCGCAGAAGCTACTATTAATCCGGGGGTCATGAAACTCATAGGGGACCGTCTACACATCAAACCGAACAATCCCTGAAAATTTCATCGAAATTGGTCAAGAACTCCCGGAGTTATGCGCGTAACAAGGATTTTACGTTTGCGCATGCGCAGAGGCTACTATTGATCCGGGGGTCATGAAACCTATACGGGTCCATCTACACTCCAACCCGCACAATCCTTGAATATTCCATCAAAATCGGACTATAACTTCGTGTAGTTTTGCCCGTAACAAGGATTTGCTGACAGACAGACAGACAGATACACACAGACAGACACGGAACCAAAATTGTTCAGAAAGGTCTAAAACGCAAAATGCGAGTGGAATTTTTGATTTTGGAGACAAAAAAATTTTCACATTCCGAAAGTGAAAACAATGCTTCCGCTACCTTGGTAGACTCGGAAGCAAAATTCTTACGTATTGTTTGGTTCCTGTATTTACAAAAAATACCTATAGTTATTTTAAACCAAGCCAGTAGTTCATGAGTGTTATTTTGATGTTGTTTTGTATATTTGTTACTGTAAAATACCCGACAAAAAGCTGATGCGTTGATTTAAATCTATTTCTAATTCAGGAAAACATCAAACAATTCTATATTCGAGACCCTTTTCATCTTCAAAATGTAAAGTGAGAAACATGAAGCCGCCGTACTTTCAGAGTCTTCTTTTTTCGATCATCGAAATAAATCACTGTCGACTCCTTCCCTCAGTTCATGAATTCTTAATGAAGGCGATGAGAGGAAAAGGCTGGTAGCCTGCGCAGGGCCATCCATATTACTCAATGTCATAATGAAGGCTTCACTTCTTTGTAAGAAGATGGTTCTCATTCAATGTCGCGAACGGGTTTCCCGGTTTAAAAAGAAAGAATAAGACGCTCAACTTTCTTCTGGAATTTTCTCCAAGTTTCGTCTAGTGTTGGTGAGAAGGGCGCTCTCCGACGAGGGTAGAACACCCTGGGGTGGAAAAATGTGCCGAACTTACTCGAATTTCACGGCAAGGGTATATTAATTGCATTTTCCACCTCCGAGCTCTAAGCTCCCATTATTTCAGGGTACTAAAAGGATGTAAGAGTTGCCGAAGTAGGCCGTTGTAGAAATGTTTGGGAAAAGGAAAAGGGCGAGGAGCGTAAACTTTTCGAGAGATTCCAGAGGACTTCCACGCGCAGTCGAGTGTGTTCAGGAAATAATTTAATACTTTGGTTTTTCCGGTCGGAGGCGCAGCACGGAGGTCGGGACGGAGGAGGGGAGAAGAGAGGGGTAGGATGGCTGAAGCCGTTCGGGTGGAAAAACTAATCTACCGTTTAATTAACTTTGGGAGAGGTCAGGGGTGGGGGAAAGGACATCCGACGTAAGCAGGACGCTGGGCTGGGGTTGGCTTTTGGCTGTGGAAATCCTGAAAGGGGGTCTTCAAAGTCACCTGAAGAGTCATCCAACAACAAAACGATTTAAAACAAAATGATAAATTTAAAAACTAAAATACAGGATTCAAGCTGTGTCAGGGAAAAGTTTAAAAACGCTTTCATTTTGGGAAATTAAAGTCTTGGGAACCTAATATGCTCTAAATTAGATAAACCCTTACTTAAAATATACCAGTGCCAACAAGCCAATGTTTTCATCCTGATAGATAATTGCATACGTAAATAATTATAAACGCGTATGTAATTTGGTGGTAGTTACGGTTTTATTATGTCTGGACCTGACTATATAGGTAACAAGACAAAAAACGCTGCAAATTCTTTCACTGGGGTTTATTATTCAATTGGCTTGCGTTCATGATTTGAATTTATACTAAGCTTTGGAGTGTGCATGTTTCACAGGTGATAGAGCGATTATTGAATTTCAGGAGATATGCATAGAGCACGTAAATCTGTTCTCAACCAAAATACCTATTTGGATTGATCAGTTGATCATATTTGTGTGCCTCCTGGAATTCAATAATCGCCCTATCCTGTGAAACACGCAGACTCCAAAGCTTAGTAGAAATTCAAATCATGAACGCAAGCCGATTGAATAATAAACCCCAGTGAAAGAATTTGTAGCGTTTTGTATGGTTATCACAATGCTTCAACCCGTGTATCGGCTACAAAACCTTTTAGCAGTTCACTCCAGTATCCACATTACTACATTACTACATCACTACGTCACTAGGTTACTGATATCAACACAAAAACAATAATAAACCAAAATAACGCGAATGTTGGCACCATAAATCGGGCCATAGATCGGGAATGGTTTGATCTACGGCTCATTCGATTCCTCGTGGAATGTTTTTCAAAAAGAGTACAAATTTAGGCCTCTTTGACTTTTTTTGAGGTTTTTAGGGATTTTACAAAACTTCAAATTAAGTGAGAGAGCTGGATCCAGAATTGGGGCATCGCCGGACCAACATGGATTTTTCCTATCCACCGTACGACGTACGGCGGACGGATGGAGACATTTTTATTGCAGATCCGGATTTTACACCCTTTGAAACGTAAACAATGAAATTTTCAGGGGGGGTTAGATTTTTTTTTTTTTTTCAATAGCGATTACAATGGTTTAATATTGAATAGTAAACCAACACAAAAACTCAGAGCTTTTGTTTTTCTGTGGTGCGATAATATAGTTCCCCAAAGGATGAGAAATTGGTTTTAGGATTGTGTAGTTAGAATCAAGAAAAAAATTAGGGTGGTGGGAAGGGGGGGGGGGTGTATGTCTGTTTGTGTTTTCGATAATGGAGAAACAATGAAGTTATTGGGTCAAATACGGTTTCAGGGTGAACGTTTTTAAGAAGTTTGCGGGAGAGAGAGATATGAGTATTAATATTGGTATGTGGTTACGATACTGATCCAAAAACTACCACAGGTATGCCTTCTAATGAATATTTGTTCACCTTTGAATTTGAGCGTCACTGGAAGCCGTTGAGGACACTAATTTTCTTTCATATCATCCTCATTTGTGCTATACTACTTGACAGAGTTGTTAAAAATGTCTTTCAAGTATAACAAGTACATTTGCTCTTTCAACCTAGAACAGTTTGGAGAATGACCTTGAAGAATGAGAATTACCTTGACTGAGAGAATCGCTTAGGGAATAAAATATGTCGTACATACTTTGCTTCGCATCACTTACTCAGATGTCCGATTTTCAATACGTCTTTAAATCCTCACGGTGATCTCCTTTCTGTTTTTGGAACGATGTTTACAGAAGCGGGTCCCCCCTCAGGACTCTTCCATTGTGTGTGAATTTATTTCACACAGCGGCATGACTACAATGCTGATGTATCCAGCAATGGTATTGTGGAGACTTTATTCCGTGCTGGAAGTTGTTTGTCATTTTCAGACATAATAAAACCGTAACTTACATCTCGATGTTATTTCTCTTACATGTACTTCAATGAAGAAGTTAGGATGGAAGGTGGGGGGGAGGGTAGTTCTTTTGAGCTTGCAGCGCTAACCGCTCGGCTATGAATAAGTTTAATTGTAGCAACCAGACAGCCACGACCTCTGGCGACCGAGAAAGGGAACCTCCTCTAGCCGCACAAAATACAGAACTAAATTGTATAATAAAACAACCAGTCCTTATTGAGGCTTGTCTACAACGTTTCAAGGATGGTATTATTTTATCGTACCAAATGCACTTAGGTACATGTTAAGACTGAGATTACATACTCGTACATGATCGTGTCGCATAGTTGCGGAGGGCCTAGAAACTTACCCTCATGCTTCTCGTAAGCGCCGATGTTTAAAATTACAGAATAAAAATCATAACGTCTTGAATCGCCAATGAAAGCTCATTGTGGACAAATTTAAAGCAGGCGAATCATAAAGGATGGTCTGTGAAAAAGACTTATTCCCTAAACTATGCATAGTTTTTGTACTATGTGACTGATATAGAAAATGAAGATTGCGGCTGTCATAAATAATGTAAGAACCATTCAACGTTAGCGGAGAGGTCCTCGTCCTTTAACACTATTCGTTGCAAAAATTATCTTGAAAACGGTATATTATTATACGTTCTTATTTCTCACCAATGTTTATATTATATTATATCCACACAGTATTATATACACACAATTATATCCACAATAATGTAATTATCAAATTTACACTCAGTTGATTTATCCTTTTCTTTGTGAATTGATCTTAATTAATTTGGTATTTACATTTATTGTTACAGGTAAGAGATGAATCGCAGGCATAGAGTTATAAGCGTATAACTACCAACTTCGCACATTTCCAGTTCTCCAGACTGCTAATAAGTAAATATGTCACTTTCAACTACCTATTTAACTAACAGCTCATAACACTGTTCACTAAATCCATTCTAAATCACTTCTTATTAGCGCATTCTGGGCAAATTTTTATCGAGTGTTCACCACAAATGAACTTGAGGCAAGAGGAGCAAGTTGATTTCGTCATCCTTTTGAGCTTGTAAGAACAGAAAGAGCAATAATGCCGTTTACCATCTTCTGCCTCATTGAAAACTTCTTGCTACAGGAAACGATATAACACGGAAAGTGAGGCAATACAAATGACATCCAGGGGTTGGAACGATGTGCATTATATGGATTGACTATCTTAATAAACCTTCATTATTCACAAGCTGAATCAAACATTTCGCTAACTAAAACCTATCACTAATTTTTACTGAAAGGCACGATGAAGAGAACAGTGGAAATCTACCACCGTTTTAAAAACCTATAATTAAGGAAAAATGACATTTGAATGGAAGAAAAAGAGTTTTAATTAATGAAGTTTTGAGAACCTGAGGATTAATATTTTAGCTTTTCAATTTTGTAATTCATGTTTCGTCCAAAATGGTGCAGTAAGTGCGGAACCATCCCCAGCCAGTGTCTGGTGTGTGATTTAAGTTCTTAAATACTAGATGATTGTATCAAGAAATTTTCTTCCGAATCACGGAGCTAAAATTGTTAAATCTTCGGTAAAAAATACATAAGATGTTGATCCAGAATCGTTTATAACATTTTCTGTGCGCACAAAGAGGGGGAAAAAATAGTTGCCACCGTAGTAGTTTTCTTTTTTAATTGGCTGTGTCCAGCACGAAATTGCACGTACATTCCAACAGTGAATAATTTGAACAAAATTCAGATATTTATTTGGGAGGAGTGTTGAACGACCTGCTGTACTACTTTATGGCCACATATTTCGCCAAACCGTTTGTCAGGTGGTCACAATGCTTTAGACCCCAGTATGTGCAGAATCGGTTTCGTCATCCTTCATTTATGAACGCTTGATTTTTTCCACCAATAATGAAGCTTTTTCAGGCAAGGCTTGGCACATCGGGGGTTTTACCAAGAGGAATCTACGAGGGAGTTCATTAAACGATAATAATCTTATTTGTTAATTAATATTAATTCAAGTGGTTCCGTTCGGAGCATGTGGTCTTAATTAGATTTTGACGTCTTTCTCTCTCCTGACTGGTATGCTTTGCTTCATTCCATGATGTTGATTTGAAAGCTCTTTTTCAGCTAGTCTTCCCTAGGTTTTTTCAGGTGGCCAGTGATTCTTAGTCTTCTTCGATTCCAGTCTCTCCTTCCATCAGCATTCTCTCTTTACATCAGCTTCTTTCTTTTCCTCAACGTATGTTCCATCCATTTTCGTTTCTTTATATGTTTATCCAAACGGTGCTGGTTTGCTGTGCTTCATAACTCTTCTTTGTAATCAACCAAAGCCAGAGGACTTTCATGATTTTTCGGAGAACTCAGTTTACGAAGACTTGCAGTTTTGGTTTCCTTTCCCCTATCAATTCAGTATTTTCTCAAGTCTCTCTACCAAAAGGGAGGAATTTTTCTTCTTGGTAAGTTCTCTCGTTTGAAAATTTCCCCGTTTTTCCGGAGAAGATGAAGCTTCACGACCACCATTTTCCTTTGTATTCTAGCTTTTATCTTGCACAGTTCCTGCAGGAATTGATCATACATAGCTACGCAAGTATGCAAAAGGCTCAACACTGAAGGTATTTGAACGACACGTTTCACGGTTTATCAAGAGGAATCTTTACAAATGAGTTCACTGTACTTTTCACGCCAGTGCTATACAGGGAGGATGGGGATCTGTGTGAAAATTTTTTTTGGGTAAAACTACATCGAAAATGGAGTAGAATGCCGCCAGAGTGGGGCTCCTATCTCAGTCCATTGAATAGTTATGTTTTTTTTAGTGCTTTCACGGTAAACTCCGACCTCACTTCATGAAATCGAGTTTTCTGGAACACTGAAGCTTCCATTTTAATTTTATTATACATTTTCGGATTCAGCATTAAATTTCCTATAAGATAAACATAATTTCAACCTTATAAAATTTCGATAACTCTGTTCATAATCGCAGTGAAAGGGAAAATTTGAAAAATCTGAAATTTTTCGATAAAATTCGAAACAGAGCCGACGTTCCAAAAATAGGACAAGAAGTTGTCAAATCTTACAAAAACTTCCTCATTTCATGAGCTTTCCAACGGTATACTCAATTTCAGGATTACGACATTTTTTCTTTGAGAAATCAAGTTTCAAATACAAAAAAACCAAGGTGGGGGCGTCAATCTTGGTAGGGAAGGGGGTGCAAGGAGTTGACTCACGTTCTCATTTCTTTCTGTTTCTTTATTCTTTTTTTCTGGTAAAAAAAACCTCCAAATTACAACAAACAAACAAAAATGAATTTAGGTTAACATTTGTTCGAACTGACGTCCCCTGTTACGAATGTATAACCTAGCTCGTTTTCGAATAGCTCTCACAGTAACTGAGAGTGTTAACTTCTCCTGAAGTTTTTGAGCTGCTGCTACAATTTTTCCCCTTAACTCTTCTTCTGTGTTCACCTGCGTTTTGTAAACTTTTTGATTCAAAAATCCCCAAACGGAGAGGTCTATGGGGTAGAGATCAGGGGGCCTCTAGGTGAGAGGATAGCGAAAATGTATAATAAAATTAAAATCGAAGCTTCAGTGTTCCAGAAAACTCGATTTCATGACGTGAGGTCGGAGTTGACCGTGAAAGCACTAAAAAAATCATAACTATTCAATGGACTGAGATAGGAGCCCCACTGGCGGCATTCTGGCGGCATTCTACTCCATTTTCAATGTAGTTTTACCCAAAAAAAATTTCCACACTGATCCCCATCCACCCTGTATACAACCATATCGTACGTTTATGAATAAAATAATAGAGTTATGGGTAGGGAGACTAATTATCGCAGGAATAGCAAACGTTTGTGCAGTATGTTACAACATTTTTTATATTATCAAGGGCACATAACGCTGGAGTTCAATTCCATTATCCATTGATACATTTTCCCAACAATTCCATCCGTCGTTATTAGATATGAAGCATGATAAGAAAATTATATTTCTATTTTTTCTAGATAATTCGATCATAAGCCTAAAATGAACCTCAACGCAAAGGGATAACAAGCCTATAATCATTAATATTTACAGGTCTGGGAGCCGGCACACTACGGTGTTCCGAGTTAGTTTAAAGGCATTTCCTGGTAGGGAGTCTCTGAAGATTGGATGTACGTGACCAACAGAATCGCTCGTCCTCCCAAAGGTTTTTAGCACACAATGGAAGTGGAATAAGATTGCCTTTATCGGTAGGAAGGTAATGAATGCCAATGACAACGAATTGGAAAATATACCGGGACCGAAGGATTTCTCCCCGATTGGATTCCCCCTTGCCGTGTAATCGTGTCACGAAATTGTTTGCAGAGGGAAAAGAATTTCCTACTATCCGACTCAGTTGTATTTTATTGTGCCCAAGAAATTCCATTAGCGCTAGTGACTATTGATTAGTTGTCCAGTATTACCGTTAATTTTGTATATGACCGGCACAGTTATTGACACGCGATTCATCCCTGATGTTCCCAATGTACGGTTTTGGTTGGTATGTACACTGTATTGTGTTGCAATTATAATCACCTGTGAATTCTACATTCTTACCGTACTAAACAATACAGCTAGGCTGCAATAAAATGGGGTTCGATGACGATCTAATGGATTACAGTCGCTGAAATCGACAATAAAAATCATTCAATCGTAAGAAGCCTGATAAATGAAAATAAATACTGAATTAACTAAAATTAAGTGTGTCGTGCAGCCAAACAAGTATAATCTATCGGCATTTCAAGACTAATAAGAATCCAAGTCCTCTAATAAAATGATTTCTACTAATTTTTTGTACTTACTTCGTTCATGAATTTTGAGTTAAAAGTAAAATGCGTCTGTATTTTCTTGTTACGTTGAGTTGAGTTTTATATTTCAAATCGAAAAACAGCCCTGTCATAGCACAATTAGAGGTACTTAATTTTGTTCTCTGGTGGATTGCGACATTTCGTTATTGAAGATGTGAAATCAGAATTAACTAGAAAAGTTGACAAATAACGCTCTATAACAAACACATAGATTAGGCTAATTTTCCCAAATTGTCCTATTAGTTTATTATTCAATAATAAACCATTGTAATCGCTCTTGAAAAAAAAAATGTCTAATCCCCGCTGAAAATTTCATGGTTTACGTTTCAAAGGGTGTAGAATCCAAATCTGCAATAAAAAATTTTCCGTCCGTCCACCGTACGCCGTAAGCCGTACGCACGTTTTCTCCCAAACGGCAGGAGCAAAAAATTTGAAAATCCCAGGAAAAATCCATATTGGTCTGACAACGCCCAAATTCTTCAGCCTTCTCACTTAATTTGAAGTGCCATTTAAGGGTTGTCAAAGTTTTGTAAAAATCCCTAAAAACCTAAAAAAAAAAAAAAAAAAACAAGGTGTCCTAAATATGGACTTTTTTAAAAGAACTTTCCATGAGGAATCGAATGAGCCCCTCCCCTGGTCTGTAGCTCAAACCATTTCCGATGTATGGCATGATCTTATGCTGCAAATCCTTTCACTGGGGTTTATTATTCAATTTGGCTTGCATTCATGATTTGAATTTCCACTAAGCTTTGGAGTGTGCGTGTTTCACAGGTGATAGAGCGATTATTGAATTTCAAGAGATATGAATAGAGCACGGAAATCGGTTCTAAAAAAAAAAAAAAAGAAAACCTATTTCGATTGATCAGTTGATCATAATTGTGTGCCTCCTGAAATTCAATAATCACTCTATCACCTGTGAAATACGCACACTCCAAAGCTTAGTAGAAATTCAAATTATGAATGCAAGCCAAATGAACGAAATTGAATAATAAACCCCAATGAAAGAATTTGCAGCGTTTTTACCTATTATTTCCTTAAACTCTTTAGAAAATTCTAAAGATAACTTGCAAACTAGTAAACAGAAAGAAGTAGCTATAATCATTAAAAACGTCTGGATTGAGAGTTTTCCCTTAGTTCTAAGGTATTACGTGAAGGTAACTGTTTGGCTTGATGGTCTGGACATCGCGGTAGTCGAATCTCAAAATAAAAAATATCCTACATCAATCCTTTTGGTTTTCTATATAATTGGATATTAGATCGGAATCGGTTGATCAAACTATCTCGGTGAAAACTAGTGGCCTCCGTACAATACCCTAATACGAAGCGGCCTCCATGGCTTTAAGGATTTTATAACAAATAATACCTACTAGGGTACAGGTAGCTAGCCTGACAACTTTCAGTGATTGACAGTAGGGGATTACTTCTACATTTGAAATACACTATAACATCATCACCGAACTTATCGTTTATACCCAGGGGCGTAACGTACACCCCCGCAAACCCCGCGATGCGGGGGGGCCTGGGATACAAGGGGGCCCGGGAACGGGCCCGCTCTAGCAAAATTCATTTTAAAGAATAAAGCGGAACTAACGACACACAGAAAAATTCCATTATGTAACATCATGTTCATAAAAATCAACGGTAATGTAGATTCATTGATCAATCATCTTTTGGTTTTATTTATAACCAGTTGAAGAAGGGTGTAAAGTAGCTAAGGTGTCAGAGTTTGCGAAGGTGCGTACTAGGGATGGGACATCGACATCGATATATTCTTTATTTTACAATGCATTGGGGCGATCCCACTCTTGTCTTCAGAAACATAAGATCGAGTTGTCAGGTTTTCATTTCAACAGCTTGCTAAAAAATACGGTCATGATCTCGGCTTTTTCATCTTAACAGCTTGTTTTAGGATGCCAACTTTTTTCAAATAGTCCAATCGATGTATTCTCGAGGCACGATGACTGTTCCAGAGGTCCAGAAGAGCTGAATGTTTTTTTTTTTTCTTGTTTCCGCCGAGTTGTCCCATGTGAAGACGGGTTCATTTTTAAGTAAGTTTCAGACTGAAAGCGCCGGAGGGTCTCCACTACATCATGGACTGGTTGGTGAGGCGAGTGAAACTGATCCTTTATGTGACGATGAAAACTTTCCGTGCCGTTGGTCGTCTTGGGGGTGGAAGATTCGGGTGGACTCGCCCACATACCTGGCGGGAAAAGGCTGCGTGGTCCGATGTAAGTGTCTGCGAGGTACTTAGTACACCTCCACTTTATGTTGCTTGTCTGCTTGCTACCCAACGTGGAAAAAGAGAAATATTCAACTGCTGTAGTATTAGCGAATTTTCGAAGAAAAAGAAACTACTTATTGTTCTCGGACTAAAATGTTTGCATCAAGATCCGTTTTAAAGCATTCCAAGTCCACTGTCGGACACCAAAAACACATTCCAGACGATAACTCGCGATAAAATTAAGATTAAAACTCAAATTCGCACAACAATCTACCTAGGCTTTCAAAAGGCGATGTTTGAAGATGAGCACAATCGCTTCATTCTAAGGGGAGATTTGGGGCATTTCAAACGTGGGAAAGTTAGCCGAAAATCAGCAAGCAGGTGACTCTCTTTTATAAAGGTTTTTTCACGCTGAACACGATGGCGAAATCGGATTGGAAACATTTCAATCCATTCAAAATAGAGCAGTTGATGATAAAACAAGGTAAATAGGCAAAATTCGCCAAAAAAATAAAAAATTCTTCAGCTCTCAAAAATTTTGAAATTAAAATGAGAAATGGGTATCACAAGTCAGAAAATAAAATTGTCGTTTTTTGCGTAATTTTTCCTCTTGTAAAACGAGTTACGTTCAAAATACTAGAAGTCTCGAGTTCGTAAACTTTAAGGTAAACTTTACGACGTAAACTTAGGTTAAATTGTTATATTATATTATGTATTTTTAGTTAGGTTATCGTAGCGTATTGTACGATGACCGTTGAAAAAGTGCACGCTTCGCCCCCCCCCCAAAAAAAAAAAAAAAAAAAAAAAAAAAACACTATGGGGAGGGGCCCCGAAAATATTTTGCGGGGGGGCCCCGCTGAGAAACGTTACGCCACTGGAAAGAACGTGTGTTTTCAAGCACATTTGGGATTTAAAAAAAAACAAACAACCTGCATAACTAAAACTTATTTTTCTATTTCTGGGAGAAGAATGTCATTTCGGTAGAGTTCACCATCACAGAATGGATTAAACATCAATTCATTCCATGGATGCCCGTTCTCAAACATAAATTTCTCAAGTAATGCCGTTGAAACCAATGGTATCCTTAGATTTGCAAATACTCCGAAAACGCCGGAGTTACGGCCGTTTTAGTGACGTAAGGTCGAAAACAACTCAATCGCAATTTTAACAGAAAAAACTCTTTTTCTGCAGTTAAACACCATTTCCTTAACTAAAACAATTTTTAATAACCAAAAGAACTACACCGTTGGAAAGCTAACATTTTGGCGCACGTTTTATCAGGTCTGCACGGTTCTGCGTCTAGCATTAATGGGGTTGCTAGGCGAGATGAAAAACAGGCGATTTCAAGATTTTTACAAAACTACCATTTCGCGCGGCAATTGCACATCTTTAATGTAACAAAAAAAATGTTTTCTGAAATTAAATAGGTAGACAATTTAACGCTCTTTCCAACGGTGTCATCAAATTTGAGCTATCTCCGACATTGAGGGAGTTATGACAGTTTTAATGACAAGACTGGAAACACGAAAAAAAAATCTTAAATCGCGAATAATTCGGAAACGAGGACTCTGGCAAAAAATGGCTAAGAGGCATTTTTGTTCGGTAATGAGTTGTAGAATACGTAGAAGCCGGATTGTGCATAACTCCTGGGATACCCCGTATAAGATGTAAGCCCCTACTGACTCTTCCTATCGTGATCACAATAACCCACTAGATTTAGTGATGGTAGTTTACCTGAAGGGTCGGAATTCTGAATAGTGGTATTACTTGTAAATAACGAGACCCAGTTTACTGCAGGGAACAGGATGCTAAATAAAAGTCACAATTATAGAAACGTGATTTATTAATGTGAAGCTATTATTCTTATTCTTTCATTGCATTATGCTAATACCATTGAATTAAACAATAATAACAAAGTAATACCATTATTTTAAACGAATAAAACTGAACATAATAGCTTCACATAATACCTTCAGTTTCGATCATTGACAATTTGAAAATATTTACTAAAAGGAAAATTAATATAAATAAGGAATGCAATAGGCCTACAAGAAAGGAGAAAGGATATAGGTAGAAAACGTATACATCGCGAGGCGAGAACTAGCCTTGAGCGGCCGTATGCAGGGCAGTTGACAAGGCGAGTCTACTCCATTCGAACTTTTGGTTTATATTTGCCAAAACGGCCTCCAAGACGTCTATCCTAATATAACCACAGCTTTGAGAATTTTTCTTACAATACCCGTGTGTGTAGCATCGAATGAAAGAAGTTTTAGAAAACTGAGGATAATAAAAAACTAAATCGGGAACTTGACAGGACAAGAACGACTAAGCAACTTGGCAATCATATCAATAGAGCAAAAAATGGCTTCTGCACTATCTTTAGATGGTCTCATTAAAACATTTGCAGCAAAAAAGCCCGACAATTTTCATTTTAAAGTTTGTTTAGGGCTTCCATTTCGTACAAAAATGTATTTATCATCTATTAGTTTGTTAAATTTAATACAAATTATATGGTATTTTTCATTGAGCACTTACTCACCAAACCTTCATCCTTTTAGTAGAAGAGTTTATGCATTGTGAATAAATCAAATTAATTATATTTATATTTTGGTTCATTGGTATATTAAGATGGTATGAGTCATGAGATATCGGGTCTATGGGGGGGGGCATCAAATTTATTTCTTGCTCTGTGTGAAATACGGGCTGGTTACGTCCCTGGCTGGGAGTCAGTACGTTCTGCCCTCCCAGACCCCCCTTCACTTTTGCGAGTGCGGGAGTCAGTAGTACTGACTCAGTAAGTAGTCCCCCAACTGAAGCTGGAACCTAGTTACGCCGCCTGCAGCGCCGCGCCTCTTGAGAGATAACTCTCCTTCAGCGCGGCGCGCTTGGCGCCTGAGTCGGTACATGAAGGCAGACGCCGGCCGCAGGCGCGTCATGGAAACCTCGACGCCGTGTCTTAAGTGAAAAACGAACGCGATCGACGGGAGTGAGCGGGCGCCCATCGAGATCTGTTGGTGCGATCAAACAATACGATACAGAATTGTCAGACGTAACAACGCGGCATCGCGCTTTGTTGCGGCAGAACGATCGTGCGGCGTGGTACGATTTTTCTTCAGTCCGAAAATCATATTGGTACTTTGCAGTTAGTTGAAGGCGGATATAGCTAACGTTAAATACCTACGCTATGTGGATGTGCGTCTCACCAAACACTTTAGTGTTCATACTTCATTAAGAGTTCTGTATTATAAAAGTACTAGTTTATCAAGCTACGCAGGTTAAAAAGAAATAGGTGAATAACTATTTTTTTTTTTTTCGTGATTTATTAATTGCGACTGAAAAATCAAATACATTTCATCTAGCAATTTTACATATCAATAAAGGTACACTCCAAGAGGGTAGGTTTACAGCAAAATCTAGCCCTTTATTATATAGCTCAATTAATTAGCACTGAGTTCGATTGCGCTTCTATTCACGCAGCACAACCAAATCCAAAGGTTTGTTTCGCTTGAGACGTCGGATTTCACCTTCGTTGTCCGTAGAGCATCTCCGGGTTCACGTTGTTTGTGGAGGCGATGTTCATGCTTCCTTGCGTATTTTGCAATAATTTCATAGACTGTCTCCATCCTCAAATCTCGATGAATATCATCGTTTCGCATGTACCAAGGGGCTCCAACTATACTTCTCAGTATTTTATTCTGAAAGGTTTTTGGATTTTCTTAATATTTGATTTCTTGGCACAGCCAAGTATCCCATAGGTCCAAATAGATCGAAGGATCTGCTTAAATATAAGCAGTTTGTTGTGAAGTGAGAGATGGGAATTCCTTCCCATTAGCCAATACATCCTTCTGTACTTGATTTTAAGTTCTTCTTTCTTCTTTTCTATGTGTTTATTCCAGTTTAATTTGGAGTCAAGTGTCAAACCCAAGTATTTAACTGCTTCAGTATGCGGTATTTTATTCGAATTGATCTCAACATCCAAGATTGGGACTTTTCGGTTAGTGAAGTTGATGTGGGCTGATTTTGATTCGTTCAGCTTCATTCTCCACATCTTGGTCCATTTACAAACCTCAGTAGTAGACGTCTGTAGTTAGCGTGTTGCACTTCTATATCATCTCCAACAGAGAGGATAGCCGTATCATATGCAAAGGTGGCAACAGTTGTGCCTTCTTGTTGGGGTAAGTCAACTGTGTACAGGAGGTAGAGTACTAAACAACACAATGAGGGAGTACAATAACAATATTAAGAGTCAAAAAATCGTATATCCCGAATCCCCGAGGAGAGGACCACGTCGTTTGCCCTGGGAACGCATTGCCCTCCTTCCTTCACTTTCGGGGGGGGGGGAAGGTCGGTTGCCCTGGGAGACGGGGCGAGAATTCCACCCGCCCAGCGTTACCACCCCCTGAAACGTCGATATACTCTGATAAGCTGGTTTTTATATAGTGTGATCAAGTATTAGGAAAAAAGGACCTACGTGAAGGGCCTACCAATGTGAAGTTAGTGTAATATTGGTTTATTATTCAATAATAAACCATTGTGATCGCTCTGAACCATTTTAACCCCCCTGAAAATTTCATGGTTTACGTTTCAAAGGGTGTAGAATCCGAATCTGCAATAACAATTTTTCCGTCCGTCCGCCGCACGCACGATTTCTCCCAAACGGCTGAAGCAAAAAAGCTGAAACATAAAAACGCCCCAATTCTTGAGCTAGCTCCGATTTTGATTAAATTTTCAGGGATTTTGTCAAAGGTAAAATCAAGGCGGGTTGTAGGAATCGAATGGTCCCGATCTATGGCTATAGGTTTCATGACGGAACCGGATCAATACAATTTTAGTCTCTGCGCAAGCGCAAACGTGAAATCCTTGCCAGAAGCATAACACCAGGAGTTCTTGACCGATTTCGATGAAATTTTGGCAGACGTTTTTATTTTTGGAAATGTCATAATAATTATTTATCACTTCAGTCATCTATCCATTCAGCGTCAATGTCAATTTTTATTATTAGGTATATTTTATAGTTTGTTCAACAGTTGAACATGCCTACCTTTATTTTCTCAAGTTATGCTCCTGCATAACAATAAATTTACCCTAATTCAATATTTACTTCGCCTAATTGAACGAAGTTCTTTAGTCAATAATAATTTTCAATGATCTATACAGTCATGTTATGGATACGAGGATGCTATGCGCCACACCCACTTGGCAGACGTTTTTTTGGTTTATTATTGTTTTTGTGTTGATATCAGTAACCTGGTGATGTAGTAATGTGGATACTGGAGTGAACTCCTAAAAGGCTTTGTAGCCGATAGACGGGTTGAAGCATTCTGACTACCATTAAAAAAAAAAAAAAAAAAAAAAAAAAAAAAACGCCGCAAATTCTTCCACTGGGGTTTATTATTCAATTGGCTTGCGTTCATGATTTGAATTTCTACTAAGCTTCGGAGTGTGCGTGTTTCAC
Source organism: Creontiades dilutus (assembly GCA_031894815.1). NCBI lineage: Eukaryota > Metazoa > Arthropoda > Insecta > Hemiptera > Miridae > Creontiades > Creontiades dilutus. The sequence goes on from JAVIWC010000391.1 coordinate 1,624,557, forward strand.
AGGTGATAGACCGATTATTGAATTTCAGGAGATACGCATAGAGCACGTAAATCTGTTCTCGACCAAAATACCTATTTGGATTGTTCAGTTGATCATATTAAATATGATGACACAAATTTTGTGTGCCTCCTGAAATTCAATAATCACTCTATCACTTGCGAAACACGCACACTCCGAAGCTTAGTAGAAATTAAAATCATGAATGCAAGCCAATTGAATAATTGCAGCGTTGTTTAGTTAGGTTATCGTAGAGTATTGTACGATGACCGTTGAAAAAAAAGTGCACGCTACGAAAAAAAAAAATAAATAAAATAAAACATTTTGGGGAGGGGCCCCGAAAATATTTTGCGGGGGGGCCCCGCTGAAAAACGTTACGCCACTGTTTATACCCCTTGAAAAAGTTTATACCTACCTGTCTTAGGTCTGAAATGTATGCAAGAGATGGAAAACAAAAACGTTACAGCGAATGATTCACTAAGCTTTTATTTCTTTCTACAGTTCAAGAGGTTTATTTTCTTCTCTTCTTTTAATTTTTTTTCTTCTTTTTGTACGAAGCTCCAGTCGCCATCGCTGTCCCTATTTACCTTTCCACTTACTGCTGAGCAAACACCAGAAGAGGAGAAACATCATCGATGGGGCAAATTTACATTTCAATCTTCCGCCAGCGGCTTTCCGCTTCGCAGACTCCTCATATTGTCGTTTCAGCAAAAGGAACAGTTTCTCTCCTGAGCCAGCGTGTGTGTTCCTGATTGTTTTATAATACGCGGAGCCCGTTACCGTAATTTCCATATAAGGGATCCGTTACTGGGTGAGTAACTTTTTGATTAACCTTCCACTGCCGTGGGCCTCTTGTTTGTTCTTTAAGGCGTAATGTCCGTACGATTTAAACTTACGCTTGAGAATATTCACAAACTATTTGTGTTTGTCACTATTCGTTATGTTGAGCACCTACCCACCGTTCTCATTACCTTTTACAAAATGCTTCCTTTGTTTCATTCTCAAATATCCCCTTCGCTTCCGTATTGCTCAAATAATTACCGCTGAAATGGAATCGGTGATAATCTAAAATAAGTTTTCAACTGTTATGGAGGAACAGTCAGCTACCTCAGTGATATCCCTTCAGTATAGACTAAAAATACAATGTAACTCACATGGAATGTCCATAGAAGACCAAAGATACCTGCACCGTACGCCTGTAAGTTTATTTCACGGATATAGCAATGTATGAGGTGGAATTCCCAATTCTTGAGCCAGCTCTCTCACTTAATTTAAAGTGCCCTTTAAGGGTTGTCAAACTTTTGTAAAATCCCTAAAAACCTCGACAAAAGTCAAGGCGGTCTAAATTTGTACTCTTTTTGCAGAACACTCCACGAGGATTCGAATGAGCTCCTCCCCAGTTCCGTAGGTCAAACCATTCCCGATCTATGGCCCGATTTATGCTGCCAACATTCGCGTTATTTTGGTTTACTATTGTTTGTGTGTTGATATCAGTAACCTAGTGACGTAGTGATGTAGTAATGTGGATACTGGAGTGATCTCCTAAAAGGCTTTGTAGCCGATACATGGGTTAAAGCATTCTGATAACCATTAAAAAAACGCTGCAAATTCTTTCACTGGGGTTTATTATTCAATTGGCTTGCGTTCATGATTTGAATTTCTACTAAGCTTTGGAGTGTCCGTGTTTCACAAGTGATAGAGCGATTATTGAATTTCAGGACGCTGAGAACAGATTTACGTGCTCTATGAATATTTCCTGAAATTCAATAATCGCTCTATCACCTGTGAAACAGGGACACTCCAAAGCTTAGAAGAAATTCAAATCATGAACGCAAGCCAATTGAATAATAAACCCCAGTGAAAGAATTTGCAGCGTTTTTTTATTGATGCGCAGATGAAGGAGTGAGGTTAGGTTCTGCAGGATACTTTGGGAATGTCGAATTAGTCATCGGGAGAGAGAATGAAGGGGTCAATTTTCAACCCTTTTAAGCGCTGCTGAATCTACGACCCAAATCCAATGTCTTAATATTTGATTTTGGTTCTTTGTTTCAACTGAGTTTTTTAAATGGTTTCGAAATATATTTCAGGAGTTTGAAAGATTTTTTCCAAAATGATCTGTGCGGTTCCGATCAGGTTTTAGGATACATTCGAATAATCTGAAACCGGGAAGAGTCTAACGCCGGCCGAGTAAACAAGTCTGTATAGAGGAATTCAATTTCAGTGGTACGACTCCCTCCATCGAATGGTCACACAACAAAGGACTTTACATCACAAATCCTACAACATCGGGAGAGTTGGTCCAAACAGAGTTGATCTAAGTGACATGATGTTTTTTTTACTAGCGGTGACGAATAATAAAACTAAACCGTAAGTGGTATAAATCACCAACTCTCAAATCCATGGGAAGAATTATTTTACCACCAAACTTAAATTTGACAAACATACTTACTGTTAAGTATTCTAGGAGCACTGAGTGCGCATTCATTCATCTCCTCCTCCCAAAAATCACCCATGATTATGAAAATTCTGGCTATGTGATCGGGAGATTTTAGGAAGTTCACACAAACTACGGTTAAAAACTCTGAATCAGACTTCAAAACTCCGTCAAAACCGAACATTGATATTGTGTACTTCACAACGTACTATTTAGTTTTGCCTGGGCTCGAGAGACACACCCATTGAACCAAATTGGTTGAGAAAGTTGTTAATAGCTTAGGTGTGGAAGAAATATGTCGACTTTTTATGACAAATCTTTTGTTCATTGTTCCGCGATAATGTACACTTCCTCTTGGTTTTTTTGGATCACCCTAAAATTGGATAATTTTTACTCGATCGATAGAGTGTGAGAAGTTGTAAAAGAAATACATCGAAAAATCAGATCTCTCCATTCTTTATTGTCAATAAGAAAGCTGTGAATTCATTTTGTACTGTTCAGGTGAAGAACGCATCGTAGAGGATCCTACCGTTAAATTCTTCGACACTTTAGGGTATATTCTTTAACCGAGGAAAATTTCTGCACTGCTGTATTTTGCAGCATCGTTCTGATTTCTACATCCTGAAATGTAAAAAAGAGGTGAAAATCTGGCTTGAAAAAAAGTTCAATTCAACTTCCATTTTCCTTCGAGCGTCATGGCTATTGTAAGCGACGATCATCCCCGACATCACCTCTATTGTCACTTCCTATCATTTGCCGTTTTATTTCAGCTTTGCCCCATAAAATCACAATGCTCGATTAAAATCCCCTTTGTTAACCTTGGTTTTTCTCTTCAAAGTATTCATGTCTCAGAACATTCTTGTCTTGTTGTCATGAATTTGAAGTACGTTGATATTATTTTTGTCCGAAAGAGATTTGAGTGGAAGACTTCATGCATACTTTTATGGAATCCATACCTGGTAGTGATACCTAATGTTTAAAGACGATACTGGTTGAATTTATGTTTCATATTTTCTCTCAATGATTTTGAAGTCTAAGCTAAAATCATGTGATGAATAACTGCTTGGAGACTATTTTCCGAAGAATACCGAAACAATTTGTTGAATCTTGCTTTACTCAACTCACTAAATCAAAAATCACGATACGTACTTGTACCATTCAGCGGTATTCACGAAACGTAGTATTAATAGTACCATCGCTTCTGAAGGAACTTAGTTAACAATATTGTGACTCATTCTATTGGAGGTCATTCCTATTTTCTAGTTCATAGCTAGTATTACGAGCGAACATTGCAAATTACTAATTGCGTTCGATCACATCATATTTTTTAAACAATGTGTACTTGAAACGATTAAATAGCGATGCACCCAACAAAAAGTTCAGCACAGTTGTCCGGTTGAAAAATCGTACGGACACGATAAAAAACTGTTGCATCAAACATAGGATGCAGTGATAGGGCATTTTCAGGAGTGATTATTAAAAACGCTCCACTGGGGTTTATTATTCAATTGGCTTGCGTTCATGATTTGAATTTCTACTGCTTTGGAGTATGCGTGTTTTGATAGAGCGATTATTGAATTTCAGGAGGCACACAAATATGTTCAACTGATCAATCCAAATTATTTTGTTTGAGAAAGATTTACTTGCTCTATGCATATCTCCTGAAATTCAATAATCGCCCTATCACCTGTGAAACACGCACACTCCAAAGCTTAGCAGAAATTCAAATCATGAACGCAAGCCAATTGAATAATACCAGCAAAAGAATTTGCAGCGTTTTTTTTATGGTTATCAGAATACTTCAACCCGTGTATCGGTTATAAACCCTTTTAGGAGTTCACTCCAGTATCCACGTTCACTACATCACTAGGTTACTACAATCAAATCAAAAACAATAATAAACCAAAATAACGCAAATGTTGGCACCATAAATCGGGCCATACATCAGGAATGGTTTGAGCTACGGACCAGGGGAAGGGCTCATTCGATTCCTCATGGAAAGTTTTCAAAAAAAAAGTCCAAATTTAGGCCGCCTTGACTTTTTTGAGGTTTTTAGGGATTTTACAAAACTTTGACAACCCTTAAAGGGCACTTTAAATTAACTGAGAGTGCTGGCTAAAGAATCGGGGCGTTGTCGAACCAATATTGATTTTTCCTGAAAATTTCAGATTTTTTGCTCCAGCCGTTTGGGAGGAATTGTGCGTACGGCGGACGGACGGAAATTTTTTTATTGCAGATTTAGATTCTACGCCCTTTGAAACGTAAACCATAAAATTTTCACGGGGGGTTAAATTTTTTTTTTTTTTCAAGATCGATTACAATGGTTTATTATTGAACAATAAACCAAAAGGAAAACAGTTGAATAGCTATTCCGGAATATATCCATGCCGCTCTCATCTAACGGTAAACTTGCTTGGTAAACGGTGTGGTTCTCAAAATCCCTGCAATTGTAGCAAATGACTGTCATTAGCTTTAATAAGTTGATGGGAGATGGTAGGCCTGCTAACCCGGAGGTTTTAACCTGTCGTACGGAAGACCCCATTTCTGTCCAAATCTGTTTCAAGCATAGCAGTCCACGTATTAGTGAATAAATCTGTAGGTTTAGGAAACCTCGATCCTCAGTTTCATGGTAGCTCTATATTATGGGAATGAAGAATTCTGTTTTAGAGTTTTGGAAACATGGTCCCCCTACGTATGACCCACAACGTGGGGTGTTTTGTGCACAATGTACGCGGATACCCCACTAGTACTATACCTTCGTAGCTGTCTTTCTTTGATACTCATTCACACACTGAAACACATACATATTTCCAAAATGTTGTTATTGATTGGTAAAATATTGATTTGAGAGCCAAAATTTCTGCAATAAAGTATGTATGATCTCACGATTATTGTGAGTGGTCGGGATCCTTACTGTTTTAACCAACTCAAATTAATTGGGTAGCGTATTAATTTTTTTTTTTTTTTTTTTTTTTTTAAATTTGGTTTTGCAAACAATATACATACAGCCATAACATGGTAAGGCATTCTAAATATTCATGTTAGATTACAAAAATATGGGTGAGTATGATTAAATATGAAAGTTTATGTCTAATAGGAATTTATATAGGGCACAGTACACTACAGTGTTTCCTGAAGCTATGAGTGAGTCCAGATTGAATGGGAGGGTCGTATAGTTCATAGAACTGTTGAGGAGTTCGATTCTTGGGAGAGAATTATGTGGGCATTCGAGGATCGCATGTGTCGTGTCAGTGTTAACGCCGCAATATCTGCACAAATCTGTACACGACAGACCGTATTTGTGAAGCCATTCCCTGGTGACACAGTGGCCTGATCTTAAACGGGTTATGGAGCGTATTAATTATACTCGTATAATAAATTGTTTCGTATTATATGATTTTTTTATATTTTTTTATTGGCATGGTTGTTTTACATACAGCTATAATAATTTATGTACAATCGATTATATATTAGAGTTCTCTTGAAAATATACATTTATCTGATAATAAGGAACTTACATTTTCACACGAATTTCTACTTAAGCTCAAAATTAATTTTCCATTATAATTTCGCCATAATATGTTTGTATTTGAATTCATATTTATTTATTATTGTTATTAAATTTTAATGCCATGGCAATTTATGAAATTGTATATGTCAATCCACACTTCCATACTACTACTTAACAACAATGTTTTAAAATTGAAAGGGTTAACAACTTTTGCGGATATACGGAGAAACATCTCCTCTCTTTCCCTATCATAGATCGGACATTCCATCAACAAATGTTCCACATTACCCATTGGGTGTCCGCAATCACAATTTCCATTATCCCTGCGGTCTATACGGCTTAGATATATAGGGCAGATGGCATGGTTGGTTCGCATTCGACAAAAGATTTTCACAAACCGCTTTGGTTTATTTAGGCGTTTGAACCATGGCATTTTGTTTATTTTTGGGTTGAGTTCCTTAAAGAATTTCCCTTGTTCCCCTAGACTATATTCCATCTTAGCCCTCTTAGCTGCCGTATCAACTCGCTCATTGAACGACAATCCTGCATGAGACTTAACCCACATGAAGATCACGCCCATACCTATATCCTTCAGCTGTGATATTAGTTTGATTATATTTGTGATATAATTGTTTCGAAATTTGTCGATTTTCGAAAAAAATTATTATATGATTTGGAAAGTTCGTTATTTATACGTTGAGTTTCTTAACTCAACTCGTTCTTGGTTAGTAAACTTACACATGAATTGATTTTGAATGAAACATTTTTTGTCATATCGAGTCCATTAGGATAACTCACACTTCTCGAGTCCGTCTAGCTGATATTGACACAGTTGTGTCACCCCGTTTCCGCTTCACCTCGAATTAGATCTGAAAGCCTCTCCCTTAGCCGTCGACCGACCAGTGCCCCGTGTTGTCAACCAGTTTAAATTTAGAACACCGCTCTCAGTTCATTCACAAACTGGAGTTACACAGGTCTCGTATTAATATCTGAACTGGGCTATATTTGTATCTTCTCCTCTATGGGCGCATGCATCATTTCCCGTGTCCGGAGTCCAAAACGTTTTTCTTACTTCGTTCTTTAATGCGGTCAATAAACTCTGTTCCTGAGAAAGATGATATTTGTCATGCCTGCAAATAACGTTTTCAATTCCCGAAATGCCATATCTCATTTTTTTCGTCGAATCATTCAGCAGTTGGTTATTGCCTTACAATTGAAGTCCATCTTTCACAAAGAAGCAGAATGAACTATTATTAATATATAAAACTGTTATATAAATGTGGTTATAAATAAGCATTTGTTAATATAATGATCCTCCTCTATCACGAAAGTGTATCTATGTTTTGTGATGAACTGCAGGTCTTCCCTCCGCAGGTCATTCGGGACAAGTTCACTTGAAAGGAAGTTCTTTGAGACAAGGTCACTCACTCACTACCCATCTCTAATCACCAGTTCCAAATGGGTTTTCTTGTCGATTAGTTATGCAATTCGAAAACGTCATATTTCTGTTCTCGTCAAGTGTGAAATCATCAATCATATCGGTTACATTGAACCTGTGAAACCATTTGGAATGAGACAGCTATCTTTCTGTCCCATTCATCCCTTGCCATGACAATTGAAACAGAATCTAGTCAGCCCTCTTCTCGATATTGCTCGCTGCTGAACGATTGTTCAAGATATTTGAGCCGCTCCGAGTTCTTTTCGTGTAATCAAGATTCACAACAATAACTCTCTTCTACCTTTTCACCGTTGAATAAAAAAAAATCGAACGAGGATTTGTAGTCACCAATGAAAAATCCGAATGAATCTAACTTCTCTTGTTCCTCTTTCGACTGAAGTTATAGCGAAGGCGGTGATTTGTTTCTATAGTTATTGAAAGCCGATATTCACCTACCGTTTAAACAGAAATATCACTTTCATAATGAAATGAAACTGACAGTAAATTTCATTCAGAGAAAGAGATAAGTCACTCCACCTTATTTTTCGCCTTTTCTCAATTTATGGCGTTTTGAGTTTTCAATTATCTTTTTCATTCAAAAAGCTATATTTCTTCCGTTCCGTAAAGTTGTAATGGATATATGTAGAGAATCGGAAGTGATATATATGTATCAAGAAACAAAGGAACTCTAATCCACCTGGATAAGATATTATTGCCCTAGTAAAATCCTAGTCTTCTCTCTTACTCAAATGATGATATTTGGGCTATTAAGTGGTTCCAGTGGGACCAAAACTAAATTGCTTTATAGTGCCAACTTTAAGATATGCTTGGTGAGCTTAGTAAAGGATAATTATGGCGTTGGTAATAAAAAACGCTGCAAATTCTTTCACTGGGGTTTATTATTCAATTGGCTTGAGTTCATGATTTGAATTTATACTAAGCTTTGGAGTGTCCATGTTTCACAGGTGATAGAGCGATTATTGAATGTCAGGAGGTATGCATAGAGCACGTAAATCCGTTCTCAACCAAAATACCTATTTGGATTGATCAGTTGATCATATTTGTGTGCCTCCCGAAATTCAATAATCGCTCTATCACCTGTGAAACACGCACACTCCAAAGCTTAGTATAAATTCAAATCATGAACGTAAGCCATTTGAATAATAATCCCCAGTGAAAGAATTTGCAGCGTTTTGTGTTACCAAACCAGGCCGTAAATTTTGCGCGGCGATTACGATTGCTTGTCCTAAAAGAAAGACACTCATCCAAGTGAATTTGGACAGGAATGCCCAGAATATACATGAAGTTCCTTAGAAGAGGAAGCAAAGGTAATGATTTCAGTCTGCTATCTGAATTTCGAGCTAATTTCCTCTGCTTTTTAATCATTTATTTTTTATGGTTATCAGAATGCTTCAACCCGTGTATCGGCTACAAAGCCTTTTAGGAGTTCACTCCAGTATCCACATTACTACATCACTACATCACCACGTCACTAGGTTACTGATATCAACACAAAAACAATAATAAACCAAAATAACGCGAATGTTGGCACCATAAATCGGGCCATAGATCGGGAACGATTTGACCTACGGACCTGGGGAAGGGCTCATTCGATTTCTCGTGGAGTGTTCTTCAAAAAGAGTACAAATTCAGGCCGCCTCGACTTTTTTTGAGGTTTTTAGGGATTTTACAAAACTTCGACAACCCTTAAAGGGCACTTTAAATTAAGTGAGGGAGCTGGCTCAAGAATTGCAGATTCGGATTCTACACCCTTTGAAACGTAAACCATGAAATTTTCAGGGGGGAAAATTTTCGAATTTTTTTTTTTTCAAGAGCCATTACAATGGTTTATTATTGAATAATAAACCAAAACGTTTTTAGTTTATATAATACCAGCGGTAAAATCTTGTTTCCTATGAAATATGAATACAGTCTTAGCTACAAAAAACCCTTCTTGGCTTCTCTAGGTCTCATAATTTTTCGCGGGCGATAAATTGCTGTTAGCAACCATAATAACAAAAGTTCGGAAATCAAACAACTAGCGCCCTTCATTCTGTAGATGGCTGTTTTGGAGGTTTTGACCAAGCTTATGGTGAGTGCCGAAACTCGCAGATCATTTTACGCTTAATCCTGTCAAAACCGGTTCCGCAGTTTAGCATTCTATTGGAAATATATAGAGATACAAGCATGGACAGTTGAATAGAAACAAACGTTGAGTTATGTACATAATAAGTTAATGCTGAAAATTTAACGGAGACTGTCTTGGCAGAAGTGGCAGATTGGGATGTATCATTCAAAAATAACGACTCTTGAGACATGTACATAGTCGTACTGTAAACCTTAAGCTGAATGTCAACGACAAAACAGCATTCAAAATCTCTACGGCCACATAACTATTTGCATACCGAGAAAGTTAAAACCAACTCCAGCGAAGTATTTAGGCAGGTGCATAACATTTTGTGAGAGTTAACACTACACATACTAAAAGCAGATGTAGAATGGCACAAAAATAAGATTATGAAAAGCAGATTCACAGTGAAAATCGCGGAAATAACGGATTCTCGACGAAAAATCAATTTAACGATGGATGGATGGTAGATAACCATCTACCCGGAAAAATTGTGAATATCCGATTGGAATGCCCGTTAGTTGACGTTTTTATTCACTTCATCGATTAAGTTTGGTTATTAATGTATGAGGGAACGCGAGTGTAGTAATTAATATCGGTGACTTCGTACTAGGGGGGGAAAGAAATATGAAGTTTTTTCGTGAGACGCTTAGCTTGATTGATACGGTACCCCCAGGGTCCCTTTACCTCATCCCCAAAAACGTATATTAGGAGAGCCCTGAGAGTGTATCACGAGTTAGTTAGCGAGGCAATCGATCACCATAGGAGTGGCCCGGCATCAATCTAGTACTTATTCCCCGGAAGAGCGCCCACGGTGTGGGTGGGACGGAGCGCGTCAGTCCGTGATATATCTATCTCCCAACGATTTAGATCTATAAATGCGTTCAGGGGAAAACTCTCTCAGTTATAAACCTGTAAGCTTCCAGCATAGTTTTTGAGGGAAGTTCCGGGAAGACAGATTGGATACCAGTTTTCACAATTCTATTTCGAGTCGTCGCAAGTCCGTTCAGTCTCTATACATCATTTACTGGATTATTCACTTGTCAAAGAAATGAGAATTTCCGACGGAATGTATAAACATACTGCTCTCCAAGTATCAGAGACACTATCTATAATTATTTTATTCAGTTCATCGCCCAGGAAACAATGATATTGATATTGACTTTCCAAACTTACTTCAAATATTAAAGTGAACTGGTTTTTTGGAATACCGTTGGCCTTTTTTGATCGGAGAGTAATGATTAGTTTCGAAATAAATTAGTGAATGCCATTCATTGGGGAATTAAGGCTGAACCATTTGTGAGTTAATATAAAGTCACATCAACTTCAAGTTATAAACAACAATCTAACACAACAATAAGCAACAATCTACGGCTGTAGCAAAGAATCCTGGCATAAGCTGTCACTGTCGGATTTTCTTTCATCTTCTCTTGAAGACTGGTGCTTATAGATTCCAATCAGGTACATTACCGTTAATGATGACCGCAATTTAATTCTTACTGTTATTTTATTGCTCATTGCAAAGTTTCATATGTCAATGGAGTACCTGTCTACTCCAAATATCCAAATAACAGCATTATCGTCTTTTCCCGTCTTTACTAATCGTAGAGCTGCATACACATTTAATAAACACCTTTTGGTTTATTATTTATTAAACACCTGTTGGTTTATTATTCAATAATAAACCATTGTAATCGCTCTTAAAAAAAAATCTGTAATCGATTCTGTACGCCGTACGCACGATTTCAAACGGCTGAAGCAAATAAGCTGAAATTTTCAGGAAAAATCAATGTTGGTCCGGCGACGCCCCAATTCTTGAGCCAAATTCTCTCACTTAATCTCACTCTCACTCTCTCACTTAATTTAAAGTGCCCTTTAAGGGTTGTCGAAGTTTTGTAAAATCCCTAAAAACCTCAAAAAAAGTCAAGGCGGCCTAAATTTGTACTCTTTTTGAAGAACACTACACGAGGAATCGAATGAGCCCTTCCCCAGGTCCTTAGATCAAACCATTCTCGATCTATGGCCCGATTTATGGTGCCAACATTCGCGTTATTTTGGTTTATTATCGTTTTTGTGTTGATATCAGTTACCTAGTGACGTACTGATGTAGTAATGTGAATACTGGAGTGAACTCCTAAAAAGCTTTGTAGCCGATACACGGGTTGAAGCATTCTGATAACCATAAAAAACGCTGCAAATTCTTTCACTGGTGTTTATTATTCAATTGGCTTGCGTTCATTTAAATTTCAGGAGATAGGTATGCATAGAGCACGTAAATCTTTTTCTCAACCAAAATACCTATTTGTTTCATTTAACATTTACATACCTAAACAACATCTTGCTTTGGACTGAAGCACCCATGTAGGCAGTTTGATGGATGTGGATATGGGGTGGATATAATGGATAGTTTCTTGAAACTGCGACTCTTAGCATAACCCTGATGCCTTCTGGCGTCAAGGATATCCTCTGGGTGTTCAGGAATTAATCGCTTCAGCCCTTGAAGGGGAAACCATAGTATTTAACATACATACATTACGACCCTGTAGCACTGCTACGAATCCGAAACGCATAATAATGAATGTATATTACTTTTACTCTAACCCATTCACCCAAAATACTATTTTTCTGATCGTTTAAGCATTTTAGTCAACCTTCTTATTGACATCGCCGAATTGTTTTTCATACTCCACTACTTCTATAAAATGTTCGTGACGAGTGTTTATCAACCCGGGAAATATGGAATGACATTTCCCATCAACCATGAAAAGAGGAACCTGCTTCAGCTCGAAAAATATAAAGCCCTTAAGGGGGAAGCTTACATTTTTGGAGATACGTTAGGAAGAGAAATAATGGTCGATTCCGATTCTTCGAAATAATGTCCAATTGTAACAAACATGTATTAATATTTCTGAATAGTTTGATGGGTTCGATTAATCCTTCTTCTGGGCACCCAATATTTGGTTGTTTTGAAAAGGAGCATCTACGTGTAATCTACTAGTCATTGTGTAACACTCGGAACGAAGGGAGCAGTTTAATGGAAAACTGTCACCTGTGAAGCCGAGCGAGTCAAAGTGTTGGGCACAGTCTGTCCGAACCAAAGCGGAAACCAAAATTAAGCGGCTCTTGTCACCGGCCATCTGGCGAATCTTGGAACCGCGCCCGAAACATGTTGGCTTGTAGTCTATTTCACATGTTACATCGTAGCTTCGGCAATCATAAATGTGTATATTGTCATGGAAGTGATGACTCGCGATCCCGTCGGCCTACGGATTTGTGATATGAATATATGAATGTATGAATGAATAAGAGTACACTCGTGCATGGTGTCCAGCTCACAGCGTATCCCCTCACTTCCTCACCTTTCTTATTTGTTACTTTTTAAGATACAAAAAGCATCAAACCTGACTCCCTAATTTTTGACTCTCTATTCGAATTTTAAATCATATTATTATCATCACGAGGTATACTTACTGGAGCGGCGACTTTGATCTTCCTTTTTCAACCCACGGTTTTTCTTTCTTAGAAAATTGCTCTTCACAAAAACTTTCTGGTCCTCAAAAACTTGTTCAATTTTGAAAATTTTTGAAATTAAGAACAAAAGATACATTCGTTAGATTGTTCATTGCAGAACTAGACAGCAGTAAAAGTCGAAAAAATTCTTGCATACAAGTCTGCAACGCATTAGGACATTTCATGTCTTTCCCCTCCCTCCTTCTTCTAGCAATATTGTCTTCCTCTGTGAATTACATTTTTATAAACCTAACTTAGTTATAAACCTAACTTTTTACTTCGATTGAATATAGTATCAATACAACTACTAGGTATCCATGTAAGGTTGACATGGATTTGTTTACAAACCTAAATGGAAAAGTTTGAGAGCTATAATCATATAGGTACCTAACTACCTCACTTCTAAGAATCATAAATGCTTGCATACGAGTCTGCAACACATTGGGACATTTTCTTCTGTGTATTCGACTACATCACCTACATCACCTACTCCAGTAGCGTTGTTGTTCATGTCCTAACGAGACAAATTTCAGCTTCCTACGGTTGATAGGAAAGAAGTTAGCTTCAGTAGCCACTCTGCTGATCAAGACCCTGTACACCTTATTGTTCACGTCCTAAGGAGGCTACCAGCCAAATTTCAGCTTTCCACAGTTGATAGGAAAGAAGTTAGCTTCAGGAGCCACTCTGCTGATCAAGACCCTCTGCACCTTCTTGTTCACGTCCTAAGGAGGCTACCAGGCAAATCATAATAATCATATAGCCAAATTTCAGCTATAATCACATAGGTACCTACCTACCTCACTTCTACGAATCATAATAATCATTGAGCATATTTTGTTACGTAACGTAACGTGACATAACGACAATTTGGTTGTGTGCCATAGCAAAGATGTGACATAACAATTTTGGGCTACCTATCTCTTTATTGTATTCTGAATCGATTCATGTTGATAAATGTTTGGAAGAGGGAGAGGGGGGGGGGAGCAAAGACAAAGCCAGTTGGTCTCCCAATGCTGAACCTGACATGTTATAGGGACAAGCAAAACAAGAGAAAGTAGACCACAAAACGGCTGGTAGGTATACATGTCGAAGACGCATGACTCCAATGTTTCAAAACTCAGCTATCCGAGTCCGTTAGTTGAATCTCATCAGCTTTGCCCTCCTAGCTCTCTGGCTACTATATCGGATTCTTCAGTTTTGGCATCTCTTCCCATTATTTATTGTGGTGTATAGGGCATTCAGTTTTTATCGAATCGAACCGTCGCTTCTGCCTCCATTTCCATTCAATTTCCTCTTTCTCCTCGACCACATCCTCTACCGACTCCCTTTAGAGATAATTTCCCAATAATGGAGTAACGTCCATGCGCTTGACAAGAGATACGGTCGGGGGAATATATTAAATTTATATTGCGACTGTTGTATCCGAAAGTGTACAGTGAAACGATCAAAAACACTGCTATTTTCGAATTTCATCATCAGCACAAATCTATTTCCCAAATATGTTAATGGCATTTTCCTTAATCGGATCTTAAAAACGTCCGCATTGAAATGAGGACGAAAACTTCACGATGAGTGACTACGTGACTCAGCTAGCTAGACTAGCTCAACCAGACTTAGCTCAGTGGCCCGATCTGTGTTTCCCAACCTGTGTGACGCGGCACACTGGTGTGCCGCAAAGGTGGGCTAGGTGTGCCGTGGGATAAGTCAACTTAAACTAAAATAGTTGCAGTTAAGAGTTTGGAACTCTTATGTAAAAACATTGAAAAGTATTTTTCTTCCCTTGACACATCTGCATTTGATTGGGTAAGAAATCCCTTTATCTGTATGGCTGACAATGCAGGCCTAAGCACAATTGAAGAAGAGGAATTGAGCGTCATAAAAAATGATCGTGGCCTAAAGATGGAGTTTGAAAATTTAATGACATGAAATCAATAATAAAGATAATACAGTAGTATAATAAAGTAATAACAAAGAACTTTTGTAATAGAAAGCAAGAAGTATTTTGTTTGCTTTTCTGAGCTCTACTTTTATTGTATTTGAGTAGGACAGATGTGTTAAATAAGTTGTAATAAAATGAGTTATTCCTGCAATGTAATGTTTTCTTTACTTTTCCTAGAAATTAGGTTAGGTGTGCCGCGGCTATTTGTCTTTTTTTGTAACTGTGCCGTAGGCTAAAAAAGTTTGGGAAACACTGGGCTAGATTCTCTTCTATTCAAGATCATCCGCATAGGCGGCTCTAGACTGATTTTTCTGGGCGGGCTAACGGGCTATAGCGCCCGATATATATATAAATAAATATCTAGAAAAATATTATATTTTAATATATAGGTACATAACATATATTTTTTGCCACACTACTGTGTAATTACCTGTTTTCTATACGTGTTTATCACCTGAGAAAATCCATCATTACATTGTTTACTACAGTAAAACAATTTTTACTGTTGTAAAGTAATTTTGCTGATATAAACAAACATGTCTCATGTGTTATTTAATTTAAAGTAATAGTTAATTTTATACTTAATTATTGTTTTACCTTTGTTTAACTGACACTATGTTTTATCGGATTCAATTAAAAAATATGTAGCTTTTTAACTAAAAAAAATCAAGGTTATTACTTGGATTAGGTAGGCTATATAAACTTTAGGTTGTCTGACAAATCTGAGGGGGGGGCTAAGCCCCCCCAAGGCCCCCCCTTTAGCCGCCTATGATCATCCGACGATGTTGAAATTTGGCAACAAGCACCTGTGGGACTATATATGCACCTCGATGGTCCCTATCATGATCAGCTGACAGCTAAAATCCCTTCTGATCACACTAGGAGTTTCACTTATGATAGTCAACCTGTTTTTGACACTACCTTATGGTTCCCATCCCAATAAGCTGATTGCAGGAGTATCGGAGAGATGTATCTCTCCGGCAGCCTTAACCGTATAAAACATCGATATTATTATTATTTATTTTCCTACGTGACAACAATGTTTTTCAACAACTCTGATTATCAATTTTTTTTTTTTTTTTTTTTTTACTGGAATACCTCTCAAAGATATTTTTTCAACCATGGGATGGGGAAAAAGAAGGAAATAAATAAATTCCATGTTACGGGGGTGTTTGGTTTTTATGTAGGAGTGTCCAGCGTCCCTTTTTAACCAACTTATTGGGTCCATGAACACGGAACTCGGATATTCTCGACTGTTCTGGTGGATCGCAGGTTATTTTTTATTTATTTTTTCTCCCTTGCCTCTTCCTTTTTTTTCTCTTCCGTTTTTTTTTTTTTTTCTTCTTTCAAAAACGGACTTTTCTCCTTTGGCAATATTTACCTCTCTTAAATTCTCGCGCTCCAATAAAAGACCATCGATCCCCCTTCAGAGCAACCTTCCCTAAATAACATTTTTGATTAAGTTTACTTTAATAACACTTGGAAGGGAAGTGGGCGACAAGCGGAATAGGGTAGAAAGTGATGGTGGGGACGATAGGAGGACTGGTTACGTTGAGACGTGGACGTGGAAGGGGATTGTCCTGAAAAAAAGCTGGAGGACGCTTGAGAAGCTCGCCTGGGTTCTCTTGTATTTGTTTCCTCCTTCTCTTCGCTGCAGCCCTGTTGTCATAAGCCCTAAATTCTACTATTCTCTATTTACTCTGTTTCGTTGCCAAGGCTCGCGAATCTATTGTTAGTCAGAGCCGCTAAATTGGTAAACGTAAAACCAGTGTTAGCTTCCCTTTGCCCGGAATTTTACAAATAAAGTTATTTCGGCGAGTGTGTCTGTTCCCGTATTTTACTACGGATTGGATTCGTTATAATGCAAGAAAATGAATGCTCCAAGCGTTAATCGGCAGTCCAATCGAAGCAACGCCAGAAGAGTACAAAGATGGATTGACTATTAGCAATTTTAGTGTTTCTTCATGATCCGGCGTCTCATACTTCTGTGAAATGCTTCATTATTTGAAAAACGCTGCAAATTCTTTCACTGGGGTTTATTATTCAATTGGCTTGCGTTCATGATTTGAATTTCCACTGCTTTTTATTTATTTATTTTTTATGGTTATCGGAATGCTTCAACACGTGCATCGGCTACAAAGCCTTTTAGGAGGTCACTCCAGTATCCACATTACTACATCACTACATCACTACGTCACTAGGTTACTGATATCAACACAAAAACAATAATAAACCAAAATAACGCGAATGTTGGCACCATAAATCGGGCCATAGATCGAGAATGGTTTGACCTACGGACCTGGGGAAGGGCTCATTCGATTCCTCGTGGAGTGTTCTTCAAAAAGAGTACAAATTTAGGCCGCCTTGACATTTTTTGAGGTTTTTAGGGATTTTACAAACCTTTGACAACCCTTAAAAGGCACTTTAAATTAAGTGAGAGAGCTGGCTAAAGAATTGGGGCGTCGCCGGACCAACATGGATTTTTCCTGAAAATTTCAGATCTTTTGCTCCAGCCGTTTGGGAGAAATCTTGTTTACGGCGTACGGCGGACGAACGGAAAAATTTTTATTGCAGATTCGGATTCTACACCCTTTGAAACGTAAACCATGAAATTTTCAGGGGGGTTAGATTTTTTTTTAATAAACCAAAAACGAATTGGTGCTTGTATTCTCAACACATAACAGTACTAGCTGCTAAATAAACTATCTGGACAAAGTATTCGTGTGACCAATTTTTCGACTATCAACAAATGAGAAATGTAGGAGATAATTTCCATTCATGTATATTTCTGTATCCAGGTCTCCATTTAGGTATGCTACCGAGTCAGCATATTTTCAAATTCTCTCAAGCAGCTATTCCGATTAGAAATCTGATTGTTTTGATTTTCAAAACAGGTGATTATGTTTTGTAAAAGTTAATGACTGGCGGTGATTGAAACCCTGTCCCATAACTAGAACACTTTATAAGGTGTTTTTCTAGTCTCAAGTAGTACCTTTTCCACGTTCAAGTTTTAGTCTGCATTCAATTTTTCTTTCAGGATCATTCTATATCCTGTGGAAGTTTTTGGCATACCCCACTAGTAACCTTCAATGTTTAATTTTTCATCGAAGTCTTCGTAATTATTATTACAATATTTTGACGAATGTATGTTTCGTTGATGATTTGCGTGGCAATAACTTACTTCCTGATCTTTGTAACGGTCCCACCATCCGATTTGGATCTCGTCTATTATTTTCTATCGTTACTATTGAATTGATTTGGTGGTATTGTTTCTTGATCTGTTCACAGTTACTTTGTAGTTATGTTTGATTTTCTGCATTTTCAGATGTTCCAATTGGTTTGGTGACCTGTGGTTCTTGTTGATTTTCATCCATTGTTCAAGCCAAAACTAGTAGTACATCGGATTCTTTGTTCCGTCTTGCGATAGTTTAAGGTGTTCATCTGAATCGCAGAAATTCGAGTATTCGTCCAGTACTTAAACTTCCCTGGAAATTACGATTTTGTTATTTAGGGATAACCAGGTCCCATAAGCTTTTGGAACACTAGAATACCACATAAATATTCCCTCTCTTGTATCTAATTTTCCTTCATTTTATTTCTTCTCCAGTAAAAATGCTTTTTTTAACGTGTAACGAATAGGTGCATGGGTCTAGCTGATGCAGTAAGGCCAACCCACTTTTGAAATGGCGCTAAACCGTTCATTGTCATTCATGGACATTCCTACCCAGGGTGCAGTTTGCTGTGTTCATCGCTTCAGCCCAGAATTTGGATCAAAATTTCTCTCAGTTGTGCTTTTAATAATAAATACCTTTACTTTAGTAATGATCGATTTACCTGCTCAGCAAGACCATTTTGCTGATGAGTATATGACGCAGACGCACCTTCAATTCCAAATTAATCTAAATATTTATCAAAATTACATAATTCTCCTTTCTCTCTTTTCAAGCCTTATGAACGTCACAATCTTCTTCTTACCATGATGAGAGATACAAAGCTAGACATTTCTAGAGATTTTTAGACCCCACAATGACTCAAATAATAATTGTAATCAAGACCTTTGTCGTAGAAGGATTCAACACAACCTCATGACCATCTCACCGTGGAACCATTGCGTCTGCGTTCTGGCGAGCTCGAATAGCTCAAATGCTGAGCAATATCGGTGGACCTCTACTAACTGATTGTATAACCGAGAGATCAACTGACTCATTGTTGAGTTCTCTTTTAATTACCGATATATTGTCAACAAAATATGTTATTAATGAACGATAAATGATAATTAAAACCTTTCCCCTGATCCAAAGGGTTAAATTCCTCTTATCGATTGGCAAAGAGTTGATTTTTTTTTTTTTTTAAAATATATGAGATATATGTATTGTTTTAATATTGCAACTATTTCCTGCACCTTAACCTTAGTCGGCTTTATGCTCGTTTTCGTTTTAAATTTTATATTCGACAGGTGTTACTGGAACGATTTTGAACGAGCGATATTTATTTTCTGAAGAACAGCTTGATACTGTTAGTGGGCAGGGACTGAAATTTCAATTAAACCAGCGGACTCAATATCACAGGGAGCTTTAGGAGTCTCGCCTCCCCTCCCTTCACGCCGCAGCCTCCGCAACAATGGGCGGGTTCATTCAATTATTTTTTAATTACACAAGTAATTTACGAAGGTCCCTCTCCCAAAACACCATTGCCCTGCCCTTTCCCTTCTTAGGCCCTTGAAATTTTTCCCCTAAAATTAAAAAAAAAAAAAAAAAAATACCGACCTTCCCTGAACGAAAAACTGGTCGCCGATAATGAAATATGACAATGGAGTGAGGGTTGGAAGGCGGAGGGTGGGGCAGAACACTCCATTTCACGACTTCCGAGATGGTACTCTTTTTCAATCGCTTGTGTTTAGCTTCATATGTTAGTATGAACCAGTTCAGCTTATAAACGAATAATTTTTACGTTTTGTTATTCGGAATGATGGACGTTTGCGTTCGTCCAACGAAGAATTTGTTTTCCCTTCCTCTCGGTAATAACTGAATAAATTAATTAGTAAATCAGTAGGTACCTATTTACTACACTGGATCACTCAGGATAAGCCAGAAGGGTAACGGCACTTCCAACGGGTAGCGGAATGAGCTTAAGAAAGCATCGGAGTGGACTACCAACATTTTCATTCCATCCGGGTGGAGACTTTAGCCACTGGGTTGAAGTGTTCAATAACTAGTTGAGGGGCTGTAGATACTTTGCAATGCCTGTTAGGGTAAAAATGAGAAGCTGTAACATGTCTTGCACCAGTGTCCACGGACTAATGGCGGCCGCACACTACTACATGACGCGTTTGGCAAGCAGAAAGCAGGCGCTATTTCACCCATTTGGGTAACGAAGTGGGGATGCCTAATGACCAGGCCAAGAATCCGGATAAAGTTGCCGTCAGGTAAAATGGGTCTGACATAATCCTTAATGTCCACAGGTTGTCCGAGCGAGCTGGGGCGTCAGTCCTCTAGCTGTTTACTTTCAGTGGGAGTACTGATTGCCCCGGTTCGAATCCGGCTGGCACCAATGATTGGGGCCAAAATCCTATCAAGTGTTGTATACCTGTCCTGTCGTTAGACAGTTCACCTCTGATCTCAATATCTCGTGAATCCAAAACGCTCCCAACCCAGGGGCGTGAGGCAATGGGAAGCCACGAGCGAAATCGTCAGACCTAGTTCCGATCCTCTCTGGAGGACGGCTGGCGACGTCCACGACACCTCCGGGTAGTCGGACGAAAATCCAAAATGAAATTCCTTGTTTACTTTACTTTACCTTACTTAATGTCCAGGTTGGAGACCTGGCGGGCTAAAATAAGTAAATATGATAGGATTGACCTGAGGCAAGCGGTACCTGAGGTAATAAGCAACATGGACATATAACTCTTAACTCTGTATCCGCCGAACATCTAACACTGTATTTCTATATATATTGCTGCAATGTGTTTCGGGCTTGCTCGAATTGAATAAATAAATAATAAACAAAGGGCTGGTCCTTAACATCAAGATTATGGCCGCGATCGTGTCATGGCGCGGAGTGAGGTGCGGGAATAGTGCTTCGGTGCTTCTCGCGTCGGGCATCTCGGGTGAAGATCTCCGTGGTATCGCCACTCACGTCCTTCAGGGCTCTTATCTCAACTAGTGGTCATTTCATAGGGGTACTTCTTTCATCTCTCTTTCCCTCATCCATCCTGGAATTCTTCTCCAATTTTATATTATTTAGTTTTATCGTTTTCATTTGATGTGTCTGCGTCTTTGAAGAGAGTTTAAAGAAAAAAAAAAAAAAAAACTTAGAAGAATAGCAAAATGGGTTGTACTCTTTACAAAATGAAAATGTTGGTTATCAAATTCATAACCATATGCCAAATAGTTAATGCAGGGTTTCGTTTTTATTTAGAAATGAGTGGAACTTCCTCATAAATTGCCTCGTAACGATTCCTTCCACTGCGACGGAGGTGATCACATTTATGTGGTTTGTGGGGAAAAATCACTTGAAGTTCACCCGTTTGAGCTGCTGTTATACTTAACAAAAATGAAGTTATATGGGAAGATTGTAGATAAACTCAATGAAAAGGTAACCAAAATACTGAAAAACCAGCAGGAAAGAATAATTTGCGCATTGTTCGTTGAATGTCCATAAGTTTCAAAGTTTTCATTTCAACATACTCGCAATTACCACCTTGATTTATACCATCGTGTACCCACAATCTATATATCTACATTAATTATGCTTGTATCCTCCATTCAAGAAAATATCGTAGTTTATTAGCTGTCGGAACCCCAACACAGCAAGGCCGGGCCAACCACGGCTGGAAGAATGAATAGAGGAAACATTACGTTCTCGTGAAAAGAAGACGAATCAAATTTGCAATTCTGAGAGAAGATTGTTAGAACTCCGTCGGCTCAGGCTCAAGGCTTCTCTCATATTTCACTCTGCCGCAACCGCCTATATTTCATTTACATCGCACACCCAACGTACATTATTCTTTGTTGAATGTGCCTACCGATACCTGGAAGTATAACATTTGAAACTAATGACCCAGCCGAGGGACAAATGTATCCAACCTGTGTTTCTATACACCGTTTACATTTTTTCAGTGTATGGGATTGAGCATTGATGAATTAATTTAAAAACACAAGAAATAGAATATTTCATGTATCAAGCTAAGATTCGGCAGTTTTCGATCGAGCAAATCAACAATCAATATATCGTACGGCTCGAGAGGAACGATATTTTCTTTCTTAAGGGTTGAGTAGAGCGGTACTTCCGAACTAACATATTATATAACTAAACTAACTAATGCTCCTCAGACTGCCTAACCCTAACTCTTAAGAACATTGTGAAATCACTTTCTGATGGCTAAACGTAAGGCATTTCGGAGATCATCAGCTGTAAGTATAGTTCAGATGGAATTTCTCGATTATCAGTTCTACGAGTTTAAACTCCCATAATTACAACTCGGACTAAACAACAACCCAGTTCATCTGAAAACCTTACTTTCTAACATACCTAATTTTGGTTTATTATTCAATAATGCATTCTGATATGCATGAAACGCTGATAATATATAGGTAAATATTATTCAACGTTATTACTGGGGTAAATAGGTATTCTTTCACTGGGGTTCATTATTCAATTGGCTTGCGTTCATGATTTGAATTTGTACTAAGCTTTGGAGTGTGGGTGTTTCACACGTGATAGAGCGATTATTGAATTTCGGGAGATATGCATAGACCACGTAAATCGGTTCTCAACCAAAATACCTATTTGGATTGATCAGTTGATCATATTTAAATGCCTCCTGAAATTCAATATTATTGAATTCTTTCAGTGGGGTTTATTATTCAATTTTATTCATTTGAGTTGCATTCATGATTTGAATTTCTACTAAGATTTGGAGTGTGCGTGTTTTACAGGTGATAGAGCGATTATTGAATTTAATTAGATATGCATAGACACGTAAATCGGTTCTCAACCAAAACACCTATTTGGATTGATCAGTTGATGATATTTGTGTGCCTCCTCTACATCAGTCTACCTTTGGCTACATCGTTTAAATTTGGATTTGGGGAAGTTTTAACGCAATACGAGTGCTAAAGAACTTGATAAATTATAGATGTTTTTATTGAGGTTCAATAAAAAAACGCTGCAAATTCTTTCACTGGGGTTTATAATTCAATTGGCTTGCGTTCATGATTTGAATTTCTACTAAGCTTTGGAGTGTGCGTGTTTCACAGGATAGAGCGATTATTGAATTTTAGGAGGCACACAAATATGATCAACTGATCAACCCAAATAGGTATTTTGGTTGAGAACAGATTACGTGCTCCATGCATATCTCCTGAAATTCAATAATCGCTCTATCCTGTGAAACACGCACACTCCAAAGCTTAGTAGAAATTCAAATCATGAACGCAAGCCAATTGAATAATAAACCCCAGTGAAAGAATTCGCAGCGTTTTTGATTGAAATCTTATATAAAACTTGAGCGACTTCCGCTATTTGATAAACGTGTAGATCATTCCCGTTCATGACGTTCCGTATAGAATTTTAAAATACGGAAACTTGAGTCACCATAAATAAAATAACGACATTTTGATTTTCAATTACTACATGAAACTACGTTACATTTAGTTTATTATCAAATATAGCTAAGTTATAAATAAATATACTTTCATAAACACATAAACTCACTTTGGAGATTCAATGGGTAAACACAGAAAGCGATGCTCTAATCCACGGATACTAGAATACTAGTATATAGTACATACTTTCATAAACACATAAACTCACTCGGGGATTAAATGGGTATATTACACAGAAAGCGATGCTCTAATCCACGGATACTAGAATACTAGTATATAGTATTCTAGTATCCGTGCTCTAATTCAATTCAATTATGTTTTCAGAAGCTAGCATTGGATTATTGCCCTAAAACGGTGGCAAATATGTAGTAACTTACTTTCGCCGATTTGTATGGCTATTGAGGTCGAGAGCTATTGAGGTTGATTGGGTAGACAATTGTTCGCCAATCATGGTGATGAAGTCAAACGATTATTCGTTATTAGCTTTTGCTATGCGATACAGATCCCCTGAAGGGGAGGATCAAATGAGCTAGGGGGCAATATCAGTGGTGCCTTGATTTAGGTTCAGGATTAAAAGCTGGAAAATAGGTTAGGAGCTTTAGAAACATATTTACCAGTCGCGATAAAACGAGCAGGCATATTTGGCTCGTGATTTAGCGTCAGGGAGTATTGTTCGCAGTCGAGTCCGGCTATGCGGTGAAATGAAAACTCTGTAATTTATAGTGGTTGAGGGGTTTCTTTGCTTTTTCCTCCATTTTTTCTGGAACGAGCTGTGAAAGGGTATGGTCGGCCACTGTATTGTGTGAAATGGAATGAACGCATTGATCCTGAATCGGCTTCAACTCTACCTTCAACCTTTTCAATAAGTCTTCTTAGAACTTATAATGCGATAGAGCTTGAAAGGAATGTTTACCAAATGTCACAAAGTTTGATCCAATAGTTTCGGGGAGAATCTCCAAGCGGCTTACGTGGAACGGTCGGATTTTATTTATTTATTAGTTTTTGGTTTATTATTCAATAATAAACCATTGTAATCGCTCTTGAAAAAAAAATTCTAACCTCCCCTGAAAATTTCATGGTTTACGTTTTAAAGGGTGTAGAATCCGAATCTGCAATACAAATTTTTCCGTCCGTCTGCCGTACGCCGTACGCACGATTTCTCTCAAACGGCTGGAGCAAAAGATCTGAAATTTTCAGGAAAAATCCATGTTAGTCCGACGACGGCCCAATTCGTGAGCCAGCTCTCTCACTCAATTTAAATTGCCCTTTAAGGGTTGTCAAAGTTTTGTAAAATCCTTAAAAACCTCAAAAAATGTCAAGGCGGCCTAAATTTGTACTATTTTTGGAGAACAATCCACGAGGAATCGAATGAGCCCCTCCCCAGGCCCGTAGGTCAAACCATTCTCGACTTATGGCCCGATGTTGGTGCCAACATTTGTGTTATTTTGGTATGTTATTGTTTTTGTTTTGATAGCAGTAACCTAGTGACGTAGTGATGTAGTGAGTAATGTGGATACTGGAGTGAACTCCTAAAAGGTTTGTAGCCGATACACGGGTTGAAGCATTCTGATAATTTTCAGGAAAAATCAGAAAATCTGACATTTTCAGGAAAACGCTGCAAATTCTTTCACTGGGTTTTATTATTCAATTGGCTTGCGTTCATGATTTGAATTTCTTCTAAACTTTGGTGTGTGCGTGTTTCACGGGTGATAAAGCGATTATTGAATTTCAGGAGATATGCATAGGGCACGTAAATCTGTTCTCAACCAAAATACCTATTTGGATTGTTCAGTTGATCATATTTGTGTGCCTCTTGAAATTCAATAATCACTCTATCACCTGTGAAACACGCATACTCCAAAGCTTAGTAGAAATTCAAATCATGAACGTAAGCCAATTGAATAATAAACCCCAGTGAAAGAATTTGCAGCGTTTTAATTTCCCTTTTATGAAAGTATAAACCAACAAATTTTGATCCTGGTTGACTACACATGTTCATTATTTGAAATGAACAACTAAAAACCGAAAGCTGCATTCGTTAAAGCTTATCTTATGTCCGTTCTTCACAGATTTATGTTACGTTTAATGTAATTCGTACAAGAGTTTATAAATGTTCATATGAGTGAATCACGGTCTCATGCAGGTGATGATGATAACGATGATAGACAGGAACAGGTAGTTCAGGAGGAAACTAACTAAGCTGTATAATGTGATTGAATGAAGTTGCCAGCGAACATTCCTAAACACACCTGATTAATTGAGTAAAGTGGTTATGAAATGATACCCTGCCTGCAGGAGCAATTAGATCCACCACGTCAATTGCTAGGCTACCCAGGGAGCGAGCCCATTTGAAATTATTCCCATCTCCCTGTTCCAGCCAATCAATCCCCGAACAGTAATTCAGAACCCTACCGACCCTCGGTCGGTGTCCGTCACTGGAAATACCGCAGTAGTTTATTCTGCACCTGAATTTAAAATAACAAGCCTCCAGGTCTGGTTGATGAGTCCACCGCAGTTAGTCAAGCGGGGTTTGCTGCTATTTTCGGACTGGTGATTCGTACAAAAGCGATGAGGTGCAAAAACCGGCACAAACCACAAGTTTGATGATAATCAACTTATTCCCTACCATTATGAAACGTCCACGCATGTTATGCGTCAGAATTATTTATGAAACTCTCAAATCAACTAAACTTTAGGCACTGCTGGTGCTTGTGATCACCTTCAAATGCTCTTCAAAAGTGGGTAATTTTCGGCCAACTTGGTAAGGAAACTGAATAACAACGCTGTAAAATCAATATTATCTACATACAAAATTCATCAAACATTACTATCGTGATTATCATATTTGATTCGATTCAAACAAAAAAGGACGTTTAATTTTTCAGCTTTGAGCATGTAAGCTCACTGGCTTTTGTGCTTTTTAAGCTTTGCACCTAGTTGTAAGATTTTTATCCCTACAAAAAATAAAGATTGGAAGTTCAGTACACACTGTTGCTATCTCTTCTACAGTTCTGTGCTTTCGTATATTTTTGGTTTATCACTTTCAATGATGAGCGTTCGTAATCCACCAAGAAAACACATTTTTAACCCCTCTAAAAATTTGTTTCACGTTTCACGATGGGTGGACTCCAAAAACCCAATAAACCTAGATCAGTGATTTACGTAGAAGGGTTATCTATCTAGTACCGTAGAAAAATTTAGTGACGGTTTTTTTTTTAATTTCCACATTGTTTAGTTACCAAGATCTCCTAATGCCTCCGGGATTTAGCTAAAAGAAGAAGAAGCTGTATATCTATATAATATGCAGATCTGTAATATATATTATATTTATTTATGTTTTTATTATTAATTGTTTAAAATAATATTATTACAATAATTGTTTGGTCAATTATTGATTGGTGCCTTACACATTTTAGCTTTACATCAGCTGGCTATGTTTTTCGATCTCAAACTTCCTTTAAAAGAAGACTGAACGTTCAGAATGAGTTGATAGGGAAATTTTGAATTTTCTTCTGTTGAGAAAATACCATAATGATATGATATGATAAAACCATAATGATGAGTTACAATTTATGTCATGTTTATCAAATCTATTTAATGGAATGTAATTTTACAACTACTCGTACATTAGTACCAACAACGCGGATGATTTTTATGTGTTGAACTAACTTCTGTTCTCTCTTATGATGCTACAGGAGGAGTATCCATTACAGTTGAGATACCAATTATTTCGAATTAGTCAGCGTTGCATTTGATTTTGATTCTAAACCATTGCAGATCGTTAATTTCGTTTGAGTTCAGTTCCGATCGATCCGAAACTTACAAGTCCTTCACAATGTTTTGAAGTGCTGTTCTTGAAGTTCGCTCGAAGCCGGACAAGATGTTGTGAAATGGACGATGCCAGACACAGAAGACGTAAGAGGCGAAAGAAACCAGAAGAGTCGAGCAAGGTGAAGTACTGTTGGGAAGCGAGTGTTGCCCTGAGTTAATTCCGTAATTAAATTCCTCTTCCCGCTTGCTGTTAAAGGGTAGCGGTAGTCTTTCCTCTCTCAATGGAAAGGACTTTCCTCCAGGGAGATAAACATTTGGCCGTGTTCCAACATCGCCCCGCCACCTCTTCGGTTCTCATGGGAGGTTTTCACAGCGATAAAACGCTAATTGCTGGGAGCTTTGCAGTTCTTACAGAGATCTTGGAGTCTGGTAGAAAGAGGTTGCTTATCCACTGGATATCTTAGTTAATGTACAGGTCGTAATGAGGGTATCGGCCAATGCCCTTGCACGCCACATTGGAGTGGATATTTGAGAGCTTTGCCCTGTGATAGTCGGCTAGTGCCTGGCTGGTCGATAGCTCGATTAGGTATGCCGAGCTGGTTTTCCGCATTGATCGGTCTGAAGCAGTTACATCCATTAGCAGTTACTTCCATTAGAAGTAATTAGGAGTACTGGAATTAGAGATTTGAAGATGGAGTGCAACATTTTTACGTTGTCGCTTTCCTTACAAATTCCAGGCTAATCTGAATTACAAAAATCTGGTGTAATAATCGAAAGTAGAAGTATTTTTGTGTGCTGGTACTTCAATTTTTCTTATACGATCCGATATTATCATAATTTGGCATTATGTATGATATTTTTAAATTGTGACAAAAATACATCTGGTAACAGCATATACAATAAAATATTTTGCAATCAATTGCATATACCTCATTAAACTAGGTTCCTGGGAATTGATAATAAAAATGAGGCTTGATCGATTTCCTTGACAATATTTACAGTGGAACAGTGGCATGTGAAGCAACATTGTAGCTGATATTCGTAATTTTGGGGCATGTCGCTCTTAACAGAGGACAGTCATGATTTTAAAAAAAACTTTCGAAATCAGTCAATGCTAATGGTATGTTCTCAAATAGGAAAATATTTAGGCCGATTCTAGTTTTGGGGACTCAAATAGTTGAATTTCTACATTAACTGTCGATTCACTTACTTAATAGGATGAATCACTTCATTTTCGCTAGTGCTCAATACAAGTAATTATGAGCAGAGCAATAATGTTTTTAGTCAAAAGCGAAAATAAAATCACTTGCCGTTGGGTCCATAAATGCACAAGTTCAGGAATTGATATTTCTTGAGCAACCTTGCTGTGAGTCGATGATAATTTTTAACAAGTACGGACGGCAGCACGAAATAAAAGTATTCTTTGATACGGTATGTTGCTAAACTATAAACCTGTATATTAAGCTACTTAGTTACAAATCATTGTGAGTACCAATCAAGATCATGAATATCGATGCCAGTAAATTACTATTTCCATTCTGACCTATGAAAAGAGAATGCAGAACCTGCAAACCGCCAAACGTTTATCTCTATTGTCATCTTTTGTTTGATTGAAATATCCGAATCATGATAGCTTCCCTAAAATCAACACCAACTGTGATGTTGCATTACATACTTAATTTTTTGTTGTACCAAAGTTTTTAAATATTTTGTACTTTCATGTATTTCATGTAGTTCTCG
This sequence comes from Creontiades dilutus, assembly GCA_031894815.1. NCBI lineage: Eukaryota > Metazoa > Arthropoda > Insecta > Hemiptera > Miridae > Creontiades > Creontiades dilutus. The sequence continues at coordinate 1,653,631 of JAVIWC010000391.1, forward strand.
TTTTGTGGAGTTTTAGTACTGAAATTGTAGTATGCACTAAGTTGTTGGTTGTTTTTTTCGGAACATCGTAACGAGTTAACATACTTACAGTATAGAGGTTCTGCAGTTGAAAGTAAGACATCCCTGCAAATCTAGCTCCCAATTGTCGAGTAATGTCGTGAGCGAGACATAAAGTGATAAAGTGTATAATGGGTGCTACAAGGTCTTGATCTCGCATCAATCTCAAAGACCCTCCTTAACTTCTCTTACCAAATAGTAACCTGCTGTTAAGTACAGGTTGGAACTTGGCCAAATACAACGTCCGTCTCGTCTGACCCGGATTCTCTTTGGATAATAGAGGGGCCTAGTACACGGCTTTGCAGCTCAAACAGTCGAGGTCTATTGTAAAGCTTGTAACGGGTGAGTCCTATTACAAGGTTCTGGTGTAGCTTAGTTAGTGGGGTATAGCTTCCTTTGCCCTACCTCCCTTTCCACCCCGTGGCTTCTCACTCTCCATTCACTGCAGTACTATCTTGGTATGGCTCCGGACTTAACCTCTTACCGGGTGATTAGACCTGATCCTTGCGGTTGGGATTCATTGAAGGCCGGCTGCCGGTTTCGTATTACTTCCACTGTTCCTATAGAATGGGAGAGACGGCTTCGAACATTCCGCCCAATACCAATCCAATAATTCCATGAAATTACTTACTCACTTCCAAAGTTATGGACATTTTTACTCGCAATTCAACTTTTAGGGCACAGGTACCTGATAGAATCAATATACTGTTGTAATCTGTTACAAAACAAGTAATATCTATTCCATGATGACTAAGAAGGCAAATGGTACCATACGAAGTACCATACGAACGGTACTGGTATGGCTCTCATTATCTTCGGACAACAATCACTTTGACGCAATCTTGAAAATTGTTGACATTCCCATTTCCCTCGAATGAATTTTGAAACCGTAGAAGTGTTTGATTGAGATCATCTTCATTCCTTTCTTCGCTTCTTCCTCCAACGTGGCAAACTATCACGCGACTATCTTTGGGCCAAAGATCCAAACGCTTCGATCCAGTCTAACCCAAATAAGTTTTCTGCCAATTCTCCTGCTGCTACAGCTAGTGTGAGATCACGTCCTTTTTGATCTAAAAGAACTGTTACTTGAAGCACATTACGCATTGGAAATTTCGCATGAGGATATCAAACCAAATCGGGTAATTTAAACAGTTTGGTACCTAACCTCCACCAGGAATTAGTACAAATGACAGTTCGATCTGCCCTGGGATCAAACCTCATATCCATAGGTCTCTTGTTCACCAAAGGTTTAATCCTCAGCCGCTTCCCTTTGTCTCCAGTTGCATAGATAGTTATATTACTAATTTCGGTAAAAGTAGAGAATAAGTAACCCCTCTCTTATCAGACGTTCGCCATATTGAAAAGTTAGAATTTGCTAAACCAGATGTTTACTATTGATATAAGTCCACTCTTTCGATATATAAATCGTAAATACGTGTTACCTCTACGGATAGGAAACATCTGATTTACCCAACCTTAACTTTTCAATATGGCAGAAAAAACACTTTGAAGTAGGTATAACGGTCCTGAAAATCATTCCATAATACACATGGCAGTGGTATCGATATATAATCCTATAAATCGATGAAAGTACACATCGATACATGTTCAAATGAGCCTCTATGGATGCCTGGGTTGCCTGGGTTACCTCTGATAAGAGATAGGGGTTACCTATTCCTTACTTTAGCCCTAATTTCATTTGAGTCCTCATAATTGTTGTCAAGTTCATCTTGAGCTACGCGATGCACAGTTGAAGGAGGCTTTTCCCTGTTCAACCCAACAATAATTGCGTTTCCTTTGTTGGAACAAACCCTAACGTAGAGTCTTTTCTTCTCATACCTGGAACAAGTACTGTCTAATGCCTTGCATAGTTGCCTACCAATATGTTTAGAGAAACCACATCTTAAACAATGTTTAGCAGAATCGAGAAAGATGGGTTTCTGTTTTTGACCTGATTTCATTGCTTCTAGCCGATTTACAAATGTTTCTGTACTGTTTTTTATATTCTTTGAGAGCTGTGTATAAGTATCGCCCGAAGTTTTGGCTTGGTTTTCAGCATTTTCTAGCATCAAGACCAACTGTTCAAATGAACACAAGTTCATTTTATTCTTCTCCTTCATAGTACACGACGTGTACTACACGTCATAAATACAAAATGAATTTTTATCCCTTTTATAGATTGGTTGCCAAGGTTCACAGTAAACGATAAACATGGGGTAGCTTAGAAATGAAGTTGCCGCAATGACTTAAATTGTCTGTACATAACTGAAACACGATATCATGATTATGATGGGATTGGCTGGATTTTGAAACCTGTCGTTTGTGATATTCTCATAATTGGCAGCTACCTGAATCCAATCTTATTTGGAACCAAATTGCTTGCATATTTCAATGCTTGGTTGTTACCGGGAAGATGGAAAGACAAGTCACTGTGAGAATCCCCTTTATAGGTAAATATTGAAACAGGCAATTTACTGGTTTTGATCCAAACGAAGAAACACAAAAAGATAGGAAAGAAAAAAAAAAGGCAGACTGTTACCCTGGGCTCCGATCAGTTGGATATGGCGTGGGAGGGTTTGTTAAAGGAAGAAAATAAACAAATCCCTGTACACACCCCTTCACTACGAGCGGTTTCCCTCTTCGGAGCTAGGAGGAGCCGCCACAAAACCAACCCCATCCACTCGCAGTAATCCTGCTTGAGTAATGTGGCGTACCCCGTCCTTTCCAAACCGACTATCCTATACCGCCTTTCCTTGTTACTTACTGGCTTTCTACATAACCGTATACCATGTCGGGACTTGTAGCGCCTCTCTCGCTCTCTCAGCTGTTACGCACACAAGAGTCAACTCCTTCATTCACTCCAACGCCTTTTTCTCTACTGAAGACACGTTGATCTTGACGTTACGGCAAACTTTTCCAATGAGAAACAAAGGAGCTAGATTCCATCCAATACCCTAATTCCGGAGATTAGGTATTATTATTAATTTTGCTTATAAGAAAATAATTGTTGATTTCCCATGATTCGGTAACGTAACCCCAAAAGCCCTTACAGGCATTGAAGATTTACTAATAATAAATGATAATGCAGGTTAAATCTTAAAAATTAAATTTTTTAGATCCTCTAATTTATATCAGTAACCTCTTAAGCATTAGTATAGTTGAAGCTCCCAATTAAGACGTATAGGTGAGAGCTACTGGTGAAAACAAATAAGTAACTATTATTACTAACTCAAATTAGTTACTAACTGAAGATTCGCTCATCACATTAAGAGATTCAATTTTGAAAGAAATTCAATAAAATCAAGCTAATCTTCTACAACATGAAAAACTTTTGTTCTTCGAGCTTCACCCGAATTTTTGACAATTAGGTATTTTATTAATATGTCTGATCGAGATATAGTAACAAATCAATTGTTGATTTCACCATTTAAAAATTCGTGACAGTTTTAACGTAACGCCCAAAAAAGTTGAGCTTGACAAATGAAGATAAGTTACTAACCGCCAAAATGTTACCTAATGTTATCAATGTTTACGTTAAACCAGTTCATTTCGTAAAATATTAAATATACGAGCAACTAAATATGAATTATTAGTATACTTTCCGAACTTTCACTGAAAACAAATAAGTAACTATTAGTAATTTCTGTTCAGTATTTTCAATGATCGAAGTACAGCTAGATAACTTTACAACTTGATGAACTTTTGAACCACTACCAAAATTTGTAGGTTTTGATTTCAAGACAACTAGATTCTCAAGATTAAAACGCTGCAAATTCTAATCATGAAAATTTTGGCAAATTAATTTGAATTTAAATTTAATCATTGAGATTAAGAGATTCAATGGTTGAAAAAATTGAATTTCAAGCTAATCTTCTACAACAAAACGAACTTTTGTTCTTCGAGCTTCACCCGAAGTGTTTGTGACAATTTTGTAATTTATACCTACACGTGTAATATGTCTGATCGAGATGAATAGTAACAAATCAATACCACAACATCACTACTTGAGATTTAAAAACATTTGTGACAGTTTTGTGCTTGATGAAGACGCCCAAAACAGTTGAGCCTGAAAAATGACAAAGGTTTAAGTTAAACTCCGCAAAACCTTACCAAATGTTATCACATGTTAAACCAGTTCATTTCGTAAAAATATTAAATATAAGAGCAACAAATATGAATTGATAACTTTCCGAACTTTCACTTTGCTTAGTAATTTCTGTTCAGTATTTTCAATGATCAAAGTACAGCTCGATAACTTTACAACTTGATGAACTTTTGAACCACCACCAAAATTTGTAGGTTTTGATTTCAAGACAACCAGATTCTCAAAATAAAAAATATATATTAGAAAAAATTATTATTTCTGCGAAAAAAACCCATGTATCCCCTCCGCTAGCAATTTCTCCCCATACGTACACATTAACTACAAATGGCTTTGAAAAGTGCATTATTGTAGTTAATAATTCGATTTGAAGCTGTTGATTAATTATAGTGGATCCGGTTTGAACGAACATTGCCAAGCAAAAGCCAAACATCTTAGAATCAACATTTGAAGCAAAGCTTACCGTAGGTGTTTCATGAAGTTAGTTACTGGAATATGACTAATCCAAACAACTTTTGGGATAATTAGACTAGTTCTTGATATGTAAATCGGATTCCCCATCGGAGGTATACTGTACGTCTTCTAATCCGAATTTCTCCTCCGAGGCGTTCACAAATTATCAAGTTCCAAAAGAGATGGTTGGGTTGATCAATCAACATGTTAATAACACCACCGATTCGTTCGCCAGCGAATAAAATGAAAAATTGGTAGGTACTTATATCGGATGTTCATCCCATAACCACAGGTGACAGGATGAGCTTAGAGTTACATTGATGTTTCTTGTACCGAATAATTCATTCAGCCAAACGGCAATATGGAACATAATGTTGACTTTTTCGTGACACAGCTACAACCAAACTTGATGGCTCAACGACCAACAAAGAACGTACGGGAGGTGCTATATAATGCTGGGGTGCCTGAGGTTCCAGATTTATAGCAGCCAACAACCTCATAGCTCTCACGACCTTCTTACCACACCGATGGAACCTCCAGCAATTTCCCGTCTTATAAACGAGCCTAAGGAAGGCGATGCGGTAGAGAGTCAACGCGAAGTGAAACGACCCATCTCTTGACTTAATGGCTTCTGGAGTTTCAGTCTTCATGCGGTTTATGTGGAGAAGAATCCACGGGGGAACTTAAAATCTTCCAAGAAGCTTTCTACCCTTTGGGAAACATTAGAACGTAGTTTGGGAAAAATGACGAGCCTATATGTAAATGAAACAAAAAGTTAAGCCTCTAATTCATCTACTGAGAGATCACCTAATGTTACTTGAGATAGGACTAAAATAAGATGCAAAATATTACTGTATTAAAATATTATTATTTCTGTATTAGATAACCCATAAACATAAATTGCTTATTGTGTGTTTATTAGACGTATTCTGTGGAAAATTATCTAAACTCCATACAATTGGATTGTATTCTAGATGCTTTCAAAGATATCCCTAAGGGTCGATTATTTTGTCCTTAACATCTTCATTCGAGTTTATTTTTTCTCGGGAAATGTACCAGTTTGATCATTTTACTAATTGCCACAAAAATATTCACACTGTAAGACGTACGAAAAAAAAACGCTGCAAATTCTTTCACTGGGGTTTATCATTCAATTGGCTTGTTTTCATAATTTGAATTTCTACTAACCTTTGGAGTGTGCGCGTTTCACAGGATAGAGCGATTATTGAATTTCAGGAGGCACACAAAAATGATCAACTGATCAGTCCAAATAGGTATTTTGGTTGAGAACAGATTTACGTGCTTGATGCATATCTCCTGAAATTATTTATACTTATTTACCCCAGTAATAATATTGAATAATAATCCCCAGTAATAATATTTACCTATATATTATCAGCGTTTCATACATATCAGAATACTTCAACCCGTGTATCGACTATAAACTACAAGTATCCACATCGGCTATCACTCCAGTAACCACATTCACTACAACTCGACGCTATCGGCATCCCTAGGTTACAAACAAACAATAATAAACCAAAAAACGCAAATGTTGACACCATAAATCGGTCCATACTTCGGGAATGGTTTGACCTACGGACCTGGGGAGGGACTCATTCGATTCCTAGAGGTATGTTCTTCAAATAGGTATAAATTTAGGCCGCTTCGACTTGTTTTGAGGTTTTTAGGGATTTTACAAAACTTTGACAGCCCTTAAAGGGCACTTTAAATTGAGTGAGAGAGCTGGCTCAAGAATTGGGGCGTCGTCGGGCCAAGATGGATTTTTCCTGAAAATTTCAGATCTTTTGCTCCAGCCGTTTCGGAGATATCGTGCGTACGGCGTACGGCGGACGGACGGAAAAATTGTTATTGCAGATTCGGATTCTACACCCTTTGAAACGTAAACCATGAAATTTTCAGGGGGGGTTAGAATTTTTTTTTTTTTCCAGAGCGATTACAATGGTTTATTATTGAATAATAAACCAAAAGAAGAGTTGAGGAATGGCACCACTAATGTGTTTGATTGGTGTCCTAAGCCTTCACATGTATCTTCTACAGAATTGGTACTCTTGCATATACAGTGATAGGAATATAGATGTAACTGGAAAATGATATAGACCCTATGAAAGTACGTGGGGTGATGAATCTAACTACGAATGTATGAAAAAATCCTTTTACGTCGGTTGAGTGGCCTTCAGAATTTTTATGTGGATTAAAATATCATTCCGGAGCGGCGGTCTCCCCACACAGGATTAGATTGACTCCTTTCTGAACGCTCTCGACATCTGCTACGCTTCGCTCCACAACCTCGGACGTTTGCAAGTCTGGCATTTTATATTGGAACGAAGTCTGACGCTACGTGTTCCCATATTGGAACTCCCCACAACCGCGGTCCAATTATCGCGCGTATTCACAATCCTCCACCGCCGTTACTTCGAATTCCATTGTGAACCCAGGAAATCTCTCGCCGTGGAAAATATACGGGAAGGTAGGCGCGACATACCAGTCGGCACGTGTCGTATTAAAGGGAATCGTGCGGAGATTTTCCCCTGAGCGAACTGTGCCAACATACGTTAGAAAAAGGTTGATCAATTATGTATACCTTTCGTTCTGTAAAAACAGTTGGTCAATCGAAATGTCTCAACCACAGGGAGCATAAATGTAAAGACCGAACCGTCGAACTGTGGTCGATTCTGCAACTAGACAGATTCACATATGAAAAAATCAAAGCAATACAGAAAGGTAAATATCCAGTTTTTTCCGTTGTTTGTCAGCAAATCAAATTTGATGGGATTATTTTGACTGATACAAAAGTTCGGCTTTATAATTGTGGATTTAACAATGTTTTGAATTTTTTATAAGCTGTGAAAATGGAGAAAAGCAATTTTTATCGAAATCATGGTTATTGCTTCACACAGTGACCTTTCGTGAATATAGTCTAAATTCACATTTTTTTCTTGCTCAATCATTTTGATAAGTAATGTATGCTTTGTACGCACGACTCTATGTTTGGATTTTGTATGATCACACTTATGCACATCACAATAATAATAATTATTATAATTATTATAAGAGTGTTTTAAAGCTAGATCTAACACATAATTGAACAAAAAAAAGAGGGGAATAAGAGAATAAGGGAATAAGGGAATTTACTAGCTATGATGTTAGCTCGAATGTAGCAGGCATCCCCCTCCCCTCTTTCTCCACACCAGTCTGTAATACTTTATATGAATTGTCATATTAATTCTATCTTTCTTCGGTTACGACTTTATTTTTATTACACAGGGTGTCCAGGAGTTTCAAATTAATCACTTGGTCAATTCAATTATTAAGCGGCCCACACAAAAATTACACAAATTGGGGTGAATAGTTTTTGTTAATTTATCTGAACGGTGCATCTAATAACAATGATATACCTATTTCTGTTGGATGAAAGGTTATCCACCCGACTGAATTGGTCAGTTTCACCCACCAATCAATCTTACGATTGTACGACGGTTGGCAGTGTGTGGCTATTAGATTTTTTTTAGAGGCTTCGTTTTCAAGTTATTTCACTACTAAGATTTTTTGTTTTTGACCTTACGTCACTATAATGGCCGTAATTCCGGCGTTTTTGAAGTATTTGCAAATCTAAGGATGCCGTTGGAAAGAGCATAATATTTTCCATCGTTTCAGTCTTTAACTAATCTCTAGTAATTTTTTAAAGATAACCAAAGAGTGAAAAATGAAACTGAAAAGTAAATTTTGTCAAATCTCGAAAGAACAATTTTGTTAAAAAATCATTAGTCCCCCTTAATTTTCATAATACGTTTGAGCTTGCGAAGAAATGCGCAAAAGCCTCAGCTTTCCAATGGTATAATCAGTTTTTATTTTTTAGAGGGAACTTTTTTGAGTAAATTGAGATTTTATGCAAAAAGACGTGTCTTGGGTTTTCTTTAATTCGCAAGAATTGTTTAAAATTATTATTTTTCTCCCCCATTCTCGCGGATGCGGAATCCCCGAATGGAGTTGACCGCACAAAGAAAGTCACGATAGTTCTGGCGGATCAGATCCCCGCATGGTCATTATTAGTGGTTGATATCAAAATTTCAAAATTCCACCGATTCGGAGGTGCTCTTGATTTCTGGACTTGTTACGGATGAGTTATTGTAGCTCCTGGACAATGAAATGTTTTATTATCTGGAAGATATGCCCCTGGAATAGAAAAAGCCTTGCTTCCGAGTTATTCGCGATTTAAGATTATTTTTTTGTGTTTTCGAAACTGTCATAACTCTCTCAATTTTGGAGATATCTCAGATTTGATGACACCGTTGCCAAGATCGTTAAATTGCCAATTTATCTGATGTCAGGAAACATTTTTTTGATTGCATTAAAGGTCTGAGATTGCCGCGCGAAATGACAGATTTGTCAAAATCTTGAAATCGCCTGTTTTCCATCTCGCCTACCAACCCCATTAATGCTTGACGCAGAACTGTGCAGACCCAGTAAAACGTGAACGCCAAAATGTCATCTTTCCAACGGTGTAGTCCTTTTTGCTTTTAGAAATATTTTTAGTTATGGAAATGGAGCTTATCAGCAGAGAAAATGATTCTGTTAAAATTGAGGTTCTTTAAAGAGTCTCGACGAAATAAGGTTGGAAGCGGGATGTATGATGTGAGGATGATTCCTCGCTGAATCGAATGGTGACAACGCTAAACCTCTCAAGCGACGATTTGAGTTAGTTTCGTCGGATGCATAATCCAGTTAGTTTGTGAACAGCGTCAACGGCATTTCTAAGCTGCCCGGCCAGAGTCAAGATAATCGAAAAGCCGAGAGACGGCAGTTGTTTGTGTTCATTTACGATCGATTGCGATGAGTTGTATTCATCTTTTCGATGACACTATGGACCCTTATCAAACCAGGCTTCCGTATCATTACCAACGCTTCCCTTTCGTCTCGTTCCTCGCTGTATTTCGTTCAGCATGATTTCTCTATTGCATATTCCAATTCATCATGGTGCGCTATAGCTACTGAACATGGCTGGTAGTAATAAGCAAAACCTTGGCGACAAAACCAAATCACGACTACAGTAATCGGAAAAAGTAATTGCTGTAGACCAATTACAGTCATTAATTGTAATTGTGGGCACAATTACTTCAATTACTCATGCTAAAAACTCAGTTTGTAGCTGTTTATTTCTAAAATGAGCTTTTGAGAGAAAATCGAGAAGAAAAATGTATATTTCCCTCCCCTAACGTTGCCACCTCACGTTTTAAAGCGTGTAGATTACGAATCTGCAATGTCCCTCCAGGCCTTATTTGGATTGATCGAAAAAATCACCAATTCCGCACAATTTGGGGTCTAGTTGATCCAACAACTCGCCAGCCCGACCCCTCATACTATTGGAAATACATAAAAATGTTACATAATAGGTAGGCTCTCATCACCACTAGGCTCTCATCACTTTTTCTCAATTCACTGCTTTTCCATGCTTTCCATTTTCGTTTCCTGCTGAGATGATTTTCTTGCAAGTTATCCTGAATAAATATGAAAAATTATAGTTTTCCCACCTAGTAATTGGTAATTACAACTACAGTGGTTATAATTGAAAGTGCAATCCACTTGTTTACGTGTTCAGCTGAATTTCTATAGTTGTGGGTTGGAATCCCAATCGCTTTTGCAAATATAATTGAAGATGTAATTAATTACTTATTGTAATTGATCACTGCCAACTTTAGTAATAATAGGGGATAAGGTACATTGATTTTACCATACCGATCGGGATTGTTCATGGTGTTGGAGTTGAAACTTATTTCATCTTTCATCTATTTAGTTTAGGAGAAATATATTCAAAATCTATTAAAATCTACATTCATAACTAGAATAGCTGCTGCAAGGCGGATCTTAATTTTGCTGGTAAGATTGTTAAGTCCATTTTCCCCTATCTTCAGTATAATCAAATAAAATCTCCTTCAAATTTGTTATAATTTGCGGAAAATTGAAGCTATCTTAATTTTATTTGCATTTCTGAAGTACACTGCCAATAGATCGTGTTGTAAAAGTTTAAATTTACCGCGATTGTACTACTCTAGTGTTTCAAGAATAAATTATGGGATCCCGAGAGTTCACTGGTGGAATGTGATGAATATCTCATTCTATATTGTGCGTACTAAATATTTTGACTTAATTAGGTGCTTTAGATGCCATTCTCAATCATTTTCTTATAATGAATGAAGAAAGACAAATAATCTTAAGACTTCAGAAGTCCACTGCTCAATTCAATGATACGATGCCATCAGTTGGTTGTATGCATTAGGGATTCCAGGCTGGCATCCACGATTCGGAAAGGGCTGTTCCAACGAGGATTCGATGGGCAAAAGGAGATTTTATCATTGAAGGTAGTTTCGAAGGGAGGACCTTCCCAAGCGAAGGGAGTGAAAGTGAACCGTTAAAAATAATGAATTGATATTGGTGGGCGGGAGCGGTTCCTGTTGAACTTTCCGCTCTTCTCCTGGAACTATGAACTTTCCTTCGGCAGCTTCCCCTTGTGCTCCGCCGTTTTTCCAGCTAACCTGTTTGACTTCCCATCAGAGCTTCGGCTCACGTCCCGAAAAAGAAAGTTAGAGGCTGGCGACAATTGGTTGGATGGCTTTAGGAAGGGGCTCTGGAAGCTTGAAGGTACTAACGAAGGAAACGGTGTTAATAGAGTTGGAATTGCCTTGACAAATGCGGTTGAAGCTTTGAAAAGCGGATGAAGGTTAGTTTCATTGGCGTGGAAGTTCCGGGCGACCCATTTCAAATCACAGTTGAAGTTTTAATCATAAATCAGTTTAGTTGTTGATAATTATGTTGGTTGACGTACTGTGATGTTATTAATAGCTACTGATTAGTATTTCTATACGAAATCAATAATCGTAAACGGTAAGCAACTGAAACCACACACAGCTTGAAACTTATTAACTATTGGTCTTATATGAAACATAATTTGTCATGAAAAACGCTGCAAATTCTTTCACTGGGGGTTATTATTCAATTGGCTTGCGTTCATAATTTGAATTTCTACTAAGCTGTAGAGTGTGCGCGTTTCACAGGATAGAGCGATTATTGAATTTCAGGAGGCACACAAATATGATCAACTGATCAATCCAAATAGGTATTTTGGTTGAGAAGAGATTTACGTGCTCGATGCATATCTCCTGAACATTTTTTTATTTTCGTTTCTTTGTTCAATAATCGCTCTATCCTGTAAAGCACGCACACTCCAAAGCTTAGTAGAAATTCAAATCATGAACGCAAGCCAATTGAATAATAAACCCGAGTGAAAGAATACTTATTTACCCCAGTAATAATATTGAATAATAATCCCCATTAATAATATTTACCTATATATTATCAGCGTTTCATACATATCAGAATGCTTCAACCCGTGTATCGCCTATAAACTACAAGTATCCACATCGGCTATCACTCCAGTAACCACATTCACTACAACTCGACGCTATCGGCATCCCTAGGTTACAAACAAACAATAATAAACCAAAAACGCAAATGTTGACACCATAAATCGGGCCATACATCGGGAATGGTTTGACCTACGGACGTGGGGAAGGGCTCATTCGATTCCTCATGGTATGTTCTTCAAATAGGTAAATATTTAGGCCGATTCGACTTGTTTTGAGGTTTTTAGGGATTTTACAAAACCTTGACAGCCCTTAAAGGGCACTTTAAATTGAGATGAGAGACCACGTAAATCGGTTCTCACCAAAGGGGCACAGTTTAAATTGAGTGAGAGAGCTGGCTCAAGAATTGGGGCGTCGTCGGGCCAAGATGGATTTTTCCTGAAAATTTCAGATTTTTTGCTCCAGCCATTTTGGAGATATCGTGCGTACGGCGTACGGCGGACGGACGGAAAATTTTTTATTGCAGATTCGGATTCTACACCCTTTGAAACGTAAACCATGAAATTTTCTGGGGGTTAGAATTTTTTTTTCCAGAGCGATTACAATGGTTTATTATTGAATAATAAACCAAAACATCTTTATGAGTTATAAAGATGTTACTCTCACTATAAGGCTCCTTGTGTCCAGGACCAGTGTCCCTTGACGCCCGAATTTTCAGCGTTTTTATTAACGTCTGAAGCTTGGTCAAATCTCTAAGATCAATGGAACGTATTCCTTTTGTGGTTATTTGATTGAATTGCTGCCATTATTTTATTCAGCGATACTGCTAAACAAAGGCTTGTTGGTAGGAAGGGACAATTTGATTCAAGTTCGACCATACCAACCTTCTCAAGACGCCACTTAGGGCCGAGAAGGGACGTCGTTACGGCCGCTAAGTGTGGCCGTCATGCAATATGTACAGTTAGGAAGAGGCGGTTGAGTGGAGGCCACTCGGCCTCCCCCCGGCCATTGTCCAAATACCCCCGGGCGCCCCCTTCTCCAGCCTTTAATCTTGAGAGCCACTTAGGAAGGGTATTCCCAACCTAAAATCCTCCCTTCCCCGTGAGGTCTTCTATCGCTTCCTCTTCAACTGTCTTTAGCTTCTGTTCACGACTACGACCACCGCGGTTGAACGCTTATCTGTTGAACACCATCGGACTTTGACTCTACCGATGCCTAGTGAGCCTTGTCGTCCATCGATAAAGCTAAACGAAAGTTTTTTGTTGGTTTCAGTTCCCGATCGAAATTACCTTTATCGGTGAGATCTCATACATTACAAAGTGTATGACGTATATATGCCGAGATATTTTACTTGTTTGACGTGGAATGTTTCAGTAATGTTTTTGGTTCAATATTGAAATTTCTACTAGCCACCCTTGAGGTATATTATGAAAGCCACTTAAGAGGGGAGTTCCCAACCCAAAATCAATCTTTCCCCCTGAGGTCTTCTATCGCTTCCCATTCAACTGTCTGCAGATTCTGTTCAAGACTACCCCCTTCGCAGCTAAACGTTTAATCTAGCCGTTGATCGCCGTTTGACTACGACCGTTGTTAATTGAGCCACACCATTTTCTTGGCTACTCTTCTAAACAAATGTTTCATGATCATCTTATCTACAATTCAAATTCTTCAAGACAATAAACTTTTTTATATTACATCGTATGTAGGCCCAGGTGAAAGGAGATTGAATCATATTGGCTCAGGGGAGTGAAAGGGACGGGGAAGCCCAACCATTGCCACTCAAGGCTTACAAAGTGAAAGGGGCACAAACTGTAACATTATGGAAGGGGGAGCCAAACTTATTGCAAGAATGAACCCAACAATGGTGGAGTATTTTGAGGAAAACCCTCATTTAAGCATTTACCTGATCTGTCACTCTCTTCTTTTTGAGCCAATGCTCGTTCATAGGCACAAAGTTGAGTTGTTAGGCTTTCCACAGTTCGATCTTTGCGAGCCATCAGCATCCAACTACTTCTAAATGGAAAATAACTCTCAGGAAGTGTTCCCAAAATTTTACAAATCAGAAAAAGATCAGGCATTTCGCATTTTCCTTGTTCATCTTTGCCAATTTCAAGTTTAAGAGCAGTCCACATATTTTTCAACTTAGTCATGTGCCCGACAATATCATCAGAAGGACATCTCTGATAATTGAAAAACTGTAAACAAAGATCATACGCTTTGTCTTCTGATACGCCGTCATACAACCTATGTAGTTCCAGCCAAACTTCGTGTGCAGTCGTAAACCTCATGACTTTTTGAAGAGTTTCCTCACGCTATCAACACTTTCACTTTCAGCTTTTGAGTACTTTTCTAGGTCAGAATTATATCTCACACTCTGCTCAGCATCACCAGCACCAGAAAGTACAGGCTCTTTCAGTCTGCCTTCTATCAAGTCCAACCCATTTGGGATCCCTCTTAGCACCGCGCAGGCTTTATATTTCCAGGTAGACCAGTTAGATTTCCCTTCAAGGAGTCCAAATCGAAAACGATAGGTATCCATTTGAACTTACTTTACGCAGAAATCTTTTCTTTTTCACTGTATTCTACACTGAAAAATTTAGTTTTTTAGCGTAGCAACCTGTTGAATTTTAACTTGCACGGTGATCGAAGGAATATTAATTTTGAATAATAGACTTGAATAATTAATAAGACGTGTTTTTGCTAGAACAGAAATTAGAATGTATTTTTATAAGATGTTTTGAAACAACAAAGCTCAACATGTGATTAACTGAAAACAGTAACACTAATGAAGTAACCATAAACATTGTCTAACAAGTTGATGCACTTCAACAATTATTTTCGTGGAAATGCAAAATTAGATCTTACTCGTTTTAATAAAAATGGGTTTCCACAACTTCGCCGCGAGTGACTTATTTCATAGCATACTAACCATATCCATTACAAAAACCGTGGGCATATGTGCATTATAGTGTATAAAGTTTGAATGCTCACAAACCAAGATGAGTTACATTTGTAACTTAACAGTTGAAAGGCAGAGCAAGGTTCAAAGGCAAGTTATTGTTCTATAATTTTATCGAAATGTCTACTTTGTTGGTTATTTGTGAATGTACTTCATCTTTTTGCTTCTCCCCATTTTTTTTGTTAAGCTAAACCATTGAATTGAATTGAATCTCCAGAACCTTCATTTTGACCGTTGTATAATTTTGATTTGATTTGGATTGCTAAATATCATAATTTTACAATGAAGACCGCATACGTGATCCGAAATGTTTCCGGAAGAGACCAATGGCAATCCGTTGAAGAAATAACCATCGATCACAAAAAAGTGCCCGAAAATTCCGTAACGAGGTTAAACTTTACTCATTACTTGGGGCTTAGGGTGTGTTAGACTTTTACATGGGGTATTTGTTATAATGATGATATACTTATACGACCGATGGTGACTATGAAACGCAAACAACTGGAAAACCTAATTAAGAAGGACAATGAACGTACCAAAGTCAAATCTTGGTATTGAAAGAGTGATCAGGTTCAAGTTGCGCGTGAAATTCTAAGGTGAATTGAAGAGCCCTGTTTGAAGCTCCTAATCCAATTTCCCCCCGCTCTCCGCCGGTCCTAAGCGATCAGATCCGAAGTGATGATGATTCAAAGGGCAGAATATTGGAGAGATGAAGGTACAGGGAGATCGGATTGAATGAAGGGGGCGAGATCCTC
The DNA here is from genome assembly GCA_031894815.1 of Creontiades dilutus. NCBI lineage: Eukaryota > Metazoa > Arthropoda > Insecta > Hemiptera > Miridae > Creontiades > Creontiades dilutus. The sequence goes on from JAVIWC010000391.1 coordinate 1,669,339, forward strand.
TCCCTTTAATTGAAAATAGAAGACGACGAGATCGGTCTGTGATGGAAGAGGAGCCCCTTCGTCATTAGTGATTATGAATCTGCTTCCCGTTCTAGCAGTTCTGTAACTTTGTGATTTCACTCAGGCAACTTTATGAGGACGTGACGATTCAACCAACGGGATTGTGGGAAGTTGCTGTTCACGCTTATATTAAACAGGGTGAAGTGAAGAACGACTTTGATGCGATTTTCATCCAATTTCAGTTGATTGAGTTATTACGTACAATAGAAATTAAAGTTGACCCTCACAAAACTTGATAATAGTGAATATTTCAGAACACAATACACAATTCTATTTCGACTAAGGGATATCATAGAAGATGTATCGATGATAAATTTTCAAGTCTTCAAGAGCCTAGAGATGGTATTCCGGTCGACCTGATAATGCTTTTTGACATAAATTAATTACGTGCAATGTCAACCTACATAACATGAACAATGACAGTATGAATCGCTGGTCTGCGGGGCGCCCTCTAACAACTGTGCTTGGTTTACCTTAACTGACCTAACTTCCGTGGAGGGACCTAGCTCCTATAGCTCAGGAAAATTTGAAAAGTGTATCACCTTGCCACCAAATCTTGTAACTTGAAATTTTATGAAGATGCGATTGATGAAGAGTAATTGTACTATTAAGAGGTAAATGAAATGTACGATTCATATTAGCAGGAAGTTAGTTAACTGGAACATTAGACGAAGTAGCTATGGGAGGGGCTACAAGTGAGGTGTCGACGTTTTAATTGAAACGGGTCATGATGAAACGATAAGTTGTGAATCTATGAAGTTTGTGAGCTCGTCTGAGAGGAATGTCAAACTATCAGTGGGTGTAAGGGAAAGAATGCGGCTGAGGAACACGGTTGTCTGGCAGCCCATATCCGGAAGGATTCCCAAGAGTGGGAGAATATTAATATGGACCTAGAAGAGCCCGAAAGAATTAGCATCACTGCAGTACGAGTCCTGTTCACAGTGGAAAACGTTTGGAGATAGGGTGGCGAATGTTTTTTATATTATTCTAATAGGAAAAGAGTTGTAACATGGGGGGGGGGAGGTGATGTAATGGTGTAGTTGAAACTAACATATCCATCACAGAGTTTATGTTGAAGATAAATAGGTGAAGACGACAGCCACTGGCCATTCCTTTCTTACTCATAGACAAGTGCCTGAAAAATGTGAGAATCCACCACAGTTTTGGACTCCCTAAATACGTATCTCCGAATTTAGAGCTTGTTCTATTTGGGCGAGCACTGGACCAGTAAAGTTGATCCACCTGAAAGCCCAATGCAAAATGAAATGGAGCTGGAGATAGCCTGTATTTCATACGACTGCTACTCCACATGTGGGCTTTTCAAGGAACTCAGATATCGCTCTACTTCGATTTTTAATAAAAACTATCAGCCTGTTGTTGTTGTAAAGTGAATGGTTGTCCCAGATGTTGTCTTCCCGTCTGCTCGTGGTTTCCGATTTCATCAGATCGTTTACTGTTGTCTATGTTTAATATAGTTGTCCTGTCGTCCATATTCGCTACCGTGCTCATCAACCTGTGACAATGTTTTCATACAATATGTGCAAAAAGGAGTTTTCCAGCGAAAAAACCTTGACTGCCACAATAGAAGTAACCACAAAGGTACATAGTAAATTTGTTTCTAATGTAAATTTCGAACAACGTTTAAACCCAACTTGAGTGATCATATTATCTCCCTGCGTATGCCGACAAGAACAAACCCACCGAAAAAACGAAGGCGTCAACTCGGAAAGCGTGTGTGGATTATGTATTGTGTACTGAAATATTGATCCTTATCCCGTTATTGACTTCAGTCCATACATTCCAAAATACCTGCACTGGACAAGTTTGAACATGGAACCAATTATGAGTAGGTATTTAAATGAATAAAATAGAAAAATAAAAGCAAGCCGGAAAACCATAAATTTTGAAAGAATCACGTAAGAATGAGAGGAAAGGGGTACAGTAAATTCAAAAAATAGAAAAAAAGGATTGGAAACATAGTTAAACTATAAATTTAGAAATAATCTAGATTAAATTAAAGACATGTTGGCCCATTAAAGAAGAAGGTACCAGTTTCAAGGTACCTTCCTCAGATTTAATGTGGTAGTTCAGTGGCCAATTTTGATTGCTAGGGAACATGGTTTGAGTCTGTAGTGCGGTGCGTAAACGGAGTATTGAATTAAAAGAGACTAAAGAAATACTGCAATGGCAGCCGTTTGCATGAAATCGGGGCTGTCACTAGTATCTCCTGTGTATAAGGAATCCATTAGAATCGTGCCCCTTGTAGTGTCCCCTATACTCATTGAATACTGCCGACAATTACCTTCCGGTTGAGATGAGGCTTCAATTATATTTAAGTAAATCGAATATGCGAATTACAACCAGCGTATGAAACACTATTAGAAAGTGCGTGGTAGCTGCCTTCTACGCTTTGATGTGGCCGTTGCCGAGGAGGTTTCTCATCAAGCGACTGACAACATGTATCAAGTGCTTAGCGATCAGTGTATCACTCAGCCGGATATCAGTGAAACCGTATATTGTTGTCATCATGCAAGATGCCTCTGAACCAATTTACTTCCAAGTTGTTAGTGGCTCTTTGAACATGGAACAGGCATGGTGGAGCACAAATGTGATCTGAGGCAAGAGGTAGTCGACCTGAAACCTCTTCAGAGAATAACACCAGCGCAACGGTAACAACATGATGTAAGTCGGGGTGCGGAAAGTTAGGCCTTTGAGCGTGTATTTCCTTTCATTACAAGAAATTCGTTCCGATATTGAACGTCGTTCGTTGTTGACTCAATATTTGTTTCATATAGGAAGGTGGCGTAATCAGAGACACGGTCAATAAGAGACATGAGGATTTTAAAATATCCCGCGAAGCTGTATTTTTCCAAAAAGTGCCTACAGAGGTCACCAGGGGTCTGATGTAAAATTTTAGTGGGTTAGGAAAATCCGCAGACACATTCCGTGGTAACACCGAGTAATCTACGAAAACCCTTCCTTTTAAAGTCAGGTTACGCGTGTCTCTTATTATCCGTCAGTGCTCCGTCCGCCCAACAACCCGGCTTTTACGAACTGGTAAGTTTTTCCAGACTTTTCTTATGCAATTCTATTCAATATCTCTTTGCCGGATTCCTGTACGACCACTCCTTAATTATTTATTGCGATGTTTCTTATTGCCTCCAGCTGGTGAACAGCTGGGGCAATTGTAGACAGTTTGTCTCTTATTACCCCAGTCTCTATTAATATATAATTTGAATTCTACGTTTTTTCTAAAGGTTGGTTGGGATTCCTTCTAAAGAGGACAACGTTTCATAATGTTTTTATTTTTTCTACATGGCAATGTCAAGTTTCTTCAAGTTTTTCAATGTTCAAAAGAGAATCAGACCTTCCTATGTCAATAATTCTCAGTCAAAAAAATAAGGTTTGTAATGTTTATAAGGTTCGAATTTTATTTTCAAAGACTGATCAGTAACATTATTTTTCTTACATTTATTTTAGAAGACTGATCTAGAGCTGTGACGCACTTTATGATGATAATTTTATGTGATATAGCTTGTCCAAAGCAGTGACAAGTAGGAAGAAAAAACGGTGCTTTGTTCAACCTAATTTGTTTCTTTGTAGTGCCCTTCAATTTTGAACGCTTTTTGGCGAAAGTAAATTTGGTTTGTGCAGCAATGGGCTGTTCCCAGGACCTCAGAAATGAAATTTTTGAATGGCAGTTTTGGTGAAAATTTTTGAAAATTTGAAACTTTTTTTGGTGTTAACCTGGAAGCCTGAAACTTTTAGGGTATTAAGAGACAGGTTGCCACTTGTCTCTTATTACGTTAGAACGTCTCTAGAAGTGTTTCTGACTTGCCCATTGAAGATTTTTACGTCTGACAATATGTGGGCAATAGGAGACAAAGGCCCCCCGAGAAAATTCGACTATTTTTATCTTTTACCTGAATTTTGCTATAAATCTCAAAAAAATCGTGGGGTTTCTATTTGTTACGAAGTGCTTACACAAAAATTTGCCACCTTGAAAAGTCAAAGGTTCGGGCAGAAAAAAATATTTTTGTCTCTTATTACCCCTTCGCGTCTCTAATTACCCCACCTTCCCTATCGACAACATATATCCCCCCCCCCAAAAAAAACCGATGTCTGAATTCTAAGGTTAGTATGACAGTTCGTCAGTTTCAGGTAGTTTTTATGTAATCTCACATCACTTTTCCCGTACTTCAAGACTCTTACCATTTGCTCATTACTTTCAACAATCATTCTAAGGCGACCTCCTTTCCAACGAACTGCACTACTTAGTATTGTTCGTAGTAGTTCTTCTACTTTTAAGCTTAATTGTTTCCAGCCCCTGTATCCTCTATAATATTTTCAAATTTACGTAAATAAATACATATGTGCATATACGTAATTTTTTAACAAGATCTCCCTTTCAATTAGACAATGAAATAGCAATTTCTTTATTGAGGTTCTGTACCCAACAATCTACGGTGCTGAAATATGGAACAGTGAGTGCTTTTTGTAATTTTTATAAAGGACGAAGGTGCACTTGTCAGCAGGAAGATCATTTTTTATTACTTATTTTCTGATCAATCTAAATTGATGAGAATAGGTGTGTACCATGACTACGTACATTTTTGCAACTAGCTATGATTTACGTTTCCCATTATTCATGGTAATCATTTCTGGTTAATGTAATTACATATTTCCATTTAATTACATACATATTTTTGATATTAGCTATACTAATAGTTATAAGCAACACACAGCCACACAAAAAAAAAATGTCCTGACCCAAAAACACCAAGATATAGAATCGATGTATTTTTTCGCGCTGATTCCAAATTTTCAAACCGCAGAACGATTGAACTTGTCGTTTCTGAGATAATTGCATTTTAATAAGACTAAAAGTAAAAAAATCGTATCTTTTGTAAATCCTGACTTATTGTGCAATTAAAATTTTTCGGCAATGAATAGGGGTTGTAACCTGGATTCAGCTCCATCCTTTTGTTTTTGCAACCAGGACACCTCCCGTGGTGACGGCGGATAACAGATTTTTTCTGGCTAAGCTGGGTAATGGAATTATGCCGTCATGACAAAAACAAGTAAGGCATTTACGATGCAGGGTATCGGATGCCCAGTATCGGCGGCTGGTCAGGGTGGGCAAGCGGGCCCTCAGGCGTCGTCATCATGCAACCGCAGCTCTCCAGTGGTGGGTAACTTGGCTACTGGAGAGTCTTATGCATCAAGAAGAAGAAAACTGAATCCCTCTAACTCTCAAACGGCCTCGAATTCTTGTCATTCCTGCGATACGGATAAAAGTCATTTTTGCTATATTTGTGGAAAATATGAGGTTACAAAGCTAATCCGGCCTTTCAATACTTCTATTCAAGAAATCTTCAAAAGGGCTTACAATTCTAGATACCCTGCATCGTAAATACCTTACTTGTTTTTGACATGACGGCATAATTCTATTACCCAGGAACTTAGCCAGAAAAAATCTGTTATCCGCCGTCACCACGGGGAGGTGTCCTGGTTGCAAAAACAAAAGGATGGAGCTGAATCCAGGTTACAACCCCTATTCATTGCCGAAAAATTTTAATTGCACAATAAGTCAGGATTTACAAAAAAAATACGATTTTTTCACTTTTAGCCTTAGTTAAATGCAAATATCTCACAAACGACACGTTCAATCGTTCCGCGGTTTAAAAATTCGGAATCAGCGCGAAAAAATACATCGATTCTATATCTTGGCATTTCTGGGTCAGGACATTTTTTTTTGTTGTGTGCCTATAATTATTATAGGCAGAATTTTTTCACTATTTGTGCCCTATAATTTATTCAAATGTCTCTCCTTATTAAATCCAATTCAGGTTGTTCATTACCTACAAAATTTTATTAGATAATGTGGAGGTTATCTGGAAGAATGCATGACAGGTTCCTCATTGATCCAAGGTTCCAAAATAATGTGAGTCGATAACCGAAAATCTGTTTCTTTTTTTATTTCACTCCACTTTTTATCGCGACCTGTTCGAACACGATTCTACCATTAGTCACTGTCCGCTTTCACGTTCGTAACTCCAAGGGTCGGCTGAAAGTTGAAAGCTTCTAAACGCCTGTACGAATTCATCCCGGTTGGTGTAATCGAAGCTAATGGGATCCTCGCTTTCCACATGGTTGATGGCACTCAGCAATGGAACATATTCACAAAATACTGATGGAATCAATGCTAAAATAATTAACTTGCGCCTATGTCTGTATTCAAAGCTGGCCTGCTGCAACATAAGGCACACACTTCAAGTGGTTCTTCACACATTCGAAATCCACTGATTTATGGAATGTAAAAAACGTCTGCCAAGTGGGTGTGGCACATAGCTTCCTCGTATCCATAACATGACTGTATAGATCATTGAAAATTATTATTGACTAAAGAACTTCGTTCAATTAAGCGAAGTAAATATTGAATTAAGGTAAATTTATTGTTATGCAGGAGCATAACTTGAGAAAATGAAGGTAGGCATGTTCAACTATTGAACAAACCATAAAATATACCAAATCCAAACAATCCCTGAAAATTTCATCGAAATCAGTCATGAACTCCCGGAGTTATGCGTGTAACAAGGATTTCACGTTTGCGGATGCGCAGAGGCTACTATTGATCCGGGGGTCATGAAACCTATAGGGGACCATCTACACCCCAACCCGCACAATCCCTGAAAATTTCATCAAAATCGGACTATAACAGACAGACAGACACACAGACAGAAACGGAACCAAAATTGTTCAGAAAGGTCTAAAACGCAAAATGCGAGTGGAATTTTTGATTTTGGAGACAAACAAATTTTCACATTCCGAAAGTGAAAACAATGCTTCCGCTACCTTGGTAGACTCGGAAGCAATATCAATATTAGAATAATAATCAATTAATCTAGCAGCACATTCGTGTGAAACACTATTCGGAAGGGGAACATACATGAACTTTTCTATTCAACGCAGTGTGCTAAAGTGTATTTTATTATACCACTTACGGTAAAATGCAACTCAAAGCCAAGAAGTGGTGTGTTAGGGACACAGTACATATACATTCAACTTTCCAAAATAATCCTTTAATTCTAAACAGCAATGAAATAGATCTTGAAATGAAGAAGTTCTTATTAACTACACATTGACATGAACAAACGTTGTAGCAATGAAACATTATCGTTAGCTATTATTATTTTTACATATCGTGGGGTTCCGGGTAAAAGTGACCAAGCAACATTTGCAAAACTCTACAGGGGAGCGATCTGAAGTTTCACCTATTTTCTTCTTACGAACACTGGTTGTGTGATGTCTCATCCGACTATGTTTCGATTTTTCTTTATCCTATAGGTAGTTAGCTAGTGCCCTCCTCTCATATCGTGCTTCAAAATTCAGTTCAGTTTAAATAAGAGCTGTTTATTCGAAAAACTCTATTTGATCATTTTTACCTGCCTGGAGTTTCATTCTTCACTCACTTGGTCAATTCAATTCTTCGAAAATAAGTCGCATAGTTACATGACATTGAGGAGTTCAATAGTTTTTTCGTTAATCTATCGTGTTGCCAAGCATCTAATAACAATGATATACCTATTTCTGTTAGAAAAGGTTATCCATTACCTATCACTGTAATTGGTCATTTTCACCTGCCCACTATGCAATCTTACAAATCTTACACAGTAGAAGTGATCAAATGGCAATTGATAACATTTATATGCACCAGCGAGAGTACATTTATAATCCATCTCGTGTTTTGTGGTTGAGTTCAAATGGCATTTGGTCACATAAAACTCTTTGGGTCAGGCAGGTAGTGTAGAGGTAGTGTAGCAGGTAGAGGTACTAACATTTATTTTCAAGTATTTCTTACACATCAGTTTGAAGATAACGTTCTTAGCAACAACACACAGTAGACAACGTTCCTTAGTACCGGAATGACAAAAAAAAACTCATTTTGAAAAAAATGTTACTTGGTCACTCTTACCCGGAACCCCACGATATATTCCGTTCAGTCTCGAGGAGCTTATCTCGGTCTAATCAGACTTCCAAGGAAGGTCTTGAGACGGAGAGTTTTGAACAGATTATTGAATAATATTCTGTAGAAAATGGTTCCTTCTTTTTGTTGTGGTTATTAGTAAGCACTTAGTACAAATCATCTGGATTCATTGCATTGAGACATTTTTGTTGTTTTAAGTAGCCCAATTTTTGTTCAATTTATTCATGTATCTAAGGAAGTATTTTGCACATCATATTACAGTGTGTCATATTATCTACTTGTTCGCAAATCCATAGCCAAGCAAAACTGGTGCGTCTCGCACTCTCTCCAGACTCCCCTAATGGCCCTTTTTGTCGCTACATATCGGCAATGTGTCACTTTGCCGCCCGCTATGGAATGAATCGTTCGATTCAAAGCCGTTCCTCAAGCGGTAGTTGAAGGAACGCGGGAAGACGAGAACTTTCACGGGCCGCCGACAGAACGTAAATGGCTCGCGTCAGAGGCAAGTCAGGATGAAAAGGTCGCGGAGGTTACACGAGGCAAGACAAATCACCAGTACGCGCGTTCCTGGACCCGAAAAACATTTCATCGATCCGATCCAGGACCCTGGTTGGAGATGTTATTCGCGAAGACGGGATTTACGACTGAACGGGAGAAAGAAATGAGGGGAATTGCCGAAGAAGGATTCAAAGTTTACGACCGGGTTGAAATAGGGGAATCGAGCTAGTGGTTCGCAACCGAAGGAATTTTTTGAGTTTCGCCCCGGGGAGACAGTGAAGCGGAAAGCATTCATTTTTGTATAGAATCTGGAAGGACCTTTCAATCGATAATACTATAAAATCTGAGAAAAATGGAAGAGACACAAGATGCAATCTACCAACGATTATTGTTGGGTTCTGCCTGCTAGATCTGGAGAGAGCATGTTTCAACATCACCAAGATTTGCAACTATTTTGTCCACTATCCCCTCAGCACATGAGAATAATTGACTCTCCTGTTAGAAGATAGAAGTGACACATACTCGGGGACAGTAAAATTCCCGTCACCCACGGATATATTTTTTCGCCTAAACTCGCCATTGAGTCCCGCCAATTCAGACTGCATTTGATAGAATTATACGAGTTACAATAATTAAAAAACATATTATGCATAAGCTGTAAAAGAGAAAGTCGTTATACTTCAATGAACTTTGTTCAAACTTAATTGACATGAGCTTGGCTACAGCACGGAAAACGGTTTTGCTGTACTCTGACTTGAAATATGGCACCTGGCTACATACGTCTTTCTGTGGGACCAAAATTGTTTGAAACGAGGCCAAATATCGAGCGGTGGGTTCTCGAAGCAACTTGTGAAGAACGGAACATACCTTGGGAATTGAAAAAAAATTAGGTATCATGGAAAGCCAACTTTTGTAGCTGTGCCTCGGAACAAAAAATAGTAGTCTGAAATTAAAAGAGTGCTTGAACTCAATATTCCGTCGTTCGCAATTGTTGTTCATGGGAAATCGTAAATGTTTCATTTGAAGAAGATTTTTTGAAACAACTGCCTGGGCAAACTGCCTTTGAAACGTGATACGTAACTCACCATGACTCGTAAGCCGAATAACAATCAAAACTACAAGAGATGTTTTGAACTGTCCAGAGTTCATCAATTCATTCATTTAGTTTAGATATCTCGTTTCGTTTCAGTGACCTAACGAGACATTTTCGAGGGTGGCAGATGTGAATAAATCTTTGGTCTATGTTCCACCATTATCTGCACATCAATTGAAGGAAATCGTTTAGGTTAAAAGCTAACAGAGCATTGTACTTAATACGTATTTATATATGAGACGGACATTATATGAATCTGAAAAAAATTGTCCTCACAACCAGTGCTTACATTAACCATAACGCTGTCATGCCTACTCTCCAAGATATCTTCCGTATTCCAAACTTAGCAAAGGACACTTACTTGCCACGGGTAACTATGAAAATTAAAAATATTATTGAGAATGTAAAACTTAACTTTTTTCTTGCAATAATGCATAAAAAGAGGTTGATGTGAAATTTGTTGCGAAGGGTCTCCCAACAACATCATTTGCAAATATGTTCCAATCGCAATTTCATAGTCAGAGTTTTCCAGAAATGAATCAAAATTGTTGCACCCATCTTTAGTTTTTGAAGTTAAAGTTAGTTTAGTTTAATTAGTTGGGGTTAACCCATTATGTCCCAGTGTGCCCATACGTTCACGGCCAATATACACACAGTCTATGTTGTGTTACCATATCCAAGTATGTTCTGGCAGGCCTAAGCATGGTATGTCATTACCTGGGAACCTTTCTCTTCATTTCTCATTACTGCCTCCCTCAATTAACAGTGTCTTAATCAATCTGGACCGCCTCAGGAATGTTTAGGCTTAAAAAAACTTCGATTTTTTTATGATGAAAATTACGTCATACCCAGATTACATAGGTGTAAAGTGCAATAACTATCGGTAATTTGTTAGTACATGGGTGTGACCGTGCAACAATACTCCGTGTTTCTGTATAGGCCCATTGGGAGTTGATACGCCCTTATTTTCAAGCCTGAAATGACTTTGCATGATGTTAATGAGTTTTTGGAAAATTGTTCACTCCAGAAATGCTACCAGCAGCCGTTTATGTTGAGCCAACTGAGCCTACCTTGCTGATGGATTTGAGACATTTATCAGGTGGGCAACTTTGATGGGCTTCCCTGACTCCTTGTCTATTAGTACAGCAGGCTCAGGTACTGTTTCTGGAGTAAAATAATTGTCCTGCAACTGGACAGCATCTTGTAAAGAAATTTCAGGCCAGAAAAATAACCGGTTTGTCGTGTGTTACTATTTTAACCCATTTTTCTCATAATCAGACACGTCTAGTGGGCAACCACATCGATTTTCATTGAAAAAAAAAAAAAAAAAAATCCGGGGCAATTATATCAACATGAAATGAGAAGTCCTGCAATGTACATACGTTTCTCATAAACATTTTTCTGGTAATAAACTTTTTTTCCACTTATCATATACAATATGAAAACTACCTCCGGTTCTCATTGTCCGAAGCATAAATCTATCTTCTCTCCAACAGCTATCCAGGGGTTCGGATTTTCACTCCTACCTCTTCCACCCACTCCTTTAATTTCTCCTTAATTGTACCTAATCCTCCCGGGAATTCATTTTTTAATTAAAACCAGGGAGTGAAAGTGGGTCGGGGAAACTGCCAGAGGTTCTGGTGTGGTGAAGTGAGGTGGTGGCTTGTCGAGGATTCTAGAGGTTGGCCAGGATGCTCCAGGTCGAGTGGTTGCCCTACCGACTTACCTCCTCATGTTAATTATCCTCCTACTCTCCCTCTCTTTCTAACTTATCTTTCCCCTCATTACTCCTTTAATTATTGTGGAAGTGCCTTCCTCATTCCACGAGTAGGCTGTTCCTCTTTAGACGGCCGCGAGTCCGTATCCTATTAGGGTTTGATAACGAATAGTTCTATAACAAATTATTTTGACAGGTTTTGAGTTACTCCGTTAATTGTACTGTTTGATAATTAGTTATTTATTAAAATAGAGAGAAAGTTATGATTTGATTGGATAAATTGACTTCTCGAAGGACCACCTTCAAATTTGAAGGAAAGATACGACTTGACTAGTATGATATTGAGGTTAATAGATAATTAGAACTCCAAGTTGTCATACTAAAAATAATAAATTGTATTCAACGAGATTTGGAGCATGACAGGTACAGCTTTAGTTAGGACAACCCTTAAACTAATGAAAGTATATATTTTACAATCAACCCTACTTACTGGTGCACCAGATTTGTTACCCCAATCGACGGCAAAATCCTTCTTCATAGGCAGGAGGTACAGGGGGGCTCTTGGCAGCTCCGTCCTTCTGAGATCGCGATGGTGAAGATTCCTGGCTGGACGCCGCCTCCGTGGGTGATCCGTGACTGTTCGAATCGAGAGAGTTTCACTCGAACAACGGACACGCCGTTTTCCAATTGGAATCCGAAAAGGATAATGCTCCAACAGGTGGAACCTGGGAGGGTGCGTAGCAGGAACCGATTGCACGATCAGCGTTAGGCTCCGAAATTCGCAACTTGATGAAACAGCGAGCTGATGATACTCAGGCCTCACAAAATGTCGAACTAAATAAAACGGCTCGTTAAACTCTGAATAAAGTTATAAATTTTAAGAAAGCGAAAAGGGGAATAGCAATGGCGATGAGAACGTGGTTGGTATGTCCGAAAACGGGAAAAAGCGGCAATCCGATGTGAATTAATTTCAGCGGTGCTCGCAAGAATCCAGCACTAAACGGTGTTTTCTTGATTATGTGCACCAAAATCTCACTCTCACAACACCATATCCTCCACAAAAATTACACAAAAGTTTAGTATAAATTTTAGAATTACAAATAGAGATAATGGACAATTTCATAACAAAAAACATAACAATGGAACAATAAGTAATCAAGCTTAGTACGCCATCGATTCTAATATGAATGTAATGTTCCATGAGTAAAGTGTGACGGATTATCAATTTGTGATTAAAAAAAAAAAAATGATTACGAGAAAGTCGCCGAAAATATGAACGTGAAGTGTTAAAGTAAATTTGAATATGTAGTGTTTCTGTTATTTAATTTAAATGGTACAGCTAATAATGGAAAGGTAAGAAGTCTCGATGTAAAATCATGGAGAGGCGGAACATTACTATCAGAAAATTAATCTTACTTGGATACTTTTTGTACTGGATTAAAATTTGAACGTTGAATTGATTTTTTGTCAACTAGTAAAGTTTTTGTTCGCATTCAGTCCAATATAATGATCTTCTCAAAGGCTGCCTAACTAATATTATACTTGATGATAATTATCCAGTTGATTTTAATGTTTACAATGCCTTGAAATGCCTTGAACCTTCTGGTGGATTCGCAAACTTGAACACTATGCTGATTTCATTGAAATCGTTTGATTCTAAGTGACTTTTATAGAAGGTTTCATAAATAATGTCAATATTCTATTATCTTAAAAAAATATGAAAGTTTTTATTAGTTTTTTTTTTTTTTTTTGGAAATCTACAATAAAAACGCTGCAAATTCTTCCACTGGGGTTTATTATTCAATTGGCTTGCGTTCATGATTTGAATTTCTACTAAGCTTTGGAGTGTGCGTGTTTCACAGGTGATAGAGTGATTATTGAATTTCAGGAGGCACACGAACATGATCAACTGAACAATCCAAATAGGTATTTTGGTTGAGAACAGATTTACGTGCCCTATGCATATCTCCTGAAATTCAATAATCGCTCTATCACCTGTGAAACACGCAACACTCCAAAGCTTAGTAGAAATTCAAATCATGAACGCAAGCCAATTGAATAATAAACCCCAGTGGTGAAATTTGCAGCGTTTTTTATGGTTATCAGAATGCTTCAACCAGTGTATCGGCTACAAAGCCTTTTAGGAGTTCACTCCAGTATCCACATTACTACATCACTACGTCACTAGGTTACTGATAGCAACACAAAAACAATAATAAACCAAAATAACGCGAATGTTGGCACCATAAATCGGGTCATTCATCGGGAATGGTTTGACCAACGGACGTGGGGAGGGGCTCATTCGATTCCTCATGGAGTGTTCTTCAAAAAGAGTACAAATTTGGGCCGCCTTGACATTTTTTGAGGTTTTTAGGGATTTTAGAAAACTTTGACAACCCTTAAAGGGCACTTTAAATTACGTGAGAGAGGTGGCTCAAGAATTGGGGCGTTCTCGGACCAACATGGATTTTTCCTGAAAATTTTAGCTTTTTTGCTTTGGCCGTTTCGGGGAAATCGTGCGTACGGCGGACGGACGGAAAATTTTTGTTGCAGATCCGGATTCTACACCCTTAGAAACGTAAACCATGAAATTTTCAGGGGGGTTACAATTTTTTTTTCAAGAACGAATACAATGATTTATTATTGAATAATGAACCAAAATCCATCTATTAAAAAAATTTAAGAGAGATCCAAGTAGATACTATTTATAAGTATCTAGTCAATCAGATCGAAATGATTTTATATGCTTGTTAATAGTTCGATACTTACAAAACAGTTAACAGCCTTCCTCTGTGCTAGTTCAAAGGTTCGCAAACGGTTGAAAAACCTCCTTCTACGAGAAAACTACCGAGAACTCTCCCAAAATGAACCTTCGTCACAACGGGGATAAACCCGGTGAAAAGGTTAGGAAGAAGGGCAGTAGTCATGACGACGCTTGGAGTGAAATGAAGCAAAATGAACCCTTTCGCAATTGGGTCGTTCCTTGAGAGACTACGTTGTACACCGTATACGACTGTATATCGTGATGAAGCTCTGTAGCAACAGAGATGTAAAGGAACGTACGGCACAGAGGTCTGAGAGAGTGGTTGATTAGTGGAAGCTCTCACCGACGAGGGATAGCAAACTTTACCAAAGTCACAAGGAGTCATTACTCAAGATAGTCACCATATTTCTTGCTTTGACATCGTTAGAGCCCTTACTCGAAACATTATTGTAATTATCATAATGAGTCAATTTCAGAGTAAATGCGGCAGGTGTGTGGGCGAGATTTAACGTCATCGCAATTCCGAAGTTCCCAACCGAGATTTTGTGTGTTTCAACCTACACAATGTAACAGTATACGAGTAACACATAAACGGCATTAGCGGAAATAAAATTCAACCATTTATCTATTTACCGTTTATTTATTCAGAACCTACCATGGTGGCGGAACACTAATTTTATATTGATATTTCGATTTCATCACTTTATTACATTACCTCGAAGAAGTTCATGGCGGGCTATTAATGAATAGGTACAGCATATAAACTCTAAAAGTTTCTCAACATAGATAAACAAAGCAGATGCCGAGTACTGTTGGTAACCTTACAGCTTGCACTGCCTTTTGTCTTGTCTATGTTTGTGTTCAATTAGAAACTCTGATCTAGTTTTGAAAAATAGTTCAGAACTTTTACATTCAATCATGGAAGGGACTCAAACTCGATTGAAAGGGTAATAGTGATAATCATTACATCTTCCCTATTTTCCTATGATTTTGGTTTATTATTCAATAATAAACCATTGTAATCGATCTTGAAAAAAAATTCTAACCCCCCCTGAAAATTTCATAGTTTACGTTCCAAAGGGTGTAGAATCCGAATCTGCAATAAAAAATTTTCCGTCCGTCCGCCGTACGCACGATTTCTGACGAATGGCTGAAGCAAAAAAGCTGAAATTTTCAGGAAAAATTCATGTTGGTCCGGCGACGCCCCAATTCTTGAGCCAGCTCTCTCACTTAATTTAAAGTGCCCTTTAAGGGTTGTCAAAGTTTTGTAAAATCCCTAAAAACCTCAAAAAAAGTCAAGGCGGCCTAAATTTGTACTCTTTTTGAAGAACGCTCCACGAGGAATCGAATAAGCCCCTCCCCAGGTCCGTAGGTGAAACCATCCCCGATCTATAGCCCGATTTATGGTGCCAACATTCGCGTTATTTTGGTTTATTATTGTTTTTGTGTTGATACTAGTAACCTAGTGACGTAGTGATGTAGATGTGGATACTGGAGTGAAGTCCTAAAAGGCTTTGTAGCCGATACACAGGTTGAAGCATTCTGAAAACCATAAAAAACGCTGCAAATTCTTTCACTGGGGTTTATTATTCAATTGGCTTGCGTTCATGATTTGAATTTATGCTAAGCTTTGGAGTGTGCATGTTTCACAGGTGACAGAGCGATTATTGAATTTCAGGAGGCACACAAATATGATCAACTGATCAATCCAAATAGGTAACAGCCAGTCCATTCTAGGCATACCTACCAGAATTCTCAGAAAATTTTCATGCTTTTTTTTTGTTCAATTGACAATTCGGTCTAGATTTTAAAAATATAAATAATCGTTAACATTAATGTTTCTCATCGATTCCTCTTGGTGGCCTGGTTATGTTAATATTTAAACGAGTTTCACACTAAATCGTACGTTTATCCTTTAATTAATCGCATTGGACTGGCAGTATGTCTTGGTAATTAGAATTGTAGATACATTGATTAAATACAGGAACAAAACATTGTGGAATATGTGCAACCCCCTTGACGAATAGCATCATGTACCATGCACGTATAATACATACGAAATTATTGCTCGGTAACATAGGACATGAAGATGGAACTCCCTTGAAGGAAACAACACTACATTACCGAGCACTGTGAGCTCTATACAATGAGAATGATAGGACGGAAACTGGTGACTCACTAATGGGGCCGGCGCAATTTCATTCGCGCTATGCATTCACGGTTTGAATTCTCTTAGTGGAGCCGGTTGTGAAATTCTCTCCGTACACCGCTAACGGAATATGTATTCGACGAAAGCAACTGTGGCATGAGAGTACAAATTAGCGGAGTTAGTGGGGGAGCCTGTGGAGAGAATATTGACAGGGGAAGATTTATGGAGCCTTATTGGCCTGGCGTTAATGGCCCTACTTAGCTGCGTATGTGTTGTGGGAGCTTGTAGTGCCGGAACAGACGCGAAAGTGGTTTTAAGCGTCGCCTATTGGCATTGGGGGATGCGTGCTGCAGATGAGTGTTGTGTAGAGGCCCAGAGGGGTGTTGGACATGTGTTTCCCACTTCATCGCTCCTTTGTAGGACTTACACAGGTCGTGATGGCCGCCCTGACGTCATCTGTCTGTTTACTATTCCGTGCAACGTAGCTCTCTGCCGTGCACGTCCTGATACCCCGCTTGGCCGGATCTCTCGTATTGAAATATATTCAATACATGAGCCCGCTGTAAAATTCATGCGGTGTAATACTTTAGCCCACTCCAGGCTTAAAACCTTCTTCCCCTCCTCGTTCGTCGACCCATTTTCTCTAGAAAGATACTTTCTGCCTCATCTCGCCGCGGAAGAGTCTCATGTACTCTAGAAGGTGTTCTGAACAGCTCGTATAAAACCTATTTCCTACATAATAATAAGGTCACGAGGAGAAATCTTGCGTTCCGCTCCCGCGACTCAGGTGAAAACATCCGTGCAACATTCTAGAATGCTCACATCCCAAGGAGAATCCGCAGTTTCGTATTTTCAGGCAACCACCTGGGTCTAGCTACCTCCTTACGAAGCTTTGAAATATACAAGCCTGACCCTCTCATCATGATCACCTTCTTCTTCACTCGAATTGGTTTGCTGATGACGACATAGATGTTGGAAAACATGGGTCTCATGCAATCTTGCAATTGCGCACAAAAAAAGTATTGGATTGGGAATGCTTTACATTTTGATGGTACATGGAGATGAGGTGATCTGTATCAGAATACGTTTTTGTTTTTTCAGGTCAATTGCAACCGTATTCCTTGATCCTTTTACCAAAAAAAAACTAAAATATGTATCTACCAGGTTTATTATTCAATGGGCGTCATAATTTGAATTTCTTTAACGAATGCTTTTCAGTTGATAGACATTATTAATTTCAGGAGATATGTTAGTTAATGAATCTGATCTCAACCAAAATACCTATCTCGATTGATCAGTTGATCATATTTGTGTGCCTACTGAAATTCAAAATCGCTTTATCACTGAAACACTGTTGCAAGTTAGTGTTTTACATCAGACGATGCTCTTAATTGAATTCATACGCACAAATTCCAGTGAAAAAGCGTTCTCAGAGCCATACAATTGGTTAAATAAATATCTATTAGATCTTAAGATCTATATACCAGCTGATGGGCGTTAATCGATTAACAAATACTTTCGCAATTACAAATGTAATCGTGAAAAGTATTCGTTATTCAGGGACGCCCATCTGTGGTAGATACATATTTCAGTTTTTTTCTTTTGGTAAAAGGATCAAGGAATACGGTTGCAATTGACCTGAAAAAACAACGAGTTTTTTTATGGTTGTCAGAATGCTTCAACCCGTGTATCGGCTGCAAAGCCTTTTAGGAGTTCACTCCACTATCCACATTACTACATCACTACATCACTACGTCACTAGGTTACTGATATCGAAACAAAAACAATTATAAACCAAAACCCCAGTGAAAGAATTTGTAGCGTTTCATGCATATCAGAATGCTTCAACCCATGTATCGGCTACAAAGCCTTTTAGGAGTTCACTCCAGTATCCACATTACTGCATCACTACATCACTAGGTTACTGATATCAAACAAAAACAATAATAAACCAAAATTACGCGAATCAGGCCATCGGGAATGGTTTGACCTACGGACCTGGGGAGGGGCTCATTCGATTCCTCATGGAAGGTTCTTCAAAAAGAGTTCAAATTTAGGCCGCCTTGACTTTTTTTTGAGGTTTTTAGTGATTTTACAAACCTTTGACAACCCTTAAAGGGCAATTTAAATTTAGTGAGAAGGCTGGCTAAACAATTGGGGCGTCACCGGACCAACATGGATTTTTCCTGAAAATTTCAGCTTTTTTGCTTTAGCCGTTTGGGAAAAATCTTTGTACACCCTTTGAAACGTAAACCATGGAATTTTCAGGAGGGGTTAGAATTTTTTTTTTTCTCAAGAGCGATTACAATGGTTTATTATTGAATAATAAACAAAAATTGGACTAAAAGCACTGTTGCAAGTTAGTGTTGTTACATCAGACGATGCTCTGAATTGAATTCATTGGTACAAATTTCTGCAAGAAAAGCGTTCTCAGAGCTTATTGGTTTACAAAATTTTTATTTGAACTTAAGAAAAAATGTTCTTCACCACGAAAGATAACCTGAGGTCAAAAATGTGAGTATGCTTCGTGTACGTGACAAAGTTTCTCATACTAATTCGCAAGTTGTTGGATTCCATGCTTTCGAACAACTGACTACGCAATTATATTGAGAATGGAGTAGAGGGAAGGGATAGAAAAGCATAAATATCTATTCTCGAATCAAACGTAGTAACGAAAATCTCTCCATCCATTCAACAAGCATGAGCAGAAGGATACAGGACATCCGCCTCCAAGGGGTTGGACTTCTTCGCCTGCTGAGAGGAAGAAAAAAGTTGTGTGCTCTCAGGTCGAAGAATGTTGGGCGCATCCTTGAAACGACCGCTCATCAAACAGTTGAGATTGACTCTGAACCGAGATAAAAATGTGGGTCAGCTGCATTAAGGATGGAAGGTGGGAAAAGAAAGATGGCAGATAGCCGTTATCAGTTTCTTCTTAGAAAGTAGGGTCCGGGGAATCACAACGACGCCAAGGGGTACAGTGATCGGATGGCGGGGTGTTACGAGCCGGGACCCTAATGCTCCTTCAACAACTGATAACGGACGGGGTCGAATCGTCTAACTGCAGATGCCGCCTTCGTTTTGGAGTGCCTACGAGTTTTTACGAGAGAACGCGTGTTCAACCATTAGTACATATTCCACCATCGATGGTTATCGTTGAGGAAAACCGTCATCAATACTAAACACGTCCAAAAAAGTATATCCTCCCTTCAGTGTAACGGTACGTATTTTTCCAAATCACTCACTCAACATTCCAGAACAGAGAAGTTAACAGATAGGTCAAAAAACGCTGCAGATTCATTCGCTGGGGTTTACCATTCAATGATTCATGATTTGAATTTCTACATAGCTTTGGAGTGTGCGTGTTTCACAGGTGATAGAGCGATTATTGAATTTCAGGAGATATGCTTAGAACACTTAAATCGGTTCTCAACCAAACCTATTTGGATTGATCAGTTGATCATATTTGTGTGCCTCCTGAAGTTCAATAATCTCTCTATCACCTGTGAAACACGCACAATCCAAAGCATTCAAATTATTCAAATCATGATTCATTGAATAATAAACCCTAGTGAAAGAGCGATTACAATGGAAAAATATTCTATTTGAAAATTTTAAATTTCGTAAGACGGAGCATGCATATCAGAATGCTTCAACCCGTGTATCGGCTATAAAAAGTTTTAGGGGTTCACTCCAGTATCCACATTCACTGACCATAAATCGGACCATACATCGGGAATGGTTTGAGCTACGGACCTGGGGAGGGGCTCATTCAATTCCTCATGGAAAGTTCTTCAAAAAAATTCCAAATTTAGGCCGCCTTGACTTTTTTTGAGGTTTTTAGGGATTTTACAAAACTTTGACAACCCTTAAAGGGCACTTAAATTAAGTGAGAGAGTTGGCTCAAGAATTGGGGCGTCGTCGAACCAATATGGATTTTTCCTGAAAATTTCAGATTTTTTGCTCCAGCCGTTTGGGAGAAATTGTGCGTACGGCGCACGGACGGAAAAATTTTTATTGCAGATTTGGATTCTACACCCTTTGAAACGTAAACCATAAAATTTTCAAAAAAAGGGGGTGGTTAAACAAAAAATTTTTTTTTCAAGAGCGATTACAATGGTTTATTATTGAATAATAAACCAAAATGTAATTAGTTTCAAATTGTGATATATATAAACGATTAAATTGAAATTTATTTCAAATTAATCAAATCCTCCCGATTATTGATTGAAGATCAAATTTCCATCGTTGGACAGATGTTCTTCCCATATAATTGATTAATGTAGGAAATTAAAATGAAGGCAAATCACGATTTTAACCAACATAATCTGGCATAGGAGTATGTTCCATTAAAGCCATTAAACTGGCAGTGACCTAGAACAACTGGAATTCAACCTATTCCTGCCACAAAGGTCGCTTTGCTCTTTCACATAATATGTGAATATATTATAATATTAAATATATTATATTCTAAGGGCTTCGGGCGATCTTCTCTTCACTGTATCCTAATTAGTACCCAACAAAGTATTGTTTTTAATGAACCAAAAAATACAAGTACTGATGAAAAATATTGATTTTAACAATTTTTCAATGATTACCTTTTCTTTTCCATTAATTGAAGGGGATTTTGGGAACATCCCGTAGTTCAATTTTGGAGTTTTATTCCGTAGTTTTCTGTTATGAAACAATTCAAATGCTCCCCTCCCCATTTTGAAGAAGTAAATAGCAGGAACCGTACTTACCGAAAATATCTCTCTCTTTCTGTTTTGTGAAAAATATACTCTAAAATCTTAAGCTGCCTAAACCGCCCCAAAAATAAACGCAGTTGATTTATATAGATGCAATAATTACAATTTATGAATTATGAATAATACAATATATTTTAAATACACAGGGAAAAAATTAATGAACATTGGTGAGAAAAAAAATTAAATAAATCAAGGCTTTCGGCTCGTTCCAGCATAATATTAATATGCTTGTTCTTGGAACTTCGTTCTGGTTTGAATCGATGCGTCCCTGGCAGAACAGTTTTCCTGCGAGGGATAAGTTGTGTCTGTTGAAATAAAATGATTTAATTAAAAAAAACTAGCTACAATTGACTAAGGATTATTTTCAACACTGGTGGATCACCTCACCACTTCAACGGTTCCACTTGCAACGGTTTTCAGTTTTGTGATTCAGTTGAGGCCGGTCCACAGGGTACGTTTTGCACAACGTTTCAAGTCTGCACAGTTTTAAGGCTGAATGAAAGAATTGCAAGTTTGAGCGTCCAGACGGTACAATCTTGAAGATGCCCTATTACCTCCCAGTTTTGTGTGATATCGCCGTGGAGGAGGTTCTGCTGTGGTCAATTTTCTCCTGTTTATTGTTAAAAAAAAGAAGATTGACTTTCTTCACCACTGTCTCCCTGCTTGAGTTGACATCTATTTCTTTGAACTTTTCAACCAATCTCTGGTACGCTTCCCCTTTTTGTCCCGATCACTGTACCTACTCTCTGAATTAAACTCGCCAAATGCACGGAAAACTTTCATAAAGTGAAGTAAAATCGGCTAAAAACTCGCGAGAACATTGCCGATGATCTGGCATGGTCGGATGATTAAGGAAAACTGAGGGACGAAACCGATTGGAAAACGGAGCAAGTGTCTAAACGCATTAACATGTCTTTACAGGTCACGGTTTTCAGAGCTCAGTTATCGCTGCCACTGTGCAGGACTCATAACCGCGTAGTTTTCCGATCCACACACGTTTTGTCTGCAACGTCTTGAACAGCCGAGCCAAAACGTTGAGCAAAACAAAGCGTTTGGATCGGCCTTTACTTTCATTGTTCCTTACATGCCAGGGTAAAAGAAGTCCGCACTTCCTTGTCCGTGGTTTCGCTAGTTTAATTATTTTCATCCAATTTTGATGTTATGGGCTGTAGATCGAGTTGGGTCGTGATCATCAATTAAACTGTTCAGGTGAGAGAACCTCTATTGATGTGTGGCCATTCTACTGTAAGAGATAACGAATACCGAATAAATTAACCTTTTCGTAACAATGTTAATTGTCACTAAAGCTTTTGAATGGTGTAAAATGACTCTTTATTAATCTTTTACTAAAAAACGAGACTTTATATAATTTATAATAAAACAATATGTCATGTTAATACAATCATATAATACGTCGTGGTGTCATAACAAGAGAACGAAAGAATAAATTTTCACAATCCTTTCGTTTTTACAACTTTTTCGGTCCCCCATGTAACTGTCAGTACTCTGCGGTTACCATGAGGGTGAGGAGCCTGACTCGGAAAAAAGGCTTTGAGCCTCATGCCGTATCAAACTGTCTTTTTTGTTTAGATATCAGAGTTATAACCCCTGTTTGAGTGAGACTGAGCGGCGCTGAAACTTCATCCCGTCTCCCCTTCGTTTCACGGAATTTCCCAGCTAACTTTATAATTATTCTTTGTTTACTGTTGGCTCAGCTGATCCGTTTCCAGCCTGATTCCTCATTCCAACTTCAACTTCATTTCCAGGGTTCTCGCGATCAATCGGTATAAAAACCGCGAAACGCGGTATCCATCATAATTTATCGCAAGATGAATAATACTTCATAGGATATGGGTGTTGATACCATACGACCAACACATTGTTGAACATATTACATCAAACTCTAACTAATGTTAAACAGAGAGCTAGTTTCTGCTCACAATAAACTAACGTGAGTCTAAATTGCATTCCAAAAGCCTTCAATTTAAAATTTCGATCAACATTATTAAGTGGTAGAAAAGGTTCTTGTTTTCTTCCAAATAATAATTATTCAGTATCTAATAATTATCATTTACCTGGGAATTCTTTCCAATACTAGAAAAAACAAATTTAACCACTTCAAAATGGATTACTGGAATGATTATAAAACACTACTTCTAGAGTGCGGTTCGAAAATATTTACAGCTTCAATTGACTATTCTTTTCGAGTATTGGTCACCAATAAAACACGAAGAATGTTTCTTCCAATGTTGCGAGAGTATGGCTATTGCATTTCTGAGATCGAACAAAGATTGATTGTGAATTTCCTATATGAGCTTCAAAATTCACTCATAGTTTCTTTATGTTTCTTCATTTCAAGCAAAATATAACTATGTATATATTTATGTATATGCCGTCAATGTATTGAGTTCACTTAGACATCCGATGAAATCACTGCGAGTCAACAGTAGTATTCAAATAGTCACTAGGTACACAATCGCTATTGTATTCGTACCACTCTTGAAAATACTCCTTCAATCCACGGAATTCGCCATCTCTCCTACTCCGAAATGTAAGTGTATTTCACGATGATTAACAAGTCAACCACTCAATTCCACCTAATTATTATTTATCATGTTGTTAACATTATTCAAGGAACCGTAGTTGGAGATATTAGGTATTCACGAGAAACCATGACCGGTAAATATCTTCCGCGACGCGTTCAGTCCGGAAGCCTCGATAAAACGTCGGGTGGCTTTGCATTATTAAAGAGCTAGTAGTTCATAATAGAACCCTTTCTAAAAGGGATCCATGGACCTGACAGATGGTAATTGTTCCGTCAGTCCAAATATCCAATTTATCGGTTGAGCGAACCAGTTGTTTGAGAGAGAGGTTTCTAGGTCCTTCCATTCGGTAAAAGGGTTACCTATTTCAGGGTTTTGAATAAACCGCTGAAAAAAAAACCGTATGGTAGCAGAATAATTTGCAGTCGATAATACGGTGGTGCACCGAACGGGTCGGTTATATTTTTGTTGGAGAACATACGAGCGTTTCGTTGGAAAGAGGAATCGAAAACGAGTAAAGAAGTTCTATTTGTTGAATGTTCCACAGCATTTGCCAATTAAATTAAATAAATTGCGTAAGAATCCAATCGTCTGCCTAGTTGGGTGTGGACAATTAGATGGATCATTCAAATGTTTTCAATGATCTAAAAAACGCTGCAAATTCTTTCACTGGGGTTTATTATTCAATGATTCATGATTTGAATTTCTACTAAGCTTTGGAGTGTGTGTGTTTCATAGGTGATAGAGCGATTATTGAATTTCAGGAGATATGCATCGAGCACGTAAATCTGTTCTCAACCAAAATACCTATTTGGATTGTTCAGATGATCATATTTGTGTGCCTTCTGAAATTCAATAATCACTCTATCACCTGTGAAACACGCACACTCCAAGGCTTAGTAGAAATTCAAATCATGAACGCAAGCCAATTGAATATTAAACAAAAGTGAAAGAATTTGCAGCGTTTTTTTATGGTTATCAGAATGCTTCAACCCGTGTATCGGCTACAAAGCCTTTTAGGAGTTCACTCCAGTATCCACATTACTACATCACTACGTCACTAGGTTACTGATATAAAAAAAAAAAATAATAATAAACCAAAATAACGCAAATGTTGGCACCATAAATCGGGCCATACATCGGGAATGGTTTTGCTTACGGACCTTGGGAGGTGCCCATTCGATTCCTCGTGGAAAGTTCTTTATAAAGATTTCAAATTTAGGCCGCTTTGACTTTTTTTGAGGTTTTTAGGGATTTTACAAAACTTTGACAACCCTTAAAGGGCACTTTAAATTAAGTGAGAGAGCGAAGAATTTGGGAATCAAGAATTGGGGCGTCGCCGGACCAACATGGATTTTTCCTGAAAATGTCAGCTTTTTTGCTCCAACCGTCTGAGAAAAATCGTGGGTACGGCGGACGGACGGAAAAATTGTTATTGCAGATTCGGATTCTTCACCAATTGAAACGTAAGCCATCAAATTTTCAGGGGGTTAGCATTTTTTTTTTTTTTTTTCAAGAGGATTACCTTTGGTTTATTATTGAATAATAAACCAAAATGTGCTAGAAATCAAGCTTGTTACGTTTCATGGGTACATAACCATTGCGGGACATATTCCTATAGATAAATACGTCTTCATGGATTGGTAAATGCTTGCCAGGTGCTAATTTTATAGTCATGCGAAATAGATATTAGAATATATGGAATATTATATCAAATGAATTGTACGATTTGACTCCCCAAATACCATTAAAATTTGACCAAGATCACCCAACTAGAACATGAGAAAGCTACGTTTGATGGATTTTATGTTCGCTAAGAAGTATTGATTTATGCGTGGTAATAAAACCCGGAGAGGACCATCTAACCCGTAAATTTTCCGAAAATTTCACCAAAATCAAGTGAAAATAGCTTTTGGCTCATAAGCATTTTTGAAGGGTTTCACATTCGCTCATACCTATACAGTTGGTAAATACTAATTCGTGATGAAAATTTTCTGCAATTATCAGACCTTTCTTCTTTAATATGAGCTAGTTTGGAACACCATGACGTGAGAATAACTATGTTTAATGTATCTCAAATTTTGTTAGTTTTTGACCAATGAAACTCACTGCTGGGGATCATTCACAGTCTTACCCGCACAGTGTCAAAAATGTCATCAAAATCGGATGAATACTGCAAGAATAAAGCTTATTGAAAGGACCTACGGACAGACAAGCACGAATTCAAAGTTTTTTAGACCTATGTCAAGACGCAAAAAAAAAGGTTTATTTTGGAAAAAACAAAATTATCTCAAAAAAAAAAAAAAAAAAGCTTCCACTTCTCATAGGTAAACGTGGAATCAAACTCAGTAAAGTTGAGGGGCATAGAGAGAACTTGTGGGTCAAATATTTAAAAGGTGTTTTGAGAGTTATCGTAAATCGAGCAGTATCCATAGAGAGCGTCATCTGTCCACAGTATCCTTTCTCAATGAGCTGATTGTAAGTTGTGCCTTTCCCTATTTTCACGACTTTGGTTGAATATCCTGAAATCATTTTCATTGCCCAGGATTCCTGTTGAGTGTTAAACTGCGTGAAAATGACAAAGGGGAACGAAATGTCCCGGTTCCGTTTTCGGGCCGTAGCCATTTGTACTTCCGCCTCTCGACAGCCAGTATTTCCCTGCCATCATTTACATTTCCTGTCCGATATTTTCCACTCCACCACTCTGTTGAATACGGCACGATCGCACTTGTTTGCTCGTTGGTCGAACAAGTGTCGCGTTCCCCGATGCCAAACTCAAATGAAACGCTGGTAGGTTTAGTTCCTACGTTTGAATCCTTCCCTCCGTCATCAAGCTCGTTGGAAATTTCAGTTGTATTCTAGATTAATTCTTAAAAGCTTAAGAATCGCCCTAAAATGCCATAAATCGCAAGAAAAGCCAAAATCTTGTAACTGAAATTGAAACAAACTCTAAATTTTCATATATAGAGAATTATAAATCGGAAAAACTACAAAGTTCGGCGTAGAAAGATTAGTGCACCAAATTATGCAGAAAATTTTCCAACTCATTCCATTTAAAAATCCACACGACCATCCATGATCATGGCCATATGACCATATTATTATTTTTACTTGTATGCGCGCTCGCGAACAAACACTTTTTTTTTTTTTAAATGACTTCCCCTGAAAGGCAAAGGGGGCACACCATTTAATAAAAACGAAGAAACTAAACAAAGTAAAAGTGGGGAGGACGCCCAGGTTTACCCTACGCCGGCTTTTGGGATTGTTGAATTCATGGATGATAGAGGAGGGAGAGAAGGATGGAAGGAAGTGCAAATCACCACCAATGTAAGTACGAGCCCTGGATGACGCGGGTGGTGATACCACGAAGGACTCCTGACGAGATTCCCAGCTCAAAGTAACTCCGTGGCACTTTTCCCGCACCACGCTCCGCGCCATGACACGGTTGCAGCCATAACCTTGATGTTAGGCGCCACTCTTTTTAGCTCAAATGCCACTTGCGGTAGGTCGTTCCTATCATATTTACTTCTTCTTCTACCCTATCTACTTACTTCTTAGCTCTCCAGGTCTGCTCCATGTCCACGCTGCGACTGACAACTTGGGCATCCAGTATTATGGCACATCCATCGGGCTTAGTGACAACGATATCCGGCTTCTTGCCCTCGTCACTTGGCATATGATACAGTATCTCTCTCCACACCCCAGTGGATGACAATGCACCTGCTTTCTGGTTGGCAACCGCATCATGAAGAATGCGGCCACCATAAGTCCTTGGACACTGCTGCACCACATGACACATGGTTCTAATATTCACCCCGACAGGCACGGCAAAGTGTATCTACCGTCCCACGACTACCTCTGGACCACCTCGACGGCAACAAAGACCCTTTTTCTTGTATGTGCTGCATATTTTCAACTGTATATCATGGGAGAATTATTTTAATGGTTTTCGAACTTTATATTTATACGCATATTTGTATGAGGAATGGAAATCTAGTTTCACCAGTGTCAAACAACCTAATGAACGCAGCTTGTTGTCTAAGTGATAAATGTTATTCCTGATAAAGCCTGACAGGTCATTGTATCCTGTGTCCCATATTAATATGGATTTTGGCAAAATTGAGCTTCGTATGGAACTCTTGTTTCTACAGCATCAGCCTACCAAACAAACGTTAAATGAACAGTGGAGTTGGTCAGTTAAAAACCTAAATTTTATTTAAAGTAAGCAGATTCTGATCATGTGAAAATTTGCCAACTACTCGGCTTTTTTGTTGATCCATAATTATGTATTAATGATTTACATTTTCGATCTTTCTTCCAGTTTTTCCTGAACCGTAGTGAGAATAAACCCGTATTTTATTTCTTGTTTGGTGATGTAAGGGCTTTATTTTCAAAAAGGCAACCAAACCAAATAGTGGTGAAGAAACTTCAGGGAACTGCTTCCAGTCGAGAAAGAAACGAGTTGGGGGATCCGCAACCGCCTATATCTTATCATATCGAGGAAGTATATAACGGGGAACTTTTCTGTTCAAACAAGAGTAAAATTTAGCCAATAGACTCTTGGGAAGTCTGGCGTGCTCAGCAAAAACCGTGTCGCACCAACGTACCTGCACGTCCCTAGAGTTCTACGTGCCCATAATACTGGATACCCAAATCTGCCAAGTCGAGGATAAAGGTTTGCGAGAAGGAGTTGAGGCATAAGTCGACGGGAAGACTTGGTTCGGTAGACCGGGCGGCGGGGGCGGTCGTCTGGGGGCGTCCCTTATTCAATACCCGCATTCCAACCCGTCCTGGTCTCGCGGTTAGGGCGGAATTGCTTTGACCGATGTAAGTCACGTTTACTTGAACTACAGAGATGGGAATAGATAATGCGCTATGACCTGTCATGATAACATCAGCAGATAAACAAGACGCCGTTTTACTATCTAGTTATACAGGTTTTCAATGATCTCCCTGTTTCGTAGTCATTCAAAATCATTAATCTTCTATCCGTACCTCCTTTCTACAACTCATTAGCGTACCGACGGTATGAGAAACCGCTATTCAAGGAAACGCCTCACAATCGATAACTATTGATACATTTTGAAAATATAAGTAGTTTTAACTACTAGTTCTTTATGATATTTCTATTAATTCCTTTTGTAGGAAGTTCTTTCACCAAAATACCTGCGTGTACATACAATTGGTAGTTTGGTTTTGGTGTAGGCTTCGTCCCAAGTGCCTCCACGAGCTGGTATTTTGAGATCTTGAAGGCTCTCAAATATTTCCGCTTGAAAATCTGACTGCTTGATTAGGCTTTTCTGAATCCCATTAAAGGCCGTTTTTCCCTGAATAAATTGTTGGAGCTGCCAATGTTACATTTGCCTCCCTAGCTTGGCGAAGTTCATTTTCTGTATTAGTATATGTGTGAACAATGTCAATGGGAACATCATCATCAGTGTATTCATCACTACCGTCAGACTCATCTTCCTCAATAAAATATGTGGTGTCATCATGGTCTCGTCAGAATCGTCACCAACTTATCTTCGATTGAAACTTCGTCGTAATCACCTTCAAAAACCACTTGTGTCACTTTGCTCGTGAAATTTGGGTCATCAATACGGATCCTACTTCGCTCTCTTGATTGTTGGAGATCAGAATTGGACATACTAATCGAGAAACAAAACAGTAATCGTAGAGCGAAAGCGAAATAGCAGTAGGTTGATGAAGAAATTCACTGCAGCCCGTACAGGCTTTTTTTTTAATGAGGATTACGGCACCGTAGAAGCCCTGTAGGTCTATCCGTAAACAGGTCAGTAAAGAACAACAGACTAATCAAAACAAACAAATGGCACCAGGCGCGGATCCACTTGGGGGGGGGGGGTCACAGGGGTCATGAACCCCCCCCCCCAATTTTTAATTTTATGGTTTATAATAAGCTTATTTTGTACGGGAAAAAATGTTAAAGATAGACCTAAGTTTCATTGAAAATCTTAAGGTAAGGACTTGGCTTTGGTTTGATAAAAAAATGTATTACATTTTCAAACTATTACCCCCCCCCCCCCCCCCCCCCAAAAAAATTTAAGCCTAGGACCGCCACTGAATGACACTCACATCAGCTTTCTCGTAGAATGTTAGTAGAGTACCGAGGGGCTCGATTCATTTCCCTTTCCTATATGATATCTGAATTTAGAGCTACGGTATACAACACCACGGTACAGATAGAAAGTTGAAATAAACGATTTTTAAAAAGATTATCTTAAATTGATAAAATAATTCAAACCATTTCAGATAAAAGAAATTTGGAATTTTAATCCCTCCCCTACCCAAATATATATTACGTACTGAATGTCATTAACATCTTTATTTCGATAATAATAAGAACCATCATAAAACGCACCGTTATAATTATTGTCCAGTCACTTTAAAGACTGTGCTGTTGAGTCCATCCGGAAACATTTGAAATCTTGGCGGGGGACATGGTCACTCATGGTCACTTGGACTTGTTGGAGCGAGTTGTGGTGGTGGGGTGATGGGATTTCCAAGAGTTTAGGTCTAAACAATTCCATTTTACTACAAAAATCTATTTAACAACATATATTTCCTGTTATTATCAAAATACAGTTTCTTCAGGATTCTCAAGTATTCTCAATATTTTTTAACGGTTTTTTACAGCTGAGAGCGTTAAGAAAACGATGGAACTAGCGCATGGCCTAACCCACCCACTCAAACACATGGTCACCTATTTTTCATTTCAAATTTTGTAATAATTACGAACTGGATAATTAAAAAACCTGATAATCATCATCCTGTTTTCCCCAGTCTGTAAGGCTCGACAGACCTTATTAAAAAAGTTTGAATTTTTTTCAATCCTTACTTGATTAGTATGTTCTTACCGTGACTCGTTGAAGGTTCCACAAGCGCTAACGACTATTTTAGTTTTGAACTTCCCAAGACAGAAAACCATGTATACAATAATGCCTATGTTTGATTATAAGTGATTAATATCAGTGGGTTCAACTTCTGAAACTTTCTTATCAAGTTCAACAACATATATATTTCAACAGTTATATTTGTGTATCACCGTGTGTCACGACTGCTCACCGTTATTGCTTTAAAATTTAGGACGATGTGTGGCAATCCTCTTTGTAATACATTTTTCATGACAGTAATAAAAAACAGTATCTTTTCCACTATGTACTTTTCAAACGTCGAAATTAACTTCTAATGATCTTGATAATAATGCCGTAAAATCAGTTAATTTAGAGTTATTCCATGACTATGAAATTCAACTGCAGGACTTAATTGAAGGCTCGTTGAATTTCTTGATTCTGCGGGAACAAAATCCGACCTCTTAGATGGGCCTTTTACACTACCGTAAAGTCATTAGGTGAGGAAGGCAATTAAGACGAAGCGCAATCAAATTAATTTGTAAAGTTCTGAGGAACACGAACTAGAGAGAAGAGTGAGGTTGGAAGCCTCACCCTTTAGTTGGGGAAGGAATGCGCTTATTGAAATAGGGAGGTCTCTCAGCTAACTTCCCCCTAACACCGACCTCGTATTTACCGTCGGTCATCAAAATGACGTCTGCAGAGAAACTATCTATCACTGTTAAGTATTCAACAACATGAAGTTTTGATGGGACGGTGACACCATAGGATTATATCGAAATATGTAAAACAACTAAATTAAAACTCTCGCAGTGGGGGTAAAAACAGAAGACAGCTGTTTTGTACATAAGAGTACTATTTTTGAAGAGCGATCCAACTGGCTTGGTGCTTTCTTATTTCAGGTGTTGTTGGCAACAAAGTTACGATACGGTTCAAGTTGTACGTACATGACATGTACCTACATTGTACCTCTCTACAGAATCGGCATTGTAGATGAAAAGTAAGCTTAATAGTTGAATACAATTAACTGTATAAATTATAACAGTAGTTTTCGATGCATAGTCCTTGACCGATCATAGGTAGTAAATCTGAGGGAGGACTAAAGAGTTCCGCTCTTCGCAGGGGATCTAAACCTCGTGGAATGTTGTTAGTATATAGATCAATTCTCTCAACGAAATTCTAAAACATTGAAAATTATTCATCGTGAGCTCTTGCAGTTGATTTAACAGGTTCCCTTAGTTGAAAATGAAGTTATATTTGATGAGACACTAACATTACAACTCGAGTGATTATGAAAACTGTTAAAAGGTTGTAACTATTTGCTTGGCGACCCAGAAAACTTCATGTACCCGCCTTATTTCATTTTCGAAAACATCGAGTATTTCTGTTACTTTTAAGTCTTCTTTACACTAAATATTATGAAGAGTACCTAACGATTCCGCTGTTAATCACGATTTAACTCGAAAAACGTTTGTTGAGTTAATTAGTTAAATTTCTTATCGACTGATTGTAAAAATTCTTTCACTATTAGAAAGCTAAATCTTTACGAAGTAGCACGGATTATATTATACCTTCAACCGAATCGTAAATCTCTACTTAAAACGGAACAATGTAACGCAAGGTATCAAAATAATGACTATAAAAGTCAGATTTCCTCGTGCTCTGGGAAATGTATTGACGATATATTAATAGTGTCTTACATACTTACGAATGAAAATCACGAAAAAGGCCGCGATATGATGTGATTTACCATTATATATGTACCACAAAAGTTTTCTTCTGAATTATCAAGCTCAAATACGAGTGGTTTCGGATAATATGATTTAGGTATCATAATATTAACCCTTATCCGTTCAAATGGTTCGATAACGGAAGTTGATTTCGTACCAAATTCCTGAAAATCACTTGGGGGTTAACTAGTGGTACTTTTCATTTGGAATTAATGGATGGTATAATAGTTCTCTGAATTAGGTCAAGATCACAGTTTGAACAACTGCCCAACGTTTGGCAACTTTCTTGATCACCAATGATGCTGACATTTTATTCGCGGTCTGTACGTATTTTATAGCTGCTCTTTCATTTTTTTTAAATTTACACATGCAAGTGCCGAATTATGGAAATATTGGAGGGGATAAAAATTAATAACAGGACCTCAGCTGGACTTTTGTTTGATAGAGATGAGTGTGAACCCCTACCTATTTTATTATCGTAATCGGGGGAACGCCGGATGAAATATCTAGTAAATTTTATGAGCATCATTTAAAATTTGTTTCTCATATGACCTTCCTGTACGACTCGTACTATTTACACCTTTTCAGTTTCAGTGACTCTATCGACATGGGATGGAGTTTTAAAATTAGTTAATCCATGTAATCTTAAAATACATGATTCATCAGGTTTTAATATAAAAAATAAAATCATCTATCAACTGTTGGATAGATACGGTACGTTACTTTGATCGGAGAATCTGCCACAACTAAATGCCAATTTGTGTTTGTCAGCGGCGTAATTGCCATTAAGCCGTGAATGTAGATGAGCGACCATGAGCTTCCCATCAAGTCTCACGTAATTGATGACGCCTAACTGTTCCCTATTCACCCGTGGCCAATTAATCGATCTTATCTCCAAAATCAATACGCAGGTACCCCGTCATTTAAGGATGAATGAATGCTTCATAATATCGAAACCAGTGAAGTTAGTTAATGAACACTCGTTTTATACGTAGTCAACATCGTCAATTTGCTACGGAATAGAAGTTTATCCCAACTGTATGACCGAAAATTTGTCCTCTATGCAATAGAAAATTGAACCTTAGCCCATTGATACTTTTTTAAAAATATATTTTATTGCTCCAAGTTATACACATATAAGCAACATTATTCTAATATATAGTTGGCGTACATTAAGTTTTGATCGTCGGCCCATTAGCCAGTACATTATTCTGAATTTTATCACAAGCTCTGCTTTTTTTTTGGCGTGGGACTCAAAATTAGTTTGGCATCTTTGTCAAAATTATTTCCATTAGAATAATATGCTAATGAAACGAAATAGCTATTATGGTATCACCTTGTTATGGAGGAAGGCTAGCACATAGTTGATCCTTTTATTCGTGAAATCGACAACTGACTTTTTTCATTCATTCTTACTCGAAAATCTCATGAAGCTGATTGAGATAGAACGATTTAACTTGGTAACTGATTCAATGTTTATTTCCCCAGTCGCTAGAAATTGTACTAAGATCCGCAAACGTAGCGAGGGTGTTACCTTCAGTTCAGGTAAGTCAGAGGTGTAAATCAGGTACAGTAGTGAGCCCAGTGCGCTGCCTTGCAGTACTCCAGCTTCTATCTTTTTTGGCTCTGAAAAGGCACCATCCTGTTTTATACAAAAATATCTGCTGTATATGCAGGACTGCAACAGTGTAGCATAACGTTCTGGTAGCATTTTACAAAGCTTTTGAATAAGACCTTCACGCCAAACTTTGTCAATTGCCTGAGTCACATCAAGGAAGATGGCAGAGCAGATCTTCTTCTCCTCTCGCTCTCTCTCAATAACACTAGTTATTCTACGGACTTGGTCTATAGTAGAATGGAGCTTCCTAAAACCGAACTGATGCTTAGGAATTAGGTTCTGTCAGGGTCTTTTAGAAGAATATAAATAAAATTGAACAAGAGGAATATAACTAACTGAATTTACTTTAAAATAATTATTTCCTTAATTCTTAAACAACTATTATTTTTCCCAATCCGCTAAAGTCTCTCCTCAAAACCCCACTAACTTTGCCCACGACGACGAAGCTCACAGCTGTAGCGAAGGTCCTGCGAAGTTTTGATGAGCCCTGATGAGAGTTAACGACACGTAGATATGGCCTCGGATCTTGAAGAGTCGGTCGGGAATAGTAACAACTGCCAATTGTTTCGGTGACAAAACTCGACGGAAGATCCTTCCGGCGCTTATACAGGGTGTCCCAGGAGTTATGCACAATCCGACTCCTACGTGTTGTACAACTCATTTCCGAACAAAAATGCCTCTTAGCAATTTTTTGCAAGAGGCCTCGTTTCCGAGTCATTCGCGATTTAAGATTTTTTTCGTGTTTTCCATCTTGAGTCATTAAAGCTGTCATAACTCCCTTAATTGTGGAGAAAGAACAAATTTGATGACACCGTTGGAAAAAGCGTTAAATTTTCTATCTATTTGATGTCAGAAAACATTTTTTTAATTGCATTGAAGATGTGCGATTGCCGCGTGAAATGGCGGTTTTGACAAAATCTTGAAATCGCCTGTTTTTCATCTCGCCTAGAAACCCCATGAATGCGTGACGCAGAACTGTGCAGGCCTAGTAAATCGTGCGCCAAAATGCCAGCTTTTCAACGGTGTAGTCGTTTTGGTTTTGAAAAATATTTTTAGTTGAGGAAATGGTGTTTAACTGCAGAAAAACTAGTGTTTTCTGTTGAAATTGAGGTTTTTCCAAAAGTCTCGACGAAAAAAGGTTGGAGGCGGGATATACGTAACTTTTCTCGCGTAACCTCTCAAGTGACGATTTAAGTTAGTTTTGTTGGATGCATAAACCCGTTCGTTTGTGAACAGCGTCTACGGCATTTCTAAGCTGTCCGGCCAAAGTCAAGATAATCGAAGAGCCGAGAGACGGCTATTGTTTGTGTTCATTTACGATTGATTGCGATAACTTGCATTCATCTTTTTGCTGACACGGTAGACCCTTATCAAACCAGACTTCCCAATCATTACCAACTCTTCCCTTTCGTCTTTTTCCTCGCTGTATTTCCTTCAGCGTGATTTCCCTATTGCATATTCCCATTCATCATGGTGCGCTATAGCTATTGAACTTAGCTGGTAGTAATAACCAAAACGTTGGTGACAAAAACCGGATTAGTAGATAAAAAAATATAGTTTACTAGATAAAAAAAATGATCAATGATATAAACAATATTATCTACCTATATTTTTTCCTCATTCTGTCTGACGTGTTCGCAAGGGTGTGAGTTGTACACAGGAGTGTGACTCCCTTGCTGCTTCAGAAGCATTACCATTGGCGAAACCGTACACAAAAATTATGTCAACATATTCACTTGTTGTGTAGCTACTCAACTGAAATCAACTCATCGCAATCAATCGTATATGAACCCAAATAATAGCCTTCTCTCGGCTTTTCGATTATCCTGACTTCGGCTGTACAGCTTAGGAATGCCTTAGACGCTGTTCACAAACAAACGTTTTCATTCATAAAATTCATTTTCATTTTTCATTTTTAAATATTTATTTTTTGGTTTATATCTTAACAATCTTGTTTAAACTCTAACTCTTTATATGAAATCGATTTAAACCCAAATATCTTACCATTGTCGTACAACTGGATAACATGTTTGAGTCAACAAACATTTTACTAAAACTGAATTTGGTCAGAAACAGCAAATTATCAACATTGCAACACACAATGCTACGGCCAAATCAAATTGGGGTCACGGCTGCTATACTAGATTTTTTTTTTTTTTCAATGGCAAACCTAACAACTCCCCATTCAGATCATTTTCGTAGTCAGAAGCATCAAAATGTCGGGAACATATCCAAGAGGTTTCTGGATTAAATGAATCCGCTCGTTTGCAGCCTGCAATCCACTTCAAACGGATTTCCTCAATTCTCGGAAAGCAGTGGAACGTTTCCTTCATACGCCTGTCGAGGTTGGTACACCCCACGATGGCCCAAAAAAACTATTTTTTGGAGGAAACAGGCTCGAACGTTTAAAAAACGGTGAGGAACAACTTGAACGCACAGGGAATGAAGACTGACTTGGGACGCGGTGACGTAACGACCCTCGGGTTTCCCCCCAGCGGCCCCGCCTCCTGACCCCTATCGTGTCGTATAGCAGCCGTGATTGGGGTTGATAATGCACGGCGCACAAAGCAACCCCTCCTTCAAGACCGGTAGGTCGTGCGGGTCATTGCATACCCGTGCTCCTGACCAAGACTATGCCTCCTCCGTAGCTTTTACAATTTTCTAACGTTAGGTCTTTTAGTTATACAGGGTGTCGCAGGAATAATGTTCAATCCGACTCCTACGTGTTGTACAACTAATTCCGAGCAAAATTGCCTCCCAGAAAATTTTAGCTAGAGACCTCGTTTCCCAGTTCTTCGTGATTTAACATTTATTTCGTGTTTTCGATCTTATGTCATTAAAACTGTCATAACCCCCTCAATTTCGGAGATAGCTAAAATTTGATGAAACCGTAAGCGCGTTAATTTTTCTATCTACTTATTGCACAATACTATCTACGAATATTTTTTGAACTAATTATTATCACCGAATATGAGTTTGATTGCTAAGAAATTAATAATTAAGTGTACGCAGGCGCAAAATTCACCGAGCATCATTTTCTACGGTGCTCCCTGTCAAATTTATTAGGTATTGGGGAAGAACGGTGTAATAATCAGACATTAATTTCAACACGACCCTATCATGATTCAATCCACTGTAGAATCATAGCAACAGAATTTATGTAACAAGATAGTACTCTCATTATTTCGAGATTATCGAAAACATTGCAAAATGTTCATGTTCATTACATTCATGTTTCTTAGACGAGGATTTTATAAACCACCTAAAACTAGGCGACGTTCTTTATTAATTCCATACTTCAAAAATCATACAATCAATGAAAATTTTCGCAACCAACGTAACATCATATTCATAGTCTCCAATCAATTACCCCAAATCTGATGTGAACCTCTTAACCTATCACTTTATAAGCCATATTTAGGGTATTTACCGAAATACCGTTGCATTCAGAATGTGTGCGTATATCACATTCAGAATTAATGAAGATTTATGCAATAATTAGCAGCATTTTTAGTTTTACTTTCTTGGCTCTACTGTGCTCTATTTGGAATTTTTTTTCGCAAACTACTCGACCAACGCTAATGCAACTAGGATCAAAAAGGAGTTCCCTTTCAATCAACACCAAAGGGTCAAAAATCAAATGAAGGGCTGAAAAAATAAAATTTGAAATAACAAATCTTTCGATATGAGTATAGTTATTTCAAATTTGTTATTGATAATATCACTTAAATAAATTTGAAGAGTGCACTCTGATCCAGTTACGTTCATCTGTTCTTTCTCTCTAAGGACTAAACTTTGACATAAAAACCTAAAGTCACTTTGTAAGTGAATGTGAACTTAATGGACATTATGAAAAATGGGTAAGTATCCCGTTCTTATCTTCCGATAAGTTTTTTCTTCAGTAAATTAGAGTAGCATCACTTAAATTTTAAGGTGATTTTGCCTTGTTGGTCATTGTAAAAAAAATGTACTGATTGATTCACCGCAGAAATAATTCATTTTTTGACATTTTACCTGTGTATGTCTTTACTTTGCTACATAAACTCGAAAGTGTAACGCGGACAGCGTCACGAAAATATTTCTGATGGTTTTCGCTTACAACCGATTCGTTGCTACGGATCATTATCTTCGACATTTGTGATCGTACAAAACTCGTTCACCACTCGTTTGAAAGCTGTTGATTTACTTAATGTTGTTACGTTAACCCCTGGTTCGGAACATCAGTGACCACCCGATGGAACCATATTGTTTACTAACTGTGACAGTCCTGTGAGTGGTGATGATTATGTCTTTACAGTTTACCATTCGTTGCTTCGGAACCTCAGTGACCAAACGATGGAGCAATTACTACCGCTCAACAGGTTGTTCTTCTTGATCCAGATCCAACTAATTCTTGACCCCCCTCAAAATTGTTGTTTTACGTTTCAAGGCAGGTAGATTTTAAAAATCAAATAGGAAAAAATCCTACCCTCCAAAGCTTGGATTAAATTAACGATAACACTATGATGGTTTTTGTTTGATGTTTTTACCTGAAGAGATGACAGAATAAAACAAACATGACAACTTTTTCATCTGTGAGTAACAAACTTTCAAATATTGACTCAACGATTCACTCTAGTTTCTTTAGTCTCTCAATGCGATATATCCGGCGTATATGTTATTAGATGATACAATTACCATCATGCGTTATGCAACAACGAACTATAACATGAGTTCTTATCATTTTATGACAGGTGACTGTGCCTGATGAGGGCGGACATGGCGCCAAAATATTGCACTTATCCATATAAAGGATGATAAACGAAGACTGGTCTGGTCGATTTAAACCCAAACCTTATTTATATTAAAATTAAGTAACTGTAGAAATTACCTTACAACACTTTTACTGTCAGTTACTTCATGAGGGTTTTGGAATGTACTCACGTCTGCACTGCCTGTCCACCAGCTTGAGTTAAACAATAGCATTGTAGGTGTTATCTACTTACTGTTGGACTGTACCATTCTTTCTTTGCAGTGGAAGCTTTTCACCTACTGGATTTTTCCATGAAACGGCAAGCGACATTACCAACGAAACTAATTATCATTTCGGGCAACTTCTTAACCACTCCCCGAGGTACGTACCGATGTACCGATTTGGAGGTCACAAGCCCATCGGATGCCACAATGGTAGGAAAAGGGTTGCACGTGGTTGCCACATCAACTGTCAAGCGTTTTGTGAATGATTGAAATTTTCAATTAACTTTACGAAGTTCTAGCTGTTTTATTCGAATTTGGACACAGTGCGGAATGCTTGAAACCTCTTTTTTTAGAAACTAAATAGGATTTCCTTCCCGAAATACAAATAATGTCACTATTTACACGTAAGTTCTACAAAATAGGGTTCTAAATCCCCCGTGATTATTTAACAATATTGTTTGAGATAAGGATTTAATACAGTAACGGTAATCATTTGAGAGCTTTCAGCTAGTTCACTGTTCGGTCGTACCTATATTCACTTGGTTTCCAATTACCGGTGGTTTGTAATGAGGTCAACCCTCTCTGTCTACTACAATTATTCGAGGCATAATCGAATCCTACTCTCACAAGATTAGATTCAATTCAAGAAACCATATCCGTTCAACACAAATCAGATGTTATTTTCCAAGTTTGTTTTGAATATTCATGAAACTTAAGAAACTTGTTTGCCATTACCGACAGAATATTGGTTTATGCTCTGAAACTGCTATTTCTATAGTACCCCGAAAATTGTTTTCATTTTGGTTTATTATTCAGTAATAAACCATTGTAATCGCTCTTGAAAAAAAAAAAATTGTAACCCCGCCTTGAAAATTTCATGGTTTATGTTTCAAAGGGTGTAGAATCCGAATCTGCAATGAAAATTTTTCCGTCCGCCGTACGCCGTACGCGCGATTTCTCCCAAATGGCTGATAAAAAAATATGAAATTTTCCGAAAAATCCATGTTGGTCCGACGACGCCCCAATTCTTTAGCCAGCTCTCTCACTTAATTTAAAGCGCCCTTTAAGGGTTGTCAAAGTTTTGTAAAATCCCTAAAAACTTCAAAAAAAGTTAAGGCGGCCTAAATTTGGACTTTTTTTTTAACTTTCCATGGGAAATCGAATAAGCCCCTCCCCAGGTCCGTAGCTCAAACCAGGCCCGATTTATGTTGCCAACATCTGCGTTTTTTTGGTTTATCATTGTTTTGTTTTGATCGCAGTAACCTAGCGATTTAGTGATGTAGTAATGTGGATACTGGAGTGAACTTCTAAAAGGCTTTGTAGCCGATACACGTTTTGAAGCATTCTGATATGCATAAAACGCTGCAAATTCTTTCACTGGGGTTTATTATTCAATTGGCTTGCGTTCATGATTTGAATTTCTACTAAGCTTTAGAGTGTGCGTGGTTCACAGATGATAGAGCGATTATTGAATTTCAGGAGGTAAACAAATATGATCAACTGATCAATTCTAATCGGTATTTTGGTTGAGAACCGATTTAAGTGCTCTATGCATATCTCCTGAAATTCAATAATCGCTCTATCCTGTGAAACACGCACACTCCAAAGCTTAGTAGAAATTCAAATCATGAACGCAAGCCAATTGAATAATAAACCCCAGTGAAAGAATTTGCAGCGTTTTTAAAGGTAAGAAACCAATTTTAGTTAATGTTTTATTTGGCACATGGAATCCTTCAATGTACGAGATCGTTTCGAGACTTCCACCCAACAGGGGTTATACAGCAAACACCATACTGCTTTTGAGACGTCTCAGGAGCTTTCGGCCGGCGAGGGACAACTTTCGTCAAAGTCCCACCAAAACCCGAAGCAGTAGAAGATAGTTGCTTAGGTTTAATTAAGGGGCAGCCAATAGTATTGCTCTTTGTTCGACTTAGCCGTAACTTCAAACGCATCAAAAGGCTCTCCTAATTGGGCGAAGTTTCTCTCCCTTGCCTTTTCTGCCCGGAAACCTCTGAATGTTTTCCAAAGGGGTGAGGCCGAGGGGTCAGGATAATCAGGTGGAGGAGCCCTCTCAGCAGCGGCTGCTTAAAAGTTTTGGCGCGAGCCTCAGCAGTTTTCTTTGAGAGCTGAGCCGAGTGGGTCTCGGGAAAGGCTTATTATCGGGATACTTCCTATCATATTATATCCAGACCGGTTCTTCCGCCGGTCCATACGTTACTATTCTTAGGTCATCAATAGCCTTCGTGATTTGGAAGTTAATTTCGAGTGTGGGAGTATATACGTGGGTCCCATACCAATTATTCGAACACCTTAATAATGATGAAACGGTACATCATTAGAAACGTATTATTTTTGTATACTGTTACCGCAATGTTGCTTCCTGAACATTTGGTTCAGAAAAACTTTTTTTTTTCATATCAATATCAATCGATAGTTTCTCCAATTCATAGGTTGAAATGTTATTACCTTTATCCATATCAATTCGTGTGATTTCAACTCATTTAGGCCTCTATTCGGCCTGTTTATTTGTCACTTGTTTCTACAATATAACCATATCCTTCGTTTCTTTTCTTTCTTCAATATTTTTGAAAATTTCGGTAGTCTTGAATTTTGAATTTATTGAAAATGAAATTCAAGATTCTCTATTTGTTATTAATGATTGTAACAGGAAACAGTATACATAATAATTTGTCCTATCTTAAAATATTCCATCAAAATTGTGAAGAGCACTATGTGTATGCTAACAATTATCAGGTTTTGTGAATCATTAGTAGCTGGGATTCATCGGTGTAAGATGAAATTAACTGATAGACTGATCTAAAGGCAATATCTGAACATTTCATCAAATCAACGAAAATTACAGAAGGTTCCAACAGCAGAAGCTTTAGGTTTATACTTGGGCTCTCGCCAATATTAGTAAACGGTAAAACTTCATTAATGTCGTATATACTTATCATTGTGATAACCGAAAGTAAGTTCCAAAAAAAGGATATAAATTATACCCCTGTCAACAAGCCACCGTAAAGATGTGAAAAAAATTGGCAGGATATTTTTTCAAACATTCTTTGAATAATTATATTGATGATCTAAACAATTCTAGTTTGTGTTTTCTTCCTTTCCCAAACCGTAACCAATTTTTGCATATCTAATTTCTTCTTCTCAGCCATACATTCGAGAATAGTTTCCTAACAAACAGCTCTCTTTAAGGCGAAGGGATTTAAGAGTTCCATTGGTTTCACGCCAAAGTTTTATCGTACTAGAGAAAACCCTTGGACTGCGAACTTCCGAAAAAACAACTCTTTAGTCCTCACTCTGTAAAATACTGTCCACAAACTTCTTCGTATTTCCCTTTGGAACCTCTTGGAACCTAGTCGACTTTTGTTTTTATATGAGAAATATTTCCTGCAAAATAGAGCACATCAATGTCAACTGTGTATTACGCTCTTGCACAGTATATAAGTACCTACCTTGAAAATGTTCACTGCAGCACCATGATAATACTGTCTGTAAACTTTCTTGAAAATTCATAGGCTGGAGTGACAGTAACAGTAAAGAATAATTGTAAATTTTGTTTTAGTTTTGACAATTGTGTGCCAACGTTTTCTAGCGCTAAGTAACTTTTAACTATGAATTTAGAATAAGCGTTCATTGGACTCAAATTTGAAATAACAATATCCATTGCCATCCATTAAACTAATACAAACTAGAACAATTTTTTCTTGTTACGTTTTTATTAATTTTCTTGCTCACACCCTATTATATTTTGATATTAGTAAGTATTTCCACATCAAATTTCTAATTTTTGCAGTAAGTATTACGTGATCACTGATCTCAGTAGTGGTTATCACTTGACATGTTTTGCCGTTAATGTTTAATATCATTAAATTCAATACCAGATGAACAAAATTGATTTTACATAACACTGGTTTAGGTACAGCCCAACAAACGAGGAAACTAGGGACGGTCTTATTGAGAACTTATTTCCACAATTCCATTATTTATTT
Organism: Creontiades dilutus; assembly: GCA_031894815.1. Lineage (NCBI taxonomy): Eukaryota > Metazoa > Arthropoda > Insecta > Hemiptera > Miridae > Creontiades > Creontiades dilutus. Next base: position 1,712,072 of record JAVIWC010000391.1, read on the forward strand.
CCATGGTCTATTCTTAATATCTTAGTTTCAACCTCTGAACTACAAGATGACATGATTTTGTTACCGTTCTTATATATTTGAACTCATCATATGAGACTTGGGAATCCTTCCATGTCTCAAATATCAAAGTTTAAAATGGCCACATCAATGTCAACTGTGTATTAACGTTACCTTACCTTAGAAATGTTCACTGCAGCACCATTATAATACTGTCTGTAAACTTTCTTGGAAATTCATAGGCTGGAGTGATGAATATTTAGAGTAACAGTTCAGTATAATCTGGTAAATTTTGTTTCCAGTTGTTACTATCTTAGTGTGTCAACGTTTTCTAACGCTAAGTAACTTTTAACTGTGAGTTATTGACAACCGATTACTGATACGATTACTAAGGATATCTTCATATCCTCTTGTAAAACGTGAGATATCTGTGTTAGTCCTAATTCATCTCTTACTGTAACCAATGGCAGTTTATTGGTCTATCGCTTTTTTTTTGCCCTCAGTGATGGGAAAATATCGATTTTTGTTTCAGGTGTAGGAGGCCTGCGCTCCGTATGGCTGAAAGTTCCTGTTGCTGTGGCCCCGGGGCAAAGTGCAACATTGGAATGCAATTATGATCTCGAAGGGGAGCCTCTCTACACCGTGAAATGGTACAAAGGGAGACAAGAATTCTTCCGTTATGTTCCCAAAGAGCATCCGCACACGAGAGTGTTTCCTCTCCCTGGCATCACCGTTGATGTGAGTAATGAGCTTTCTCAACCGCATGAAGCATGCTGCAAACTCAATTATATAGTTTCATTATGAAATCATTAATAGCTGAGGGCGCTTGCCATAACCACGACAAAGCCTGAAAGTTGGCAGGATTCTCATCAATCGAAAATAACCTCATATTCTCTATTCATTCGATCTTTCTTCAGGTATGCATAGTGTTCATTGAGTATTCTAACTACTCATACATTAATTTAATCGCTATAAAAATAGGCTACTAATGAACTGACGAGGATAAAACATGTTGCGTAAGAACTTTCCGACGAAATTTTGATGTTTCCATGATTTCCATGATTGAGGAAAAATGTATAAATAACTATTTATTACCACATAAAATGCTCAAATTTTAACTCAATGCGATAATATTTGGGAACTCGCTAATACAATCATACTGCGTGACTGGAACTTTCGTTCGTTTATTTTTATTTCGAATTTTTCCTATTGTTTGCCTGAAACAAAGAGAGTGTCGAAACAAAGGAGATGGAAAAAATAATGTCCCTCCCACAGTCAAAACAGTCCCAAAGAGGAGATCCTGGTGTCTACTGACAAACCCTTATCAGTTTACTAACAAGGTGAGCACGTCCGTGCGACCCTTACGTTGTTGATACCTTTGAAAGGGCTATTCACCTCGCATATCCTGAGTTACCCTCTCAGGATCACCCTTTTATGGAAGGAGGAAACGAGATGAAGCGACAAATATGAGTTGATTGATTCTATGTGTGAGTTGTCTCAAGTAGATTTCACCTGTTACATCTAGCTTTAACTGCAAGTATTCAAGCTGGTGCGAAGTTTCTCATCACTTCGAATACTGCAAGTATTCAACATCCAAGGATGCTGTCCGTGTTTTCGTTTGTAAAATATCGATAGGGCTCACTTAAACGATACTTTAGCCGTCGCAGGCCCCGTCAGTGTAGGATCACATATTTTGGGGAAAAGACAAAAAACTCGACACCTCCCGTCTTCATACCCTGAGATTGATTCAAGGCCAAAATACTTGATCGACCTGTAGATAAGCGGTATAGCTCAAACCTCTCGTGGAACGTGCGCTGCTGCCCAACCACCTACCTGACCTTAGATGACCGATTTTCATTACCCGAAAATGATGTTTTTCAAGCGGTGAGCGAACGGATCATCTTACATTAACTCGAGTGGTTTTATTCGACGAACAAATGTTTACCCTAATCCAACAGAAAACTACCCTCATACTTCAAAAGTTCTTGAGATTTCGATTTTTTAGATAGATCAATCCTTGAATATAAACCCTTTACGTTTAAATGGTCAACATGCCTAGATAACTTGCACAGTCCGGATCGACGTTGGATTGTGGTGGCAAATTTTCAAATGAAAGCTTCGGATGGCAGACGGATTTTTTTTAATGCAATTTTTAAAATCTACTTATTTTGAAATGTAAACCAACAACTTTTGAGTTAGGGTTAAAGTTTAGTTCTTCATGGTCAATTACAAAGCTTATTGAAAGTAATAAACCAAAATAACTCTAAGTTCACCAAAATTGAATTTTTCTTCCTATTTGGTTTTTTTAAACTCAATTAATCCTAACGTTCTCGAGACTCTGAAGTCTTTAGCCTCAGAAAGAGCTCCGAATTGTGTTTGGAAAAAGGACGGATTTAGCAATTAATTTAACTCGTTCCTCAAGATTTGAAAATGTAAACCAATAATAATAATACTAACTGTTGATATGGAAACAGGATTAAATTTCGTTTTCCCGATTTCTGAAGTTAATGAACCGTTTTAGTTGGTTTTTAAAACGCAATTAAGTACACTCATTCGAAATAATAAACTACGACAAATCAGTCTGAGCATGTGCGAACGTAAAAGCTACCTAGAAAATTTTCCAAGGTTCTCGTTTTCTGATTGAGCTCAAATTTTCAAGGTAGTCAAGAAAATCCGGTTTTATAGTCTCTTATAAATTCCAAACTGATGGCATGCACAATCGTTAAATCCTTATAGCAAGCCTAGCTCCTATAGTCTTCATACGATTTTGATCATATGTTCAGGGAATGTATGGATTAGGGTGCTTGACAGACTGGGCGATAAGAGCGAGGAAAGAGAGCAAAAAGAGTAGCGAAGAGAGCTGAGAGTTGGCCAATTCAGAGTGGACCGGTCAAATCCTTCTCGACGATGACTATTTCTTTGCGGAAAACCCATCTTTGAGAATCTGCTATTTACTTCGGGGGCAAACAGTAGAAGGGATTCACACAAATAATCAATCGCGACTCGTTCACGGGGAATTTCATCATTTGTACGACATTCGACAAGTTGCTGGATAAAGAACAGCGCAAATTGCTGAAGAGGACGTCAAATTGCATCTCAAACCCAATTTTTGCTGTGGAACCTACACATTTTTACAATAGCTTCGTACCGAAGTAAAAGTTTTATTAATAAACGTTGAGTTGATAAAGTTAATATTCAGTTCAATTACTTCAACATTAAAGGAGACTACTTGGGTTCATACGGGCATAAAACACGGTAAATAAGTTTAATTAATGTCCCATATAGGTTTTTTCATGAACACTACACCAATTAAATCATCAGGATTCATGTCTCAAATGAGCGATAAGAGGGACGAAAACAAACTGGTTTGGTTTCTTCGCTCTTAGCTTTGCTCGCAGCTCCGCTCGACCTCGAAGCGCTGCCCCACTCTGCGCCCCCTCATCTGCCTCCCTGTGTTAGTTTTCTTTGCTCTCTTTCCTCGCTCTTATCGCAGCTCCAGTCTGTAAGCGCCCTTAGGCTGTAGATCGTTCCTTGTCGGTTTCTTTACTCTCATTAGTCTGCACATGAGCGACCGTAGTAACAACTCATGGGAGGAATCGCTCTCATACTGTTTAGATGTTCTACGAAGAATTACTAACTTACAAACTAGTTATTATACAGAATTAGCGTCAAAGAGTCTAACCATCTCGAAACTCGGTCTGGCAAACCTGATCCTGGCACTCGAGACTCATTCCTGTCTTACTACTAAACACCAGATACAGTACTTCAGAACCTAGGAAAGATTCAACAACAAAGAAAAAAAGTGCCCAGAATTCATTTTTTGAAATTTTCTCCATCAAACAATAAACTCAATAGAGTGATCAATATTTCGAAAAGTGCTTGATTCAATACAATCAGTAGTCTTGACCCCACAATTTATCTCTGAAACCGAATCATTTTGTTACATACTTACACATACTGAAACTCATCAAGCGCACTATAATTTTCACAAAGCAACGGCGCAGCATAGTTTAATCAGGCAACCATTTTCATCTCAAGTTTCAGATAGCATCGTATCATCATATTATTTTGGTTTGATCATTCAAATAAACTTTCATTTAGCACGAAAGTAAATTAGGTGAATAATCTACCAAATTCATTTTAAAACGTTTTTGTCCAATTGTTTAACCATAACTTAATCTGTTCTATCGAATAAAGGCCATTAATTTTAAAGGAAAAAATCACTACCGAAGATATTTAATATTCTAGACCGATAGAGGAGAACGTTTTTCAAATGGAACAATAAACTGAGGCCATAACAAAATTAAAAAAATAGGGTTAACATCGCAAAGATTGAAGCTTATAATAACCTCTAATCACCTTTCAAACTTTGCGTTAACATAGGGCTCGGAATTTGCTTTAACAAAAGGGGGTAAAGGTTTATTGAAATAAATTCTTTTCAGAAGTTTTTGTACCACGGCGATTACCCGCGGTCGGTTTAAACCGGGAAAAATTGCAGAATAAGGGAGCGATGGGAGGGGGAGTAAAATCTTTATAACTTGGAGCTTATGCTCCGACCACAAAAAAAAAGAGGGGTGGTAAGGTCAAAAGATTAGATCCGCTCGAACTCGCTCTTGCGGTCGACTTTAAATTTGGAACAATAGCGGGTAATTTAGGTCAAACGCTTCTGGGAGGGAAGGAAAATACGGAGGAAAAAGAGTCTCCGCTTTCATAATTAGGAATCATTGAAAAACAAAGACCACACTCTATAAATGGAGATACGTCTGAGTGGGAATGATTGAGGATGGGGGTTTCTTTATCTGAAGTTCGCTTTTTTGTGAGATACACTCTAGTAACTAATAGTGAGTTTTTATTGTACTCGATCTGTGGTCCTCTTAGGGCAGTCCACTGAGAATACTTGACTGCAAGGCCAACATTATGATTAATTATTACATCAATGAGCTTTAGGGACCATTGTAAGTATATCTACAAATTCAATCCCATATCTTCAATTCTTGAATAGTTTAATTGAAATCAATATCTTCAAATTATTATTCTTGAATAAATATTGTTTCATCAAGCATAACTTGATGAAAAGGTTCTTATATAGGCTAAAAATCACGAATCTTTACACAGTCCGAGCAATGAAAAGATCGAATTTGGTCAAGAAAATGCCGTAACAAGGATTTCATAGAGGCTAATATTGATCCGGGTCATGAAACTCATAGGGGACCATCTGCACGTCAAACCGAACAATCCCTGAAAATTTCATCGAAATCGGTCTAGAACTCCCGGAGTTATGCGCGTAACAAAGATTTCACGTTTGCGCATGCGCAGAGGCTACTATTGATCCGGGGGTCATGAAACTCAATCCTGAAAATTTCATCAAAGTCGGCTCTTACAGATACATGACAGACAAAGACGGAGAGGTCGAACAATAGATGAAAGGAAGTGCCCCTATTTTAGGATGGTGATACCCACTGCTCAAGTAAACACCAACCCAGTGCCACAGACACACAGACAGAAACAACAAAATTGTTCAAAGGTCTAACAAAATGCGAGTGGAATTTTTGTTTGACAAAAAAATTTCACATTCCGAAAGTGAAAACAATCTTTACATTGTAGACACGGAAGTAAAATACGATCGAAACAATGAAGACTCAGGGAAACGGTTAGGAAACTCATCCAAGCTCATAATAGACCAGGTCGAACAATAGTTTTAGGAAGCCACTGCAACTCCGGCACCTATTACAAGTAACACCGTTTGACCTTCTTACTAAGTATGAGACTTGAGTAGCGTGACCAGGTAAAATAACTACATAGTTATTCCAAAATTGCATTGTTCGGATAAACGTTTTAACGTGAATGGTCAGAGTGGTTGGCCACCTGGCTTGGAGCATCTGAGCCGAAGTAGCAATAAGCGGGTTACAATTAAATTAGGAAAGTTTACCCGTTTTTCCTCTCTTCTTTCTCTGCCCAGGGAAGTGATTGCTAGGGTAACAGCGCCAAAACTTAGTGGGCCGCCACAACACTGATACAAAACGAATAACTACTTCAAGACTATTACTATATTATACTCTAGGTTATTAGGCCTGAGCTACCGTTGAATCGAGACGGTGTACGGCTAGACCAGGAACTTACTTGTAAGTCAAGGGTTACTCACTTCAGTAACCTTCAACAAGTAGTTATTCAAGCCGGCTCTCAATGAAGACCACTAGAGGCTATTGGGTTAGGTCTATACTTCGATAGAATCAATAAAAATGCTGTTTGAGGTATAGTAATTTAGGAAATCATGAGTTGAATTTAAAAAGTTGGTAACTGAGAACGATCACGTTTTTGACATTTAAAAACAGTTTTCTAGTGTTACAGTTGAAGTTACAGTTAAAAACTTCCTTACCATTGGAAGTTTTTCCCCGAAGAGCCTTTGCCGAAGGATTGCGTTAATAGAATCAGAAAACCCAAGGAAAAACGGGTAGTGTTTTCTCCAAATTTTACCAATCGAAACTGGTCGAAAATTTGATTTCATATCATCGTTATAGAAAATATAGAATTTAACTCTTAGAAATTGGAAATAATTGGTAAAATGAGTTATGAGTGTTTTGGTGAGGGAAGTTGTAGTGTGTACAAAATATACCAAGATTACTAGTAAGATTATGAGTAAAATATACCAATATATCACTTATTAATAATATTTCGACCTGAAAGCACCAGGCCCCAACATCTAAAGGTTCAATATATGGTGACCTTCACTGTTTCATAATTGAAATACTCGAACGTCGAGGAGCCATTCACCATTTTAATGAACTTGTTGAAAATATAACGCGCTTTAATTCAAAAACTGATACAATGGCTAATTAGTGATGACATGATATGAATACCTGAGTTCAATAGGTTTACTAATTAACTGAATCATAATGGACTGCGTTTGTTTGTATAACCGCTTTCAGGTCATGAGTTCTTGATTGGATATACCTCATAATGGCGGGTTCATTTCATTTTCCTGAACACAACATCGTACTTTCATCGGCATAACTCGATTAGGTTAGGAGGAGTTAGAATTCGCTTAAGAAGAAAAAAAAACATCGCTAATGGACGATGTGCCGTCACGGTCACGAATCGGTGAAAACCCAATGCATATCATTATAGGGGTAAAGAGAGCCCATCGTGCGAGGGTGAATCCCTCATCTTGGTTTTCTAATGAGGGTGTGACACTCGCAGCGGGGACTCATCACTCATCGTTTTGTGGGCCAGAAAGGAAAGGCCGCTCCGTGGGTGGGGAGATCGGAAGCGAAAATATGAAGAACCAATATCTATCACGCATTGGGAACACCATAATTTACCGAGCTTTTTTCCCCTCGCCGAAAACTTCCCGGGGTAGCGGTGACAAGAAGGGAACCCAATCAATCAAATTTAAACCAATTACCCATCAATCAAATGAGAAAATATTGAGTTATCCTATACATCGGAACTGTGGGGGGGGGGGGGGGGGAGGATGAGACAGGCATTCATTACTTGTGCCGGTGAGGGTGATTCGCCGTTTTTACTACCTTTTTCCCGTTGAGTCAACGGAGTGAAAGAGTTCCCTCTAATTAAATCCGGGGAATGTTTTAACGCGTATATATGTTTTGTATCCAGATCACCAATTTTTAACTCGGCTGAATTGTAGATCAGACAGAATTTGTACCCATATACGAATATTTGTACCCATCAAAGGTTCATGAATGAACCCGAATGGAGGCTTCAACAGCACATGCACCATTACTATACAGGCAAATAAATTTACAGCCTATTTAAACGTGTACCCTTGGGACTAAACTTCCAAGTCATACGGTAGTTCAATTCAAGTGCAAATTTTCCCGATTCATTTTCCCATTCCTCTCCTGTTATTTATAAAGTAAAAACTTCTGAATACGATTCTGCAAAATAACGTTCGTTAAGTTGTAAAAATGTTGTATAATGAAAATATGCTTCCAATTCTTAGTAATTAAATGTATGTAGGTGTACGGTTGTTAACCGTTTCCAAATATTAGTCTCCCGTGGAAATGTCCATTTTCCATTCTTCAGTGGTTTTTAGCAGATTTTAAAAACATTTCAGGACGTTCGGAGGGCAAAAATTTTCAACGTTGAAAGTAAAGTTGATCTAACATTAATCTCAAATTAATTTTATCTTACAAAACAAACATATGGTTGTGGTGTCAGCTATTTTTCTCAAAATTAAAACGTTAAAATTTATTCATTTTTTTCCAAAATGTATTTTTTTTTTTTTTTTTTTTTTTTTTTTTTCATAATCTTGGGTTGTGTATTTTAATGTTGTGATTTGGGTAGCCGAGGATTCTGGGTTGTATTCAATACTAAATAAAATTTTGAAATTGTCCACGAAAAGAAAATCGTAAGCCCTCAAAATTTGTTGAACTTGTGTTCAACCGTGAGTAAACTAATAAAAAAAAAAATTCTCGTTAGTGCGTTGCAGGTTTCTTTTTAACTACTGGAACAATAGCTCATGTAATATATAAAAAAATATCATGAAGCTACAAGAGCTATTTGATGCAGAATCGGCTTCACTTTTGTACAACCATAGTTAGTAAATCTCCCGTAACTGGCACAATAAATACTCAGCCTTTTGCGTACATGTTACTGAATTACTGAATAAGCTTTAGACGTCAGTCGCCCATTTTTCCTCAAGTTCACTTCATACGTACAATGCATATCTCCTTTGAACTAAATAGATTTTTTTTTGGGCGAACTTATTTTAATCTAAATAATTCATATTTATCAAGTGTTTTGATGTTTTGCATGGAACCTCCCAGAACGCCTGAGCGTGAAAGATATATATTTAGAAAAGATGAAAGAAATCAATGTGTGTGAGTCCAGTAAAAATGCCCTCATGAATTACGGTCATAGAACAGTTTTAAGGCAATTATTAAATTCCCCTTTCAAGAAATCAAGTTTATAATGACTATTCAGGATAAAAATAAACTCAAAACTAAAGCGGGATGGATAATAAGTACTTTCATTACAAAGTTATGATAAAATAGTGACAGTACAGTTAAAATTCGGTATCAGTATTTTGAAATCCACATCATCCGCAGGACGATCATTGCTGTAGTAGTGGTGTCGGCATTGCTCAATGAATACTCCTTCCGGGATCTACATTCCTTTCAGTATTTACGACTTTCATAATCCAGTGAGACGTGTGGTGAAAGTAGCATATTAATGAATTAATTCTGATGGTCGTTCTACTAGGTCCGCTCAAAATAAAGTGATGAAATTGAAAAAGCTGTTCTGGAAAGATACTTTTATTGGTTTACATGGAAGTTGAACAATGACTTTTAAATGGGAACGCATTATCGCAGTCGAGATATTTGAATTTTTGTCGTGATATTTTGCAGTCATGAATAGATAATGATATACGTATGATTGTCCTGTTGAATATAATTATCAAATTACCAGCCCACCAACCTACATGCTGCACCTAGAGACGGGCCTGAAGACGATGTACGTCCAGAACTTCGAGACACACGGAAAATACATTGTTAGAGTTCTGAGGATGCCACAATCCAGATACCCACGTCGGATCGCCGAGGAGGCCATCCGACTTAGGGCCGGTTGGTTCGGAAAGTGGGAGTTTCTAAATAGCTGCTACTCAATTAACGCAGATGTATCTGGGGCAGAATCAGCGCGATTTCAAGAGCTCCTCACCGCTGTCTTACCAAAGATGGAAGCTGCGCAGAATGATACTCTCAAGAAGAAAGCCCTCGAGTCGACAAACTTCCAGCTGTATGCGGCGTTGGCTGGCGACCCCAGCTACCTGACTATCAAGGTGCTCAAAGTTGTCAGGCTGATCGCCAGAGCACGCTGCGAACAGCTTGGACTTAATGCACGACCTTGGAATCGTGGAATGGAGGGAGCTCTCTGTGCGATGTGCAACCTAGACGAGGAAGATACAAGCTATCATTTCTTCTGCGCATGCCCCATAATTTCTGAATTCAGAAGGCGGTATTTCGCAAAACCCTACCTCGAATCGTGGGAGGTCCTACCATTGTTAAAAGGTGAAAACTCGGGCAAATTGTATGCATTTCTTAGGGACGCTTTGAATTATTGTGCCTTATTGATCAGGAACTATAATTTTGTTGGCCAAGTTTTTGATTTGTTGCACTGTTGTTTTCATTGTCATTTTTGACGTATTACTGGAAAATTTGTTATAGTAATAATTTGTTCATTTATTGAATTACCTACATATATTTTTTATTAGATAATTGATATTTGTGTAAAATCGCTGTTTGATCGAACCTAATATGTAATAATATAGTATATGTATGCTTGTATATGTTGTGGTATTGAATATTGGAAACTACTGAAATTCAATGTGCTAAAGTCGAACGCAGTTGTTTTTTGCAATAAATATATTTTCTATCTATCTATCTATCTATCTATCTATCTAATTATCAAATTTCTAGTGATCTGCTTCAAAAAAGGTATTTGATAAGTCAATGTATTGGGTCTTTGTGCACTATTATTATTATTTTTCTATTTTTGAAAATAATAAAACAAAACTCGACGTCGGTCTACATTGAAATGTAGCAGGCCTTCAAATGAAACCGAAAAATCAAGCATACGGAAAACCTCTCAGAGTAGCCGTATTTGAAATAGCCATTCCACCTAGAAAGAGGTTGCTTCCACCAATCGACCGTCTTTCCATTTCCTCCTTACAATGGCTGTAAAGATCCTATATCCCTTGCAAATAGGAACCGTCCCATATGCCGAGTCCTTCTTATTCCCAGTAAAACTACTCGGGTTCCTTCCCACAATCTCATTTATCACTGTTAGGCATGGGATGGTGGGAGCGTATTCTCTGAGGTGCTGCGAATAGATTCCTATTACGAATACCTCCAGCGGATATATAAAAACGCACCCTTGAAATTTAGAGTTGTGGAGATTTTTTTTCCATTAGGTTTCAGATGTAAATACATTTTCTCGGTATCTTGGGAGCTTGTGTAAGAAACTCTTAAAGAATGCAATTTTCAACACCAACCAATGGATAAGCTCATCTGACTCTAAAATTACACCTGGAGTACCTTGGAAAACAGGTTCAAAGTTTTAGATTCAAAAGGGCACATATTGGAATTTATCCAGGGCGGACGATTCTAACAGGAAAAATAATAACGGAATTCAAACAGGTTTACTCTAAAACGAAATCCGTTAAAAAACCGTAGGTGAAAAAACGGTATGTGCATGTAAGGGTCGACCCTGCTCAACCCTCCATTCTTAGACAATTCCCTTGATTTTGTTGTTTACGTTTAACAAAACATATTTCAGAATGTTCAGTTTCCATTAAGGAATGAAATAAACGGAGGCGATCAAAGTGTTACATCGTTACATATTCACTATTTTCACTGGATTTCATCGAACTTTTTATTATTTTTTTGTTTGTCCCCAATTTTAGGCTAGCTGTCCACGTATTCTCGAGTATTTTGATTTCGCTGTCAGCAGGAGGTATGGAAGGGGTATATGCCGATCCATTCAAGCGCGGCCAAACCTAAAATCCTCATCCGATTTTCGTCTTTCTTTTATTGAGAACTTGGACCAGTCGTGGAATTAATTTTAATTTCAAATTATATTATGAAAGTTGGTAAAGGAAGGGGTGATTCCTTTTTTTTATGATTAATAAACGAATCGTTTATAAATGTGATCGCATAAAAACCGGACATGATTGAGTCCTTTTTAGGCACTAATAACTCACCAATATGTTTATTATGATCAATTTTTTTATTGAAAGTTGTATTTATTCTATTCAGTTAACTCTCACTACTACCCTCTCTCCCTAAATTATAGATCACATCTTTGTACCTAATTTTTTCATGATTGATTCTCTACATTTTTGTGGGTAAGTGCCAAAGACATATTGGATGAACAAAAAAAACTGAAGACCATATAAGATGAAAAATATCATGCATGTTCAAAATTTTGAACAAGTTTTGATGTTAGATCAGAATTAAACGTTAATATTCTCTCAAAGAAACAAAAATTTGATTATTATTTTATTTTTTTTTTTTAATTAGATTTTTGGATTGTCAACACTTTGAAACATGCAACAGCAAATTCTGAGGGGGTTAAATTCGTTTTCGTGGTAGATTTGTTTACTTTTGAAAATGATAAACCAAAAGAAAAACGTATCAACTTACCTACAGTGAAGTTCGTGATCTGTGGTGTAGCTTAAGTATCTCACCGAAAGCAGTGATAACGCGACCCGATATATCTCTTTCTCCATGGGCCAGTGGTGAATCGTATAGCTTACTTACGATTACTATACGTGAGTGACTTTATAGCGGTATTACTAAACTTTTTTCTTCAAGATACTTCGTCGGAATCAGCTCAGGGAACTCTGGTTTGGATTGCAAAGAAAATCAATAACATTCTTTTGAGTTTCTCAACTCTATACGAGGCACTCTCAGACATCGAATGGATGAATGACATTCCAATCGTGGGAGCACCGCGTTATAGTGTGGTAAAAAAAAAAAAAAAAAAAAATGCAGCTCTGTCAAACAAACAAAACTAATCAACGCTCTGAGACTGAAAGTTAATGAGGGACGATTTAACCTTGGTCCTTTAAAGATATAGGACCTAGTCAAAACGACTTAGATTTCTAAAAATCGAGAAAAAGATGATTGGTGTAGCTTTGATATTACGTTTTAGAGGTAGTAAAATTTTTGTTTAAATAATGAAATCAATATTAATATAACAATTCAGACAGGAATGATGGAGTTACATCACTTGAAGTTTGAAAGGTTTATTTTGTGCGACCCCATCATCGAGTTATCAGGAGGACCTTTTTGGCCGCTTTCAGTTATCTTCAATCACAATCAGGCCATCAGCTTCTCTCCACTTCTTTCTATCTTCACGGATATCCATTCCTGAGATCTAGATGATCGCTAAAACCACTGTAGTTCGTGCGAACAAAAAACTAAATGAACTAAATTCCTCGAGAAACTGGAGAAGAGGGGAATGAAGATGAGCGTTAGCAAAACCAAAACAATGATTGTTGCCCGCACGGAGGAATGCCACAAGATCAGTGTGGGGGATGTTCAGCTGGAGCAGGTGGCAGAGTTTAAGTACCTGGGCTCAGTGTTCTCGGAGGATGGGAAGATAAATGCAGAGATAAACGCCAGAGTGGCTGGTGGTAGTAGACTCTTCTACGCCCTTAACAGGCAATTCATAGGTAAGAAAGAAATTTCCAGGGAAGTTAAGATGACGATATATAAGAACACCTATGTGCCAATACTAAGATATGGAAGTAAAACGAGGGCTCTTACCGAGAAACACCTCAGCTCCCTGCAGGCACAAGAAATAAGATACCTACGGAAAGTCGAAGGAAAAACGAGAAGGGACCGCATCAGGAAAACCAGATTCAGAGCCATACTAAACGTAAAGCCACTAGCGCAGCTGAGATGGGCAGGCCACATGTGGAGAATGGATTTGGATCGACTGCCAAGGAAAATAATGGAAGCAAGGCCCCAGGGCGAAGAAGACCAAGGGGCAGAAGAAGAAGGACGTGGTTGGATAACGTGGAGGAGTCACTGCGAGCGAGGGGTCTAACCGTGGAAGAAGGAAAAATTACAGACCAGCAGAGACCCAAATGGCGATCTCTTTACCAAACCTCGACACCTTAGGTTATGAAGAGGACGAATAAGTAAAGTGAGTACTAAATCCCTCGCGATGAAGTCCTGGAAACCTATTTTAATGAGGAAAACGAATTTTAATAAAAACGTTATGTATGCCCACAATAATATAACCAAGCATCAATCAAACTTGTTTCCGTATTCGATTACGTATTTAATTGGGAATAATAAACAGAACTCAATACGCCACACCTACCTTTCATCTTCAAATTGTGATATTGGGCAATCAGATTTGAAATAAAACGAAAATCCAACATTGTGTCAGATCAGCTGCGTTAGCTCTTCCGAGGTCGACTTGCTCCTTAATCGAGCTACGACTTGAAACGGAACTCCTTCGGGTCATTTAGAGAGGAAACCACCCTAATTAGGTGATTGTTCTACTCCGAGATCAATTTCTGTCCCAAAAGCTCCACCGCTGAAATTCAGAACGGGGCTTCTCACGGACTTGTTGAAACGAATGGAGTCTCCGGGACCACGCTGATTAGCAGGTTGAGCTTTGTAATTAATTTTCCCTTGCTCGCCCAACGACGTTGAAATAAGGCAACACAGTGGATAAATGGGTTTATAAATTACTTCAGTTACTCAGGAATATTTTAAATTCACCTTACCAACATGTGAATACGTATTATCCAAAACGTTTCCAAGTGTTGTTATTACGGATTACGTACGATATCATGGCCGTTTGTACACACACTTGTTTTTTGCTAACGTAATCGAATAAACTTAGTCGTATCTTGGAAGACTGGTGGACGTTAAAAGGCTGCTTAAATTAAACAAGATCCAGCGTAAATTAAGGTCTACCCTTGATTCAGGACCATCTTTTACTCAAGACACTCACCGGATAAGGAGAGAGTTTCGCTAGATTTATCCTCTGTCTTGTAACATGCCATGCTCCATTCCGACCATCTACTCTTAGTCCCATCTATTTTATTTTTTCTTCTGCTGCGATCTAAATTGTTAAATTACTCGTTCGAGCAATCTAAGAGAGTGGAAGATTTACAATTGAGCTGAAAAAGATAGTCAAAACAATGAATCTTGTATTCTGTGAATTTGATTCAAAATTATAGTGATGAATGCGAAAAACTCTTACAGACGTACTTAGCATGGTGATCTGATATTGCCACAGTTCTAGCTATTCTTAGAATGGAGAAGAATTCCTGTTAAAGAAGGAAGAGTGATGCAGCATTTACTTGATCCCAATGGTTCATTATTGAATAGAATAATGGTTTACCACCAGTATTCCAAATTGTTATGCGAATCGTTAAAAAGTCACTACAGCCTCCATGAATGTTCATATCCCAACGTCGGTTGACTTGGGAGCAAAACAGTAAAAACTGAAGGAAATTTAACTCAGTTTTTTAAAATCTTGTAAAGTACATCAATTTTTCATATTTTAATCATGAAATTGAATTTAACATTTCATTTTCGGAGTGAAAGTTAATTCTAATAACGATTGAAAGGAATCAGAAATTAAAATTATTTTATATGGTGAAACAAAATTATCGTTAACGTAGAATTCCATGGTAAATAGTTTGTGTGATCTACAAACTTTGATATTAGTTCCTCCATTGTTGGAGTTTGAGCAATATCGTTCCAAAATTCGATTTCAATCACCGACATCTTCCTCTTGCTTCATTGAACAGTATCTTGCACGAATGGAAACATGCTTCCCACGGATTTACAAATCCACTTTATTATGCTAAGGATTTTAAGAAAGGAATTGTTTCGTTGCTCCTTGTTTTTTACCTGATAAAATATCCATTTACCTAAACCAACGAAATAAATTAAATGCCGAAGAAGTGTCTGATAATTCAATTTTATCGAAATTCGGGCGGTATTTGTTATATTTTCTGAATTTCTATCGCTACTTACAGATACTTCTAGATGCTAAGAATTTTCGAAGTGAAGATCGAAATTGGGAATAGTAACTATAAACTGTTTATTTTGTTGTGCAGTTTCAATACGGTTAATTAATAAGAGACTAAACGATCGTAAAAAACGCTGCAAATTCTTTCAATGGGGTTTATTATTCAATTGGCTTGCGTTCATGATTTGAATTTCTACAAAGCTTTGGAGTGTGCGTGTTTCACAGGTGATAGAGTGATTATTGAATTTCAGGAGGTATGCATAGAGCACGTAAATCTGTTCTCAACCAAAATACTTGGTTTATTATTGAATAATAAACCAAAACGAACCGTTGTTTGGTTGTAGTAAATCTGATTGTCACA
This sequence comes from Creontiades dilutus, assembly GCA_031894815.1. Classification (NCBI taxonomy): domain Eukaryota; kingdom Metazoa; phylum Arthropoda; class Insecta; order Hemiptera; family Miridae; genus Creontiades; species Creontiades dilutus. The sequence goes on from JAVIWC010000391.1 coordinate 1,727,952, forward strand.
GTTCTATAAAAAAAGGTATGTGAGGGAAACTAAGCTCCCTAGAGGACTTCGAGGACTGAAGTGAGAATAAAGGTTTTTCGCTTTGCTAAAGTTTGGTTTTCAGATTGAAGGAAAAACGAGATGGGAGCTGGTATTCGACTAAAATCAGGTGTTTTAAACTTCACAACGTTTTGTGGACATTTCCGATTGTTGATTGATATATCAGGCTTTCGAATGCGGTACCTACTGGAGAGGTAGATTGCATTTCGAATCTCGAATTCACAACGTGAATTGAACGCTTTAAATGAGTGCTTTGCAGTTAAATTATTTAAAAATTTGACAAAAAACGAGATGAGAACCATTATAACTTGTACTGGTTGCTTTTCACTTTGCATGGGGTACTTCGGCCAATTATAAACGTCATCTGATATTTTTGTCTTTCGAAGATACTACCTATTAGGGGTTGTTAGTCTTGCGGCATGGCCGAATAAATCCTGGTGGTTTATTCGAAAAATCAAGAGATGAAACCTATTATGAAAACGGCGGCATGTCCGGCTGGATTGGAACTCAGCCAGGCGTCATATACACACTGTCCAAGAGACGGAGGGAAAGTTTGGTAAAGCGTTGTGGATGGTTTTCGGTGGCGCGGAGCAGGGTCGAGGGATTTTGCATATAGATGGGGATATACAGGTTGTATGTGAGGTAATTTAGCCGCCTCTGTGACGATGAGAGCGGGCGATACGGCGTAGAAGGAAAAGCGTGCTCCGAGGCTCCAGGAAGGCCATGTGGTTTAATGTGATAATGGGAGAGAGCTAGCACAAGTGGTTGCGCGGGAGGGAGGAAGATTATAAGAGTTGCCCTGAAGCCGGTTAATGTTACAGCGACAGTTCCTGGCGGGGTTATCTTGGCGCCTCAAGCTCACGATTAAGTCAGGTTCTTATATACTAACCCGCGGGCTGTGCATATCACAATCCTCTTTTATAGGTCTTGTGCATTTAGTCGCCTAGTATATAGGTACAACCATTAAACTTTAGGTAGATATAGAAAGTTTTAAAAACTTTTGGCTTACGAGTCTACCTTTGTGGCGGAAACATGGTTTTCACTTTCAGTAAACAATTTCCCCCAATTCTAAATTTCTTCAGTTATTCTATGTTTTTGTGAGTCAGTCTGTCGTGTAACAGTAAATTCAAAGTCTATAGTTGTCATTCGATGTTTATCATAATACCAAGGAATGTGCGGGTTAAGATGTGAGAACTCACATACGAGTTTCATTGATCGCAATACAATCTGCACTTGAGCAAACGTTAAAGCATCGTTTCCACTCTTTTTGTTCGTCTGATCTCGCTCGGATTTGAAGGATGCCTGGGAACAGAACTGCTCACACGAATTTCAACGGATCTCCTGTTACTTTACAAGCTGAAGGGTTAGCTCTGGAAAACGGTAATGCTGGTAGACATGGATTAGGAACCTGAAGATGTTGAACACCTGCGGAAACACGTTCCGTGACATTGTTGCCACTTGGATCATTGTATCAAGTTTATATCTTCTCTTTATAAAATAACTTGAAACATTTCAATAATCTATACGTTCGTGTTATCAATACAAGAAAACTATAAGTTACACATAAGTAAACTGGCAGACATTTTTTAGTGTTCATACATATTAAATAATATTTTTCCCTATAGAGTCAATTTTATCTATCGATTATATATTTTTTTAAATAACTGAACCAATGTATTCTTTGAGAAAATGATTTAATGAGTTTTCCTGTCATTGGGTAAAGGGGAGATCAGAATAAGATACGTTAGCTTCAAATAAATACAAAAAAACATCATTTCTTCCATCTCACCGTCTAGAAAGTTTGGCCAATCAGCTTCTTCATGCGGCAAAATTGTTCACACTTCTAAATCACAAAACAATTACACCAAGTTTAGAAACTAGCATGTTCAAATGGAACATACGGACGTATAACGATGAAATCTTGACAGGCACTCGAAACATTTCAATTAAAATTTAAATCAAAGCCAATTATAACGCTCTCATATATGAAAGGAAGGTAATCAATTTATTATGTAACAACCGTTTCTTGTCTGATGTATCCAATTAGAATCACAAAAAGCCGATGAAGACGAATTTAATTTACGTACTCGAACTGAATATGGATGAACTCATTTCGGGCTTGAAAAATAATTGGGAAATTTATGGAGGATGCTACAAAATGAATACATTAATCCAGCTCCGTCCAAGTTTCGTAACGTCAAACTCATATCTATTACTGCGGATGTTCATGTATATGCAGCACTCTTATGTACTCTTCGAATAGTGTTAGAACTATCAGAGTTCTAAGTTTGATGAACTTTGACAGCTCATTATGTACCTATCAAGCGGGTCACATCATAGATTTCTTTCAAAAGAACTATGTCACCATAAGTTAGTTATAGTATGTTACTGTTACATAGCTGCCAGAATTTTCCCTCTGGTGGTGTGTCTACCAAACGTAACGAGACCAAAATACACTTATCTGAAACATCCCAATCTTGGTTACACCTTTAAACATGGAAGGAGCGAAATATGAGACCTAATTCATTTGAGGATTCCAAATGCCATGTATTTGGAAGAAAAATCACCAAATTAACGTTAAAAGACCAAAATCATTTTATCTAAAATCTGAACCTCTAAAATTTCCAATTGATAATAAAGAAACGCAGATATCACTTATTGCAAATGATTACAGAAAGGTTTATTAATTTTTTATCGGCTAGCTCTCCTATACAGATCAGCGGATCACGGATAATCATTTCAAACTTGAAGTCATGGGCTCATCAATGGTGAATTCATTTTAGAGAAAATTTTCCAACTCCAACTCTGGCCTAGTAGTTTTGTATAAGAGTTTCGAACTGTTAACCAGAGATGTAAGGATTTTTGTACCATTCGCTTCTATAAAAACTACTCGTACCGAAACGTAAACCATTTTGAGGGGTGATTAGAGTTCAAGGCAATGCTTGATATAGTCCATTAAAATTATGATATAACAATAGGCTAGCAGGGGAAACAATATTTCCGCTCTTTAAGGAGACTCAAATCTAACAATGTTGACTCGTCCATCAAACGTAGTCCTGCACTGTCGTTCAACAAGCGAGCTCAAATAACTATGCCCATCGCCAAGATGAAGAAAGGCCTCAGCTCCCACAATCTCAATGACTGAGTTTTATATGAACTTAATAGAAATACATTCACTGGACTGACTCAATAATTTTTCCTATGTCGATGAATACAATTTTTATACTTAGAAAAGCATCGTTTTTCATGTTTTTCATCCAACTATGTTGTTTTACTATAAAAAGCCCGGATTTTTTCAAAAAAATACAGTTAGGACGACATCCCATTTGATTTGAATAATGCATGTATACCATGTTACATGAACTAATATTAGAGTAAATATGATAAATTATTATGAACCAATGCCTACTAAATGAAGAGAAACATTATTTTTTATAAGACACAAAGGTAAATTTCCTGGAGGGAAATCGAAGAGGACTTCGGGATAAACAACTCTTGTTCAGTTAGGGGAAGTTTCCAATGATATTTATTTTTGTGAAAGCACAAAAAGTTGGACGCTGAAAGTGGGGTTTGATTTGAGGACCTGTACTAAAGTATTTTTCTTCGTTCCAACTTTCCGTTTTTATATACGAGTTTTCACACCGTTGTTACCAGCGTTCTACAGCTTTTTTTTCCTCTACACCAACTCTCTGCTAAGTGATGTAATGGATGGAAAATTCTACGTTAATAATCCTTCTTACGAAGAACGTTAGGTTTTGTCGCCTCAATAGTTCGACAACTAGCAATAGAAGTGCAGTCTAACTATACATTGCACCGTAGTGTTAATATTATTATGTCAAATAAAAACGATTGAACAGGTATTATTGAAATGATGGAAATTCAGATATCATTTGGTACCTAGTATCTGGGAATTATTAAATGATCGTAAACTAATTCACTGACAATACAGAACTGTGAAGCACTCTCATTCTGAGAATGAATGATGAATGATGTTCAAGTTGAGATTGATTGTCCAAGGAGTCATCTGGTTTCCGTATAGAGTAACATCTATATCGTGAAACCCTCTGACCAAAATTGCACTCTTTGATAAACTCTTCGCTTTTCATTATATATAAATTAGGTTTCGCATATTCATAAGCCACTCATTCCTGTCCAAGGCAGCTGCCCGCCATCGTCTGACTCCAAGGCTGCGAATATCCTCCTCCACGTCGTCAATCCACCTCATACGAGGTCTGCCTCTCCGCCTGCTGCCACCTGGATGCCCATAGAGTAACTTGCGGGGAACTCTGCTCAACTCCATCCTCTCTACATGGCCCAACCATCGGAGTCTGCCTTTCTTGATGAAGGTGACCACATCCGGCTCATTAAAAAGCTCCTTGAGCTCCGCGTTTGTCCTAACTCTCCAGCTTTGCTCCTCCGCATCAAACACTGGGCCATATACTCTTCGGAGCACCTTTCTCTCCCATACGCGAAGCTTCTGCTCCCATTCTTGAGTGAGGACCCACGTCTCAGACCCATAGGTGACTACTGGGCGAATCACGGTCTTATAAAGCCTCACTTTTGCCTTCCTAGGGAGCGCATTGAAGCTCAGTACCTTACGGAGCGCCCAAAAACACCTGTTCCCAGCTTCAATCCTTGCCTTAATCTCCGAGGGCACGTCATTAGTCTCCGTAACGAGAGCTCCAAGATACTTGAACTCGTGACAGACAGGGAAATGGTGACCAGCCAACTCTATCATGTCACGATTCTGCGCCGAGTGGTTTCTTGCAGTCTTCATGTACATGGTCTTCTTATCATTTACCACAAGACCCCTATCGTTAGCAGCACGCTCAAATTCCTCAAACGCCCCAGAAAGCGCAGGAAGAGTCCTTGCTACAATTTCCACGTCATCAGCATAAGCAAGGTGCTGGGACATTCGGTTGAAGATGGTCCCTCCAGGGTTTGTTCGGATTGCCCTCACTGCTCCCTCCAAACAGAAGTTGAACAGTCCTGGCGCTGCTGGATCTCCCTGTCTTAAGCCACTACTAACATCAAAACTCTCCGTCGAATCTCCTTGAACTCTCACCAGGCATTTCGAGTTTTCCAGGGTCATTCGAACGAGCCTGACCAGCTTCTTTGGGACTCCAAACGATACAAGGTCCCTCAGGAGAGCAGAGCGGCTAACGCTGTCATAGGCTTGCTTTGCATCGACAAACAGATGGTGCAAGGTAATGTCGAACTCATAAGATTTCTCCAAGATTTGTCTGACAGCAAAAATGTGATCGGTTGTGGATCGCCCAGCACGAAAGCCACACTGATATTCGCCGATTTCTCGATCAGCATACTGCTGGAGTCTCCTGCTGATAGCTATTGCCAGAACTTTATAAGAAACACAGAGAAGGGCAATGCCTCGATAGTTCTCGCACACGAGTTTGTCTCCCTTTTTGTGGATAGGACATATTGCTGCCAGGCTCCATTCCTCGGGCATCCGCTCACTCGTCCATATATCCCAGATGAGCTGGAACAGGTTCTGGATAAGCTCCTCGCCCCCATTCTTCAGAAGTTCGGCTGCCACGCCATCCACTCCTGGTGACTTGTTATTCTTCAGGCCATTGATAATCTCGACAATATCCTCCATATCTGGTGGGACGTCTTCATCATCGACTTCTGAACCCTGCAGGGTTCTGTCAAGAAGCTGGCGATCTTGAGACTCCTGGTCCGTCTGATTTCGGTTCAGAAGTTCTTGGAAATGCCTCATCCACTCTTGCTTTATATCTTCTTTGTCGGTGAGTAAGTCTCCTTGGGTGTTCTTCACAAATTCCATGCGGGGCTTAAATCCCTCTTTGAAATTCCTCACACCGAGGAAAAAACGTCTTGGACACCCACAGTGGTAGGTTTCTGTCAATTTTTCCAATTTTGCCCTCTCATGTTGCCTCTTTTTCCTACGACAGATCCTCTTTGCAATAGCCCGTTTTTCATAATATACTTGCCTAGCGGCACGTGTTTTCTTCTGGAGCATAGCTATCCGTGCGACATTTCTCTCTGTAATTGCCTGATTGCACTCCTCATCAAACCATCCATTCCTTGGCTGGGGCTGCCTCGTGCCAAGCACTTGCTCCGCAGATGCCTTTACTGCCGTCTTGATTCGATTCCACTGACTATCAACGTCAGTAGATTCACCGTTTTCACAAAGCTTTTCGGCGACAGCTGCCTGGTATCTCATCTTGACCTCCTCAACTCTGAGCTTTTCCAGGTTATAGGCTGGGATCTTTTGTGTCTGTCCCCTCGCTCTGACTGACAGTCGTTGCCTATAAGCCACCTTTACCAGGAAATGGTCGGAATCACAATCTGCGCCTCTGAACGTTCGCACATCCATTACATCACTAGAGTGCCTCTTGTCAATCAGAACGTGATCTATCTGGTTCCTTGTTTGCCCATTGGGGGAAATCCAGGTTTCTTTGTGTATAGACTTGTGAGGAAAGTACGTGCTACTAACGCACATACCTCGGCCTGCAGCAAAATCAGCAACTCGTAATCCGTTGTCATTGCTGAGCTCGTGGAGACTATGCGCTCCTATTGTGGGCCTCAGCACTGGTTCCCGGCCTATTTTGGCATTGAAGTCTCCAAGGATAATCTTGACGTCGTACCTAGGCAATGCATCGTACGCACACTCCAGCTCCCCATAAAACTGGTCCTTGATATCCTCCTCGCAATCCTCCGTTGGAGCATGGGCTGAGATGAGAGACAGATTGAAGAACCTGCTCCTAAGTCGCAGGGTACACAGCCTTTCATTTATTGTTTCATACTTTAGAATTGCTCTTTTCCATTTTCTTGCTACCATGAAGCCCGTGCCAAGGCGATTGGTCCTGCTCCCACTGTTGATGAGCAAATAATCTCCTAAATCTGCCAGCTCAGTATCCCTCCATCTCAGTTCCTGCAGTGCCACCACATCAATCTGATACCTGGTAAGCTCATTCATCAGATTACGGCTAACTCCTGGGCTAAACAAACTCCTAACATTCCAGGTGGCTAGGTTCAGTGGTTGTCCATTTCCATGCCAAAGTCTATTACCATTAAAATCAGTCCGGCTCTTTCTATTTCGAGGTTTCGTAACAATGGATTTTTACGGGGTAGGGTCGTTAGCCCTACGCCCAACCCCCAACCTGGAGGACCAGACCTGCTGGAGCAAGCCTCCTCAGAGCTGCAGGCGGCACTCCCTTTCTGCTTCAGAGCTGGAGGTGTTGTCGCAGCTCCTACTTGCCTGAGACAGGTGTATTTTTCGTGGGACCCCTCAGGCTACAGAAAGGCCTCCTTTTAGTCGCCTCTTACGACACGCAGGAGATACGTCAGGGAAATTCTAAGATGAGTGGAAACCAGAAAATAAAAACACACATTCGACAACACTGTTCCTGACGATGTTCGACATCACTTTTGGTCAATCCTGTAAAAGGAGCAAAGGACTGACATTTTAGCGTAGAATACGCTTTAGCCATGGACTAACTAGCCGAAAAGTGTCACGCGGGAGTGGAACGAAAAAGGGTATGGTATCCAGGAACGAAAACGGTGACGCGAGACCAATAAACATAAGAATATTTACATCCATGTGTAGTAGTTGCGACAAACCCGTTTGAAGTGAGTCATTTTTTTTATGTAAATCGGAGTTTCAGTCGTTCGCGAATCGTCCTTCGGTTCGACAATGAACGTTCGATGATCATCGTTGAACGTTCAGCGTTCAATCGAGGCTAAAGCGTATTCTACGTTCCTATACTTGTGGCAGTAGTCTCTAAATAAAAGCAAAAGGGGGTCCAGGGGGCCTTTTTAAATTTAAATTAATAAAATAAAATCTCAGTTTATAAACCTTTAAAAAGAATCATTTTTTGTTTCCAAATTGATAGATTGAGCTCGTTCTAGAGATTCATTGAACCAGTCCGGATGATCAAATGAGATCATCCGTTTTGTTCGTAGAAGGTTTGCAGGCGCCCGGGTCAAGTGATGAACCGATTAGGCCAATTCTTTTCTTTCACCACATACGGAGCAGAAATTTCATAATTTGCTTCCTTGGGGCTTATAGTATATAATAACAAAAAGCCTTCAAGAGCCGAGTTCAACCGGTGTACCATAAATTACGATTAATGATCTCAATTTTGTAATCAGTGTAGAGGGGCTATCTAATACAGCAATATAACTTTTATTATTTTAAATTTATTGTTGTTGAAAGTTGTTTTAAAGGTTTACGGGTTTCTCGAAAATGTTCAGTGTAATGGCGGCTTCATAAATAATACTTTTTTGAACAAACCAAATTCATGATGGTCTTATTTCGTTAGAACTAGGGAGATTATACATTTCATTAATGCCATCTAATCTCGAATGCTCACGGAAATGCAAAGAACGAGCACCTCAAATTCTCAGATCGCAACGTAGGTAGGTATCTAAATGGATAGCTGAAGAGTGATAGGACAGGAGTAATGCCGGTGGAAGTGATCAATAAGTCCCTTCTCCGCCATCAAGTCAAATAAGGATGAGCCTATAGCTATGCTGATGCCGGTCTGTAGAGAGGAATGACATGAAGCTGCCGTCGACATACCAGAGCGATTCAGGTTCTCAGCGGTTGAGGCGGATCGATCAACATTCCCGGCTCTTCACCTCCGCTGAAGCAGTTAGGGATAGTTGCATGACGGGCTTTTAGTTCAATAAATGCATTTCCCCATACCGAATCCGGTGGGCTGTTGCTTCAATTGATTACAAAGTATTTTCCTTCTGCGAGAATGAAGCTCGAGCCCCCGCTTATTCCACTGAAAGAAGAAATAAATGTCTGTCAATTTGGGTGTGGCACATAGCTCCATTGTATTCATAATATACCTGAGAGTTCATTGACATTTTATGAATAACTCCATAAGATTCGAGAGTGGGTGCAGAAGGTTGGAGTAACTATCGGGTTGACTTAATTATACGACTACTAAACCATCCTTCCCCTGGAATCTCAAAACTTTACCACAATGACTACAGAGAATGTTCGATGTATTTTAATTCAAGTATATTAACCTTCCGGTAGCCGCGTGTATGTGACACGTACACTCTTTTCGTGAATCTCTCAGCTCAATCACGTGATTAAGCGAGGGGTTGAATCTTCGCCTCCTAATCTCCCCATTTCGGAAAAGGACTCAATTCACTGTTGGCCTTCATAGAGGCTGTTTTGGTTTATTATTCAGTAATAAACCATTGTAATCGCTCTTGAAACAAAAATTCTACCCCCCCCCCCCCCCCCCCCCTGAAAATTTCATGGTTTACGTTTCAAAGGGTGTAGAATCCGAATCAGCAATAAAAATTTTTCCGTCCGTCCGCCGTACGTACGATTTCTCCCAAACGACTGGAGCAAAAGATCTGAAATTTTCAGGAAAAATCCACCTTGGTCCGGCGACGCCCCAACTCTTGAGCCAGCTCTCTCACTTAATTTAAAGTGCCCTTTAAGGGTTTTCAAAGTTTTGTAAAATCCCTAAAAACCTCAAAAAAAGTCAAGGCGGCCTGAATTTGTACTCTTTTTGAAGAACACTCCACGAGGAATCGAATGAGCTTCTCCCCAGGTCCGTAGATCAAACCATTCCCGATGTATGGCCCGATTTATGGTGCCAACATTTGCGTTATTTTCGTTTATTATTGTTTTTGTGTTGATATCAGTAACCTAGTGGCGTAGTGATGTAGTGATGTTGATACTGGAGTGAACTCCTAAAAGGATTTGTAGCCGATACACGCAAACAAATATGATCAACTGAACAATCCAAATAGGTATTTTGGTTGAGAACAGATTTACGTGCTCTATGCATATCTCCTGAAGTTCAATAATCGCTATATCACCTGTGAAACACGCTCACTCCAAAGCTTAGTAGAAATCCAAATCATGAACGCAAGCCAATTGAATAATAAACCCCAATGAAACAATTTGCAGTGTTTTTCTGCGTAACGTCAAGTTGTATGCCTCACATACATGGTATTACCTTCGTTATTTTTTCACAAATGTATCAAGAGGAAGAAGAACTACCGGAAGAAAATGGTACGCACCCTGCTATCTGGAAAACCAAACCCGGATAACACGTTTCTCTAGCCAGAAATGCAGAAAATACATTTGCATACAAGATTCAACTCCTATTCGCTTCGATTGCAGAATTCTCAGCCAAACTAAATACTTCTTCAGATTTTTTTTATTTAAGTTCGATGAGTTTATAAGTCTAATCTCCATTATTCTATATTCTATATTTAGCTAAAACCTTCTTGGTACATCCCCTGCAAAAAGGGGTCGCAAATTTTAGAAATGCCTACCTATGTAGGCATGCAAAATGTTGAATTTTATTCCTAATTTTTTGCAAAATATGCATTCGGCTTTTTTCATTAGTCTATTTAATAATTCCATCCTCGAGTTCTGGCTTTTCGTTCTCCAATATGGACCAAAAATAAGACTGTAAGGCTCACAATGTGACACCATAAAGACACCTACTGCACAGCTTGGTCAACTTACGTTCTACGTTCGTAAAAATTTGATACCTAGTGCCTTTCTTGTTATAAATACATCTCTGTGAATACTCCTTTGTGTGCTGTTAACCTATTTTCCTCAAATCCTTGTGTTTGGGCTGAAAAAAATGCTTCTATTTTGTGTATGTGACACTTACGCGCGCAATTTGTGAGCAATGACACTGAAGAGGCTATCTGCAGCATACTCCGCGCATTTCTTATCATTCCATAATTTTCAAATCTATTCAACGATTTGGTGAAGGCGGGGGGGGGGGGGGGCTGTCAATAATTGATACCAGTGATTGTTCGAGTACAATTAAACTCCGGTTTATGACTTCAGAACTATTTGCACTTAGATATTTTTACGTAGAATATTTCCGAATTCCTAGAGTTCGAGCCCTCTTAGTTTCTACATTAGTTGACTAGCGAAGCCAAACAATAATATAGCTGGTTTAGAGAGTTCTTCGAGCGGAAATTACACGATAGTTATTATGTTCACGAGGAAGTTGAGAATCTAAATTTTACCAGCTAACATGGACGATGGAGGTAGCTCTCACAGCTGAACTCTGAACTCCATTAGTGTGATACTCAAGTGCCAGACTCTAGACACGCTTGTAGAAACCGAAACGTACTGCCAAAGGACTTTTCAAAGTTTTCTAAACTGGAAAGGGAGTTGTTCCTCGGTAGACTGTGAAGATTTCCGCTCTCAACCGTATTATATTCTAATCGAAATGGGCTTGGATGCCTTCCGGTTCACGTGATACAATTCTCAAAGTTTATGTAATTACATGCCCAAACAGTTTGAATCACTCCACACATTCCAAAGATGGTATTCCAGAATAAACTTAATCATGTTTTATGCCAGTGACGCAGCTTTTATTCATAGCCGTTATTCATATAGTGCGGTAGTTTCCTCAATAATCGAAAAAACGTTGCAAATTCTTTCACTGGGGTTTGTTATTCAATTGGCTTGCGTTCATGATTTGAATTTCTACTAAGCTTTGGAGTGTGCGTATTTCACAGGTGATAGAGTGAGTATTGAATTTCAGGAGGCACACAAGATCAACTGAACAATCCAAATAGGTATTTTGGTTGAGAACAGATTTACGTGCCCTATGCATATCTCCTGAAATTCAACAATCGCTCTATCACCTGTGAAACAGGGACACTCCAAAGCTTAGTAGAAATTCAAATCATGAACGCAAGCCAATTGAATAATAAACCCCAGTGGAAGAATTTGCGGCGTTTTCCTGAAAATTTCAGATTTTCTGATTTTTCCTGAAAATTATCTGAATGCTTCAACCCGTGTATCGGCTACAAAGCCTTTTAGGAGTTCAATATAGTATCCACATTACTACATCACTACGTCACTAGGTTACTGATATCAACACAAAAACAATAATAAACCAAAATAACGCGAATGTTGGCACCATAAATCGGGCCATAGATCGAGAATGGTTTGTCCTACGGACCTGGGAGAGGGGCTCATTATTAAGTCAAAATTACGACTTTTTTTTTTTGAGGTTTTTAGGGATTTTACAAAACTTTGACAACCCTTAAAGGGCACTTTAAATTAAGTGAGAGAGCTGGCTCAAGAATCGGGGCGTCGTCGGACCAACATGGATTTTTCCTGAAAATTTCAGCTTTTTTGCTTCAGCCGTTCGGGAGAAATCGTGCGGTCGGCGTACGGACGGAACATTTTTTATTGCAGATTCAGATTCTACACCCTTTGAAACGTAAACCATGCAATTTTCATGGGCGGTTAAAATTTTTTTTTTCAAGAGCGATTACAATGGTTTATTATTGTATGGTGTATTATATGTATTATTTAGATATTAGATGACAAAGGAATTCAATAAAATATCTACGATTCGGGGCTTATGTGTTACCGTTTAATCCACTATCTCTATCATGACAACAGCCAGTGGCGTAACAGTTTTTTTTTTCGGGCCCTCCCGCAAACTTGAGTTGCCGCCTACTACGAAAACAACATGGTGAACGCTATACGTTACTGTTTAGCATTGAATATGGAAAATCAGCTGATTTAACATACAGTGAAAAAACTCTCTATTTACTTGGGCTAGTTTTCAACAATGGTCAACTCGTGCGCCTGAAAATGGTTCAGTTAGAAAATAAGTCAAATACTGAATACTGTTATCTTCCTAGTATAGAATACTGTGTTTTTATATTTTTTCATTTAATAAACTGTAAGCCGAAACTGCAAACTCAAGATCGCCGGTTCCCGCTATCCATTTCCCGCATTTTCCATCCTCGCTCCCGGGCTCCCACGCATTAAATACATCACAGGAAGGGGACACGTTCCGAGCGAGCTGGGGCGTCAGTCCTCTATAGTTAGAATCTGTTTGATGAATTTTAACAGAATTAGTCGTTTCGCTATAAGTTAGGTCTAAAAACAAATAACTACAGAACAAATACAAATAAAAACAAAATAAACACGTATAATAATTTTACACGTTTAATCGATCTATAATTTCTATGTAAGTACGAATAGATTTTTTACATTGAATGACAAAATATACACAGGATAATAATTTTAGGATTTAATAATAGGAATAATTCTTCGAGCTGTGATGGAAGGTAAGAGAAAATTTCTTCATGGATTTATAAACTATGATACAGTTGGTCTCATATAATAAGTATAAACAAATTATCCATTGCAAACTGTTATCCGTGTAATAGCACAATACAAACAATTAAAACAACAAAAAATTATAGGTAACAATTTATAAAGTTGTTATTTTAATTGGTTATAATCATGAAGGAAAAAAATCATCTATACTAACCAAGACGAATAGATTTGTTTAAGATGGCGCAAGGACTGAATGTACCAATTCTTCTTTATAAACTCTTTATAATAAGTAAAACAGTAGTAATAGCACGAATTCAACACTACTCGGGTAATTTGTTATACTCAGGGACAAAACACTACTAACCAAGACGAGATTTAAGATTAACTGCAAACCAATCTCTCCAAGAAATAAAATTTTGTTATTTCCACGTATTATTTTATTTCGCTTTGATTACAGATAAACGCGTCCGGACCGAAAATGGTGGTGCTGCGGGATATTCAGATGGAATTGGCCGGAAGGTATCGGTGTGAAGTCTCCTCCGATGCACCCAATTTTCACACTGAGGTTGTGTCCGCACACATGCATGTAGTCCGTGAGTATTTTTGGTTATAACTATATTATTACAATCAATTTGTAATTCATTATACACATTCTGATTTGTATAAAAGCACATTGTCCTATAACACTTTCACACCACTTTTTATTACCCCATCACTACAGCTTCCTCAATAATCGTAAAATGAACGAATTAGGTACAAAGTATATGACAGCTTACTATTAAATTATTGAAAATACACAAACCAGCTGAAATCCAGATAAGTCAATCAACAGTAAATCAGACAAGGAATTTCGTGTCTTTCAGTCAGTCAGACAGACAAGGAATGTTAAATTTATGGGTACTCACACGCTTTAGTGAAACCTAGAAAGACAATGAAACTTGGAAAATTTTCTACCATCTTTTATATAAGCATTCTTTTAATAAGCATTCTTTGAATTGTTCATCAAATTTGACCAAAAGGCTTTGACAATGAGTACTTATTACGTTTTTTGCACAACAGTTACTTTAGTTGATCTAATCATGAAGAAATTGAGGTGAAATCATTCAATGCAAATCGAAACCTGGATGTTGAACATGAAGAATAGGTGTTTGAGGAAACTCACGTGTTTGCAAGTGTATGCACATGTATTGGTCGTATGTAGAGCCTTTGATAACTCAGAACATTCCTGAAATTTAATCAAATCAGCAAAACATTTTGGATGTCTTGCTACTGCTTATCATTCGATTCAACGTAAAAAAATCCTGGAGATCTTCGAAACTCATCAATTTACTGGCGGTAATCTTCCAAGAAAAACTAGAATTTCCTTAGAGAAAATAAGTTTGGCCTTGTTTCTAGTTAACAAATTGAATGCAAAATTCATTGTACTACCAAAAAGCTAAGTTATAGGGGAACTGTACTTCAACCCAAACAGATCAGATCAAAAAAAAAAAAAAGATTAATATGAATGTACATCACTCCAGGGAGTTGTGGCTATCATGGTGGCTTAAAGTCAAATACACGAAACATTTTGTTGAATTACTATAACTTTCCAAGAAAGGAATTTCAAGAAAATATGAGACTTCTAAAGTACCTAATCCTATAATGACAACGTGGATATAAGCGATATGTCCAGTGTTTAGTTGACAGCTATGCATTCTCCAAGTGAGATGACCCCCATCTTTAGAGTCCTGTGCGTTTCATTTTTGAAATTTATGGTAGTAAAATGTACTCCATAATACCAATAAGGTTCAAGAGATTGAGTAAAATTTACTCCTTGTTAGCTTCTAATGACTCCTGACCCAGAGGTGAATCTAATCAATATATAGCTTTTCCAAGTCAGATTCGGAAATTTCCAAACCAATCCATGAATTTCCAAATCAATTTCAGACTTTTCCATTTCAATTTCAGAGTTTTGTATTTCAATTTCAGAAGCCGCTCCCGCCCGGATATTGATCACATTCTGATATTGAAATGGAAAATTGTGAAATTGAAATGGAAAAGTCTGAAATTGAAATGGAAAATTTTGAAATTGATTTGGAAATATCTGAAATTGGTTTGGAAATTTCGGAATCTGTCTTGGAAAAGCTATAGTTTTGCATTCTTGTAAGTGAGATGATGATTTTATCCGTATTGGACGAAAATTACATCTTAAAGTGCAGGTTACACATTAGGCTTTTATTTAGGCTTCATCCAGACAAATATGGTTTTCAGTAGTTCATACTGTGTAGAGCATTGTAGTGCTAATTGAATTCGTTTTGCCTCATGTCATAGCAGATGACGTGACACATGTATTGCAACCTCCAGGAACTTCGGGCAAAAGCACCAATTTTCGGTATTATCCGATTTTCGGTATTAAATTCGGTATTAGTGAAAAATGTCTCAAAGTTGACAAACTGGCTCCAACTTCCAATCTGTGGAATTTCTTTCTATGAGATTTTTATCCTAGAAACAATTCGAGATTTTGACAGTGTAGGAACAAAGAGTTTGATTGACAAAGCAGTTTACTGTAGAAAAGAACGGATTAGCATCCAAAAGTTCATACTTCAATGATTATAATCGATTACAGTCTGAGGAAAACAACAATAAAGACATAACGTTTGATAAAAAAAATTATTGATCCAAGCATAGTTGTCGCAGGCTAACTCCTGAATTTGGCTGCCGGAACGATTCAATATATTAAAAGAAAATTTGAAAGACATTTCAATAAATAAAGACACCTCAAATTTTCATTTTCATGTAGATATGACTGCAGTATCTAATTAGCCAAAAGCCTGTAAACGCGATTGCTTGATGTGGTCTTCACTTAAATACTTTTGGATATCCATTCCTACAGTGGTTGGTAAATGTGGATAATTCGTGAATCTGAGCAGAGTAAAAATTGGTCAATATTAGCTGTACCTGATTAGTTGAGCCATGTTACCATTTAGGCGCTAAAATAGATAATCCATCGTTAGGAAGTAATAATTGTCTTTCCTGGGTGTGATGAACCCATTCGATGGGTAACCGGTATTCTGGATCCATTATCCCGAGAAAAATTCTGGTTTTGATTAGCTAGTCGTTGGATGGTTCCTCGTAAATTATTACTGCAAATACTAAAATTTCGAAATCAAAAAGTTCGAAAAAAAACTGTTTGTTCGTGTTATTGTTGATTGAGCCCTTTCACGATTTCCACGAATAAACTGTTCACGTATTCTCTTCAAGTTACTTTCGACGTTTCACTGATTCAATCCTCAAATCCTTGTACCGATACGAGGAATTTATCCGAGTAGGTTCCGTGGAAAACTGTTAACCCCACTAAGGGGGGGTAAGTGGTCGAACAGAAGGTCATCGATTTATTTTGTTCTCTCGCATGAACGGTTGGAATGTTTGCGCCCTCGTTACCAATATCTTTCTGTAGGATGAAGTGGGTGAATTTACTGCGAAGGTTCTATCGTCGAACCATACACCATCTCCATACCCCCCCACTCCCCCACCATCGTATATCGTACATAGAGTTACTAAACCTCCAATTTTGCAACACAAATACGAACTTTCACATAAGGGTGACCACCAGAAAGGGCAAATTTGATATTCAACTTCCCTGTAAAACTAAAGTCACAACTCATTTCTGAAAGAAAAAAAAAATGTTTGAATTTATTTACATGGCTTTTGGTTGTCCACTCTCCTCCTTCTCAAACCATATTATCTCACACCGCAAATATAGATTAGACTTAAATATAGATAAAAATTTGTATTATATCTACTCTCGTTACTCACTATAAGTATACAAGAAATACGTTCATTACGTTATTATTGAAACTTTATTCTCTCTCTCTCTATCTCTCTCTCTCTCTCTCTCTCTCTCTCTCTCTCTCTCTCTCTCTCTCTCTCTCTCTCTCTCTCTCTCTCTCTCTCTCTTTCTCTCTCATTCTCCCCTAAAAGGGATATTCCGTGGAATTTCGAAAAGTATGCAAACTCTAATAGCAACAAACCTGATTTTAATCTGGTAAAAGAGGCTTTTACGCTGACATTCTCTTAAATGGTTCCCCGCTGCGTGTACATTTGTGAGATATTTGAGGAGTAATAAACCAATTTTCGTATAAAAGGCAAGTGATATTTAGAGAATGGTTAACCCAAAATATTGAAAATAAATTCAGCATGCTTTCTCACACCTCTCTTGACATCTCCCCTCCAAACGAAAAAGATGAGAAGGTGATATGATGATACTGCTAGAACAAGTGAATAGCCAATATAGATTTTTCTTGTTTTTCACAGCTAAAAATGGATGCTTCCTAATGATTGAAAAACTCAATAGAAACAAGAGCTACAGCTTTACCAAAAGGGACGAACAACAAAAAAAATCATTAATTCATTTACATACTAATGGATGTGAGAGAATGTCAGTTTATGATTTAACGGTCAATCAATCATTAGGAATTCACCATGAAGATGGTTTCTAAAATTAAACGAATTTACCAGGGAGCCGCAAGTGGCTCTGGGCTGCAATCTGACCTCTCGGCCAATCGCCTCGTTCTAATTTAATGATCGTGAAAAGCGTCTACTGTTGGGATAGCATAGAATAACTGTTATTATAGTTGCTATTAAGACAGAAAAAAATATCAATATCTCGGCGAAAATCGCAATCGATGAATTTTACGAGACGATAGCCTGACCGGGGAGTAGGGGTGGGTCGGTACTGCGGTACCGGGACTGTGGAACCTAGTCTCACGATGAAACGGCTCCAAGCAGTGACAAACTCCCAGCCCTTACCGGTACAGTTCCCCGGACCGGGAAGGGATCGATGATACTCGTAGATCCGAGTAATCGGGAGAAACCTGCTCCACCGGTACAGTTCCAGGTCTGGACCGGGAAGGCGATGCGAGTTCGCTGGTGTTTACGTTCGCGGTCCTCGACCACGATCCCCCACAAGCTCTGCACTGCTATTTTTCCCAACCTAATTTCGATAAACTCGAATTTTTCTTAGTAGGTACCTGCTGAATCTACCATGATACCGACCAGGGCAGCAGGTACAATACGGCTCCATAATAACGGGCCATACCGGTAAGGGAACTGTACCGGCAATTAGGAACGGTTACTTCCTCATCCCCGTAACCATTGGAACCGTTCGAGAGAAATACTTGGACCGACACACCCCTACCGGGGAGTTCACTTTCTCAATCATCTGTTCAAGCGTTTGCACTAGATAACCATAGGGAGTTGTAATAATTTTCTGACGGAAGTCAGTGTTCTGTTTAGTTTGGAAGCCCGACATGTTCGCATCTCAAAAATAAAAATATATGCTGAATCAATCCTTTTAGTTTCCAAGAGATTACCTGGGTAAATAGATCGGAATTTGTGACAAAACAAGGGTTTCTGAATGTAGGTGTTAAAAACCATTAAATGTTGTCAAAGTGTATGAAACGTACAAAACATTGTTGAGCGCTGAAACTAGCGGGTTCGAAGCCACTACCTCCACTCCACAGGGTGCTGCAACCTCACGGCTGTGCAGACCAGTTGATCTTGAGAGAGCATAGTGATCCCAAGTGTGGCGTAACTGTCTAGTGGCTAGATTATATATTGAAGAAGACGAGCGCTTGAGCGGAAGTTCCAAGAAGTAGGCTTTTAGTTTCGGCTATACTTTTGAATGAGTGTCTACAACTATAAGAAACAATTTAGAGGGCCGAGATAGCAGGATTGAAATCTACCTCTCGGTATCCGAAGCCTGAAGATAATCAACAGTTTATCCACTCATCCTCCCAAAGTGTAACGGTTTAACTTCAACGGATTCTGGAGAATCCGAACGTCGTAACTTCTGGACTAGTATTGCATCTTCTCTCTGACTTCGTGAAATTACGTTTTCCAAGAGATTATGGAGGGGTTAATGTCGAGGGGTTGCGTTGAGAGTGAGCTCTATTGTTCGTTCTCGTAGATCGTGAATATTTCAACATGTTCCGAAGCGTTTCTCCTTTCGCGTCTCGTTGTCTGACGTTCCATGGCATTCTCACCTACAGGTCACCTTCCCGCCTACAGTAAATTCTCGTCGAATCTCCAAGGAATTATGCTTTTAAATAAAATATACCCTCGCCTATTAGATTACTTACCTTGTGCAATAGGCGGACCATCAAATATTCCAATACGCTTCTATTCTGCTTTATTGTGCCATTTGGCTAATTTTTTATTTATACAGTCCAATGCAACTAAACTGATATACAATAAACATACGAAGTAAGAACCAGTATAATTTAAATATGGATTTGAATTAATTGGAAAAAACGCTGCAAATCCTTTCACTGTTGTTCATTATTCAATTGGCTTGCGTTCATTTGAATTTATACCAAGCTTTGGAGTGTGCGTGTTTCACAAGTGATAGAGCGATTATTGTCTTTCAGGAGGAACACAAAAATGCTCGATCGATCAATCCAAATAGGTATTTTGGTTTTGAACAGATTTACGTGCTCCATGCATATCTCTTGAAATTCAATAATCGCTCTATCATGTGAAACACGCACACTCCAAAGCTTGGTAGAAATTCAAATCATGAACGCAAGCCAATTGAATAATAAACCCCAGTGGAAGAATTTGCAGCGTTTTTTATGGTTATCAGAATAATTTATCAAGTCCTTTAGCACTCGTACGTATCCTACAAAGCCTTTTAGGAGCACACAAATATCATCAACTGATCAATCCAGTGAGATCTACATTTACGTGGTCTATGCATATCACTACATCACTACGTCACTAGGTTACTGATTCAAATCATGAACGCAAGTCAATTGAATAATAAACCCCAGAGAAAGAATACTTAACAATAAATTGAAAATAAATATAACGCATATCAGAATGCTTTCGGCACCATCAAATCGGGCTATCACTCCAGTAGACATTCACTACAACTCGACGGAAATGGTTACAAACAAACAATAATACTTAAGCCAAAAAACGAAAATGTTGGCACCTCGGGCCATACACTGGGATTCCTCGTGGAGTGTTCTTCGAAAAAGAGTACAATATTTAGGCCGCCTTGACTTTTTTTTTTGAGGTTTTTAGGGATTTTACAAAACTTTGACAACCCTTAAAGGGCACTTTAAATTAAGTGAGAGAGCTGGCTCAAGAATTGGGGCGTCGCCGGACCAACATGGATTTTTCCTGAAAATTTCAGATTTTTTGCTCCAGCCGTTTGGGAGAAATCGTGCGTCCGCGTACGGCGGACGGACGGAAAAATTTTTATTGCAGATTCGGATTCTACACCCTGTGAAAATGAAATTTTCAGGGGGGTTAGAATTTTTTTTCAAAGAGCGATTACAATGGTTTATTATTGAATAATAAACCAAAAACGGTTGGTTATCTTATTGACGATTTTTACTCTTACCCCAGTCTACTGAACCGTGAACATTATCCGATGAGGACAAAAACGAAAACTAAAAATGACTTTAAATGAACCTTTACATAATTATATCAGAAATAGTAAGACCAAGTTGATGATGATGGCCAATTACATAGCGTTGTGTTTTGGTGTATAATTCTCGGTATACTACGTGCCTGCTTAGTAATATTAAACTGACGCCCTTAGGTTAATCTTATGTACAACAACGGGAAGGATAGCGAAATAGTGATTTGTATACAAGCGTTAGAGTGTAACTGAAGACTGATGATGGGGGTCTGTCGCCACAAAATAGTGGCATCTTTACTGCGCCATTTGTACAACCAAGTGGAGAGGAGGCGTTGAGGGCATTTTGTGGTGAACTGGTGGTCGGATATAATATAATTTATACGGGATACTTGAACCGCCCTGTGCAAAGTCAACGCGCTTTACACACTCCCACACAATAACATGCAGGCCAATGGTGTACTGCCTCACTAAAATTCCACGATTTGCTCTTCCTACCGTGTCTTCTCAAGTTTTTCTCATTTCACTCCTCATCATTTTTGGAATCAGAGTAAAATATAGCTACACTTCCAGACAACTGCTATTAGAGTTTAACATGTTGCACCTCCAAGAACATTTTCAAAAAATGAGAAGCTTATAATTTTAATCTTAGTAATATAATAGGAGTTATAAGTTCATGTACAGTTTAGGCCTAGGTAAGTCGGTACGCATATTCAACAACGGGGGTCTTTTTTATAGCCTTTTTGTAATAAATATGACCTAAGATTTAATTGATTCCACCTATTCCAATTATATTGTTACCAATCGGTACATCGTGCGAATTGTCTGAGTAGCGTTACTTAAATCAAAGATTGGAAAAACTCTTGTAGTTTTGAAGTTGGTTCATGCTTAAATATGTTCACATTCCACTTGAAAAGAAACGAGCGGTCACAGGATAGGCTAATTTGTGATGTGAAGAGGTTTTAAATTCAATAATAAAATCGTCGTGGTTCAAAACTTTAGCAATATTGTTTTGAAGCAACGGGAGTGTGAGAGATTCAATAAATATTGTTATTGTGTGTACTATTCTTATACTGTCTTAGACAACTTGGCGTAGCCGTAATTTTCTTCCCAAGTTCTTGTAATCTTACAACCCAGTTATCGCTTAAGCTTACACAAACTTTTATTGTTCATCCCCGCCGCAGAGACAACATCGAGGAAGTACGATTATAATCCGTTTTATTAATCACCGAAACGAGAAGAAGCTGAACACGGTGGGGAGAAGCTTAGTCTTGAGTGAGAGATCGCGGCGAGGGGAAGAGGAGGAAAAAAAACTTTTACCGCATCGCCAAAGAAACAAGGCAGTTAAGGATATGATTTATCCCTGCCATTATTGTCCGACACCTTCTTAACTTGAGGTTAAAATAACAGTTAAACGGCGGGTGCAAACACTAAGATGGATGTAACGGCGTAACGCCATTTTCTCCTTTTTCCAGCGTCACCTTAATCCTCCAGCTCTCCAGGCGTACTTCCTTCCTGTGGTATGGGATCTGGAGCCCGACCTACCATCATTATTTCACTGTAATCCTGCAGATTACATCTTTCAATGGGTTCTTCACTTTTTTCCGCTTTCAAGTCCAGTGTAAAGCCGCTTACAAAAACGTTTCTTCTGAGTTCTATTTTCTACTAGGTGGAGCACCTACCTCCATTATTTTGCTACCGAATCAACCGCGAATGCGTGAGTTGTGTGTCCCTTCCTCATTTTTTATGGGTGATTCTCATTTAACGGGACAATCGAGGTTTTGATTCTGACTAAAAAATTTTGTTCTCTCAAATTTATGATTTTTTTATTATACAATCTAGATGTTACTCTAATAGTATAGTGATGTACAAGCACGCATGATTTTCGTTTGTTTCCTCAAAATTCAGGTTTTAAAATTTTATAGGTTACGAGAATGGTATGTATCCATGACAATGAACTTTGTCAACCAAATAGCAATAGAATTACGTAAACGATGTGTAGGTAAGGTTGAATGAGACAAATATCTGATTTCAGTTTTTTCTGACTTAGTGCTAGAACAAGTATCACATTTTACTATTAGTATTTAAGGTAACGGTACCGGTAGTGGCCACAGTTAAGAATTTTTTTCTTTAGTTTTGACAATTGTGGGCCAACAGTAGTACTGACTTTCTTCAGGACTCATTTAGAATATAGCCCGACTCTTCCCTAACATATCCATTGCCTAAAACTATCAAAAGAACAATTTTTTCTATTTTTTATTAATTTTTTCTCACACCTTTATTTTGATCTAGTAGTGGCCACATCAAATTACGAAATTTCCAGTAGTGGCCACGTGCATGTCTCAGTAGTGGCCACTTGACTTTACCCTCCTTACGTGTTAATATCATTAAATTCAATACCAGATGAACAAAATTGATTCTATCCAGTAGAAGCTCTAGGATACAGCCCAACAAACGAGGAAACTAGGGACGGTCATATTGAGAAGTTTACCACAATTTCCAATGATGCTCTGCGCACTCCTAGTTCAACCTCTGACTACAAGTTGACATGAGCTGTACCTCCTGCAAGTTTGAAGCCACTAGGAGACCGGGAATCCTTATTTCTCAAATATAAACTTTGAAATGGCCACTACTGGAGCAGTGGCCACTACCGATGCCGTTACCTTATTTAGTATCAAATACCAAACTGTAAAAAAAAAAAATTGTTTCAAACAGCTATGACGGCTTTTGTGTAGCCACAACAATGAAGTTTAAAATCGCCACGACAATGAGAAATCAACATTAAACCTTCTGCAATTAGGAGTCTAATGAACACTTATAGAAGTTGAAACTTGCATTAAATAGAGTTTTTACATCTCTATCCCAAAATTAATGCTAAACGGATCAATAAGATTTTGTTAAGAGTGATTTTCAAACCCATAACAATGAGAAGTATGAAACGTACACACCTGTTTTACTAACGGCTAACTTCATTTTTGAGCCCCAACTGTATAGAAATGGCGGAAGCATGGTGTTTCCTCAAAGGGCCGGGTTACCAACGCTGAAAAAACTTTTAATTGCCAAAAAATGCCCTCATTTGAGAGAGTTACGATGATTTCCTTCAAACCCATGACAATGAGACAGAAGGTGTGGGACAAACTTTGAGCACTTGATTCGTACAGACTATCTAAAAGTTAGTCCCTCTTGTAAGCGCACTACATCCAGTAACTAATTCTAAAAAAATACTAGTTAAAATATTTCAGGTAAAACGTACTTTGAGCGGATAAAATTTCGGATTAAGTTCAAATTCTTACTCACGGACAGACCATGACAATGAGATTAGAGGTACATTTCGATCAATTACCGGCATGTACAATGAAGAGTAGCCGAACTTTATGACAGCCATAGGTAGGCCTGGTTACCACATAATAATTGCAAAACTAATTTTTAGGAAAAGTTGAACAGAAAATTATTTATCGACGAAGGACAGCGATTGTCCCGTTAAATGAGAATCACCCTTATACCTTTTTGCGAGAATTCTCTATTATTTTGAATTTAGCTTTTATATAATAGATTTGAGCTCCCTAAATTTTTGAAATGCGAACTCAGTTACGGAATGCTTCTCACTCCATCTACGTTCAACCTTTACTTTTATGGAAACTTCAATTGAGTAAATGAGTTGGCATTAACGGTCCAAAATGATACAACAATGAGCTCATCAGCTAATTCTTAAAGGTGTAAAACCGGGAGCTTGGTTGAATTGATACGGTTGAAATGTTGATTTGATACTGTGTTGGATATGGTTAGTTGGCCCCTTCCCGATTTTAGAATCTGCCGCCTTGGGAGATGAATCGGACGCCTGCAAGCGTCTGGTTCATCCTCTGAACGTGGTGGGGCATTAATAATGTATCCAGCTCATCGGAAGGGGCAACTATACCATTCCATCACCTCACATGGTAGCAGAGCGTGGTTACGTCCATTGGCCTTTTATTGTTAATTGTCCTGATTTCCCTGCTGCCCCTATTTACTCGCATCCCACCCCCCCCCCCCCCCCCCCCCCCCTGAGGCTGCCTCACTAATTTCGAGCCCCCCCCCCCTCCTATAATGAGATTTCAGCCCCCCCCCCCCCCCCGGCTTTTCTCAGAGCCCAGGTAGTGTGATGGCCCCTTCCTGATTTTAGAATCTGTCGCCTAGGGAGATGAGTCGGACGTCTGCAAGCGTCTGGTTCATCCTCTGAGCGTGGCGGACCATTAATAATGTATCCACCTCCTCGGAAGGGGCAACTATACCATTCCATCACCTCACAATACCTAACCACAGTACCTCCCAAATTTTTATAGATTCAAGTATTGAGTGGG
Organism: Creontiades dilutus; assembly: GCA_031894815.1. Taxonomy (NCBI): domain Eukaryota; kingdom Metazoa; phylum Arthropoda; class Insecta; order Hemiptera; family Miridae; genus Creontiades; species Creontiades dilutus. The sequence goes on from JAVIWC010000391.1 coordinate 1,752,805, forward strand.
CATACTCTTCATTAAAAATAAAGAAGTGAACCTTTGAAATGTATTGAAAAGAATCTCTCATAGACCAAATCCCAGCCAAAGTACATCCATCAAATGTGCAATATATGATCTATCAATTATTTTATTGCTGAAGCGAATAAATGATCAATCAATTTGTTGAAATCTCACGTTATCTTTTATATGGTAACCGCTGATCTACAGGGAAAAGTGCCCATAATCGCTCTACGTTTTCAATTGGTCCAATACCAACCTCATTCCTGCGTTGTATCGTACTTCCGACGCTCTTTTATATTTTCGTTTCATTATTTGTCGGGCTGATGTTCCTACCTACTCCCCCCCGCAATAATTCCCAGAGCTTTTTTCACAGTTCCCACCCTCAGCAATACACATTATAGCAGACATAAAAAGCGTTCCCAGGCCTCCGTCCATCAGTGGGAATGGCATCTCATTTGCTTTAATAAAAACTTTCTCAGCCTTGTTTGTCCATTTCGCTCTGCGGTTTTCCTCTCTTATACCATCCAATGCTACAAAACATAGTACTAAACCGTCAATTAAAATTCTGAAATACTAAGCTTTCGGTAGTCATACCAATAAGAGCTAAGAATTTATTCAATAATCATGTGTAATACCCCCACTTGTCAACATTAATAGCCAAAGTTGAAATTTACGGATGAATCGGTTCCATCTTGTGTCAAGTTATTTGTTACAACGTTTTCCCCGTTTTGTTGTTTAGGCTTTCTAATTGTAATCGTTTACTTCAAGCTTACGAAAAAAATGTCTGAGGATTTAATAAGTTATAGTCGAAGCCGAACGAAGCAAATCTGAACTACAAGCTGCAGGCATAATTTCCACATTTGGCGTCGTATCAGGCATTATTGAGGTCCAGGCTTTAGAGGTCCCACATAAAAAAACGCTGCAAATTCTTCCACTGGGGTTTATTATTCAATTGGCTTGCGTTCGTGATTTGAATTTCTACTAAGCTTTGGAGTGTGCGTGTTTCACAGGTGAGTGAGCGATTATTGAATTTCAGGAGATATGCATAGAGCACGTAAATCTGTTCTCAACCAAAATACCTATTTGGATTGATCAGTTGATCATATTTGTGTGCCCCCTGAAATTCAATAATCGCTCTATCACCTGTGAAACACGCACACTCCAAAGCTTAGTAGAAATTCAAATCATGAACGCAAGCCAATTGAATAATAAACCCCAGTGAAAGAATTTGCAGCGTTTTTTTTTATTGTTATCAGAATGCTTCAACCCGTGTATCGGCTACAAAGCCTTTTAGGAGTTCACTCCAGTATCCACATTACTACATCACTACATCAGTACGTCACTAGGTTGCTGCTATCAAAACAAAACAATAATAAACCAAAATAACGCAAATGTTGGCACCATAAATCGGGCCATAGATCGAGAATGGTTTGACCTACATACCTGCGGAGGGGCTCATTCGATTCCTCATGGTAAGTTCTTCAAGAAGAGGCCAAAATTAGGCCGCTTCGACTTTTTTTTTGAGGTTTTTAGGGATTTTACAAAACTTCGACAACCCTTAAAGGGCACTTTAAATTAAGTGAGAATGCTGGCTAAAGAATTGGGGCTTCGCCGGACCAACATGGATTTTTCCTGAACATTTCAGATTTTTGCTCCAGCGTTTGGGAGAAATCGTGCGTACGGCGGACGGACGGAAAAATTTGTATTGCAGATTCGGATTCTACACCCTTTGAAACGTAAACCATGAAATTTTCCGGGGGTGTTAGAATTTTTTTTTTCCAGAGCGATTACAATGGTTTATTATTGAATAATAAACCAATAATAATTATTCGTGGATAAACACAAGCACCTTAGCATATCGAAACCATCGAAATAAATTCCGGCAGATTGATTGTAGTATTGTATTCAAATCCCAATTCGGTACTTTGTTTTATATCAACAATGAAGTTTGCTTGAAACACTTCCATTCCACTTTTAAGATGACTAACCCGCCCTCCCACTTACACCAAATTCAATGAATTCCTAAAAATGCATTCTTCGGAAACTTGGAGCTTTGTCCCCTTACGTGAAGCATCACATCTCACTAAATTTTATTTGGCAAACTAATGTCATCATTCCTTCCAATGTCAGTAGTTATGCACTTTATTCTATAAGAAGCTGAACTTCAATCGTCAGCAAGTGCCGCAAACCGTAATGGGAGCAATGAAACAACGACAAATGGAAATTCCTTTTCCTTTCGTTCCTTTGGAAATTCCTCATTTATATGAGATATACGCTAAACAATTTGACGATAAGTGGCGTTCTGACTTTATTAAAATTTATTCCATTATCATGTTAATGATTCACAAGTGCTCGGTGGAACGATTGAGTGGTTGATTAAAAACTTATGGTCTAGAAAGTGGGGGGAACGTTGCCAAGGTTCATTGGTGAAGTTTAAATTAAGAATCCTCAAGGACAATAGTAGTTAATAAAAGGCTTCTGAAGGGCTGGGAAAAGACTGGAGGTTTTCACTGAAGGTTTTTAATATAGAACAAAGTTTGTCCCTCTCTTCTTAGATAGCGGCCTTGCTGTTCTTCGTGGCCCTCTAAATTGACATTTTTTTCAATGGCCTCTGAAACTGAGGAAGTTCGTTCTTATCCAAAGGCGGATAATGCGTGTGAACGCGATAGAGCTACAGCAAGACTATCACGAGGCTTATAATGGTTTTAATTTTTCGTACTCCGAACAGTTCATCAGCACTTAATATTTGAAGATGTGAACGTACCCATCAACGCTAAATTATTCTTTTAAATAACAGACTTTATTCAGTAACTTGAGCTTTGTTAATAGCGTGATGCGGGATATAGAGGTGGTCTCATCTCATTTAATTTTTACAAATGCCCATTTTTCCATTTGCATTTCTCATTTCGGTAAATTTTACAGAAGAGATGATTTTTAAAGTGTTGCTCTATTTTTCAAATTCTAAGACCTGATCTTGCTTCCATTTGAGAGATTTTGCTTCCATTTCAAGATTGATCGTTTCACCTAGATCATAACAATAGTAGATGTTATCCACACACAAACTTGAATTTTTGTGACAAGAATAATTTTTTCAGTTTCCATCCCGTATGTACAAAAAGTCAGGGGATGTGCGTATGATGGTATGTAGAGCACAGTATATATTTCAAATAAAATTCTTTCAACAACAACATTTTTCAACAACTCCAAAATGATCATTTATTAGATTAACACCACTGATAATTATAATTATAAGGTGGTAAGCGAATCTTCATTTAATGAGCGTATGGGTTCTACTGATAGATGATTTTTCGAGAGTGAGATCGCATGTATCTGTAACATGCGAAACCTCCGTGATGCTTATTCAGTTCCGTGCATTTTTACCAGAGATTAAGATGTATAGATATATATCTATATTCAGATTTCTCGGTGTAAGCCGTCATAAGCTTTTATCCCAAACAACTTGACCACAGTTATGAAATTCCAGCAAAAGAATCAACGTCGATCCAGGACGTTGCAGCAACCTTGGCATCTTGATCAATCAACCGCATAATATTATATTTAAGGATTAATCTATCAATCTATCAAAAACTCTAGATTTGATGTTTTCGTTCGATTCAGATAGATATTAGTTCCTTGAATCAAAGATAACACTCCGGTGTCTCTACGATCATCCGTTCATTCACAAATCACAGGTCTATCTCCAGGCGTTTAGGATGCTAAATGTGATTGGTGAGAGAACTGTCGGAAGGTTATGCTACACAAAATACTAGTCATATATCCGTAACCGATCCAGTTTTTCATCACTTATTTATATATTTTGGGATAAGTGCATAGATAGTTGTTTTTTCTACATTTTTCAATTTCAGTTGTTTTGTTCGTCGATTTCTGCGACTTGCCGATACACAGCATATCACTTTTTCTAGGTATTCCGATATCAGCTTTTGTTTCGTGCGAAAGAACTACTAAAGTTAATTATTCACAGAGATGTATTTAAGATTGTTGAGGCAGATTTCTTCCTTAACCAACCTATCGAGCTGAAATATGAATGGAGCTGTTTTTACGATAACAATCACAATTCATGGAAGTGTCGAGTTGTCCTAATGTATCATAGGCTGCGTTAATTTATTTTGCTGAATTTCAGCTGGATTTTTAATGTATTTTTGACTGTTTCGGAGTAGTTTTATCGCTAATTATGTAGTCCATTCCTGGTAGAGGGATATGTAGTATAAAAAAAATTAAACAAAAGAACCTTTTTAAGAAAGCTTTTATTTAAATGCCCTAATGAAGGATAATACATTTTTACTTACAAATTTTAACTATCTACGTATAGCCTAGATACCCAATTCATAAAATCATAAAAGCTTTTCGCGAGATTTAGACTTGAATCAACTAGTTCGTAGGTACCTATTTTATTGACCAGCTTGTTCCGATAAGTTTATTATTTTTATTTCAGTTTAATCAGGTAAACACTCACAGATACCTATCTACGAGTAGTACCTACTTACGCAAAGGTCGCGACAAGCTTTTATGATTTTATGAATTGTGTATATATGGGCTGTACGTAGACAGTTAAAATTTGTAAGTAAAAATGTATTTCCTTCTTTTTAGGGCATTTAAATAAAAGCTATCTTAAAAAGTTTCTTTTGTTTAATTCATTTATTACTTTTTAGTCATCGCTAGCTAGGTTTCTGAGTCTTTCATCTCATTCAAAGCATCATTGTTGCAAGGTTCTTTGTCGGTTAATTTGGAACAGTCAGCTCTTCAATAAGGAGACTTTCCAATGTTTTTACCCTACTCAAGACCACATATGCTTGACCAGCAGCAAAGAGCCTCGGACCTAAGTAAACAACTTCGTGGTCGACCATACTACCCTGCATTTTGTGTACTGTGCAAGCCCAAAATAAAACAATCGGCAGCATTCTTTGTTCAGCGGTTCCGAGACTATATTTTGCTGGAAACTGCACTGGATGGTATATCAGTGTCATACATCGGAAACAGGGCCAGATAATTTCTGTAATATTGCCAATCGCACCATTCAACAGACCTTTGGACACATCTACATTGTATCGCAACACTTTCAATTTAATTTATATTAAATTTAAAAATTTGTTTGAATTTAAATAATTTAAATTTCATTTTATCAATTTAAAATTGAAATTTATGTAATTTTAATTTAAGTTTATTTAATTTAATTTCAAATTTAAAAAATTGTATTTACTTAAATTTCAATTCAACAAGCCCTTTCATTTGACACCAATATTGTAGAAATGCATTAAAAATAACTGTTCCTCTATCTTGGATCGTCCGCTATATTGAATTTAGAATGACGTCACACAACTAATCGTGTATTGTCATCCAATCTAAACGTGCATACAACATTTCAGCACAGTGGAATTCATGGCAATTAGAAAGTCGATACTCTTGCAAAAATAGCAGCTGCAGGGAACAATCGGGACGACTGCAAAATTCCATACACCGATTTTTACTATATGATAAGGAGCCGCACCCGAACAGAATGGCAACGAGTATATACGTCCAGCGACAAAGGAAATTTTATAAGGCGTTGGAACCGAGGATACCTCGTCAACATTGGTTCCATGGATTCCAAGTAACAAAACCATTCTGTAGGGTCATATCTAGAATGAGATCCAACCACGGAATATGTGACGCTTACCTTCATCGATTAAATTTACAAGAAGAACCTAAGTGCAGTCGATGTGGAGATGCCATAGGATCAGTTGAACATCTCGTCATGGAGTGCCCGATATTTTATAATGAGAGAGACAACTTAGGGCAACAACTCACACCCTATGTTCAACACCCGATAAATTTTACCTATATATTAGCAGTGAAAGAAATATAAATATATAGAGCCCTGTATGAATACATAGACGCATGTAATATATACGTATAATTTAAGAGTAATTGTGAAATGTATAAGATACTAATTAAAATGTAACAATATAT